>NW_024121199.1:7148810-7260757 GCF_016745375.1 Pimephales promelas | reverse complement strand
TTTTTTTGGAAATGTTAAAATGCAGAAGGTTTTGTGTGATGGGTAAGTTTAGTGTAAAGGATAGAGAATATATAGTTTGTACAGTTTAAAAACATTATGTCTATGAAAGGGAGAGAGAGAGAGAGAGAGAGAGAGAGAGAAGAGAATGAGAGAGAGAGAGAGAGAGAGAGAGTTAAATCAGGCAAGATTGAGTAGCTTGTTATATTTTATCACTTTTATTATGGATTTGATTGCCTGCACTTTCTCATGCTGATTCCTTTGGCATACAGCTGTAGAAGACAACAAACAACACACACACACACACACAGAGAGAGAGAGAGAGAGAGAGAGACGATAAATGAAAGTGAGCAAGTGGGGGCAAATGAGAATCCCCTCGCACTCGGTTTTCATCCTCGTTTAAGGATCTGGCAGCAGCGAAAGAGAGGAGAGGAGAAGACGAGGAATCAAAGACACGTTTATTCACTCATCCTCTGTTCGCCAACGCTTCCCTCCATCATCACAGCGCCCGCTCAACACAGAGGTACGGCTCTCTTATTCAGTACAACAACACTTCATTACATACGTATATAGAACAGAATAGAATAGAACTAAATAGAATAGAATAGACTCTAAAAATGCTGGGTTGTTTTAAACCAATTTTGGGTAAAATATGGACAAACCCAGCCATTGGGTTAAAAATGTCATTTAAAAATGTAACCCAATGGCTGGGTTTGTCCATAATTTACCCAAAATTGGGTTAAACAACCCAGCATTTTTGAGAGTGTAGGAATCCTGCTTTCCTCAGTCGCAGTGTATTCAGGTCAGGACTGCTGTTGTAGACTTTCTCCATCCAGAAGAGGTAAATGTCTTCTGTTGTGTAGTTTATCACAGTGAAACGCAGAGCACTGTTGCTTATATTAGTTTCACTCTCACCACAGTAGAGCTGCATTGCAGAGGCATCATGGGAAACCTGAACCGTGACGGACAGAGTCATTAATACTCGATCCTACTGGATGCTAAAATAAATAAATAAAAATAAAAATCCTACAGGATGCATGTTAAACTGATCACTGAGATGAGACTTTATCAAAGTGGAGAGAAAGAGAGTCAGCTCAATTGTTTCCGACTCGACGATAGTAAAGCATGTTGTTGTTTACTACTATATACTGTATAAACACTTCCATCCAGACCAGATAAGAAGATCAGATTAGAACAGAGGCCTATACCGTATTTATTATATATTTTACTGTAATTTACCTTATTATTACATTATATATATATATATATATATATATATATATATATAGAGTACACTAAAAATCCAAACAAGAATCTACTAAGAAAATCTACAAAGCTTTATTTTCTTTATGCAATATATCTTTTGTTTAATTTTTTTCTTTTGTATTATGGGGTAAAATGAGACTTGCACATGTTTTCATAAGATTCACCTGCTTTCCTGAGGCTTGTTTTGATCACAGAGAATGTGTGTGTGTGTGTGTGTGTGTGTGTGGCATCTTGATTTTCTGTTGAGAACTAGAGCAAAAGTCAGTTAAAAATGTTCAAACGCTTCTAAAATAGAAAGCGAGCAGCAGTGCTGTGTGTGTGTGTGTGTGTGTGTGTTTTGCAGCTTTGATGCAGGTCCTGTGAGGATATGTATTATGTCCTAAATTCCCTCTGAATAAAAGGCTGACTCTGGAGAGTTGATGTGTTTCCATGACATGACAGTGTGTGAATCTGCATGTGCAGCGAGAAGAGAGAAGCCGGACTGCTGTGTGTGTGTGTGTGAACTCAATTTGTTCATCTTAAATTAATGTTTTAGATTGCGTTCCATCATGAGGCAAAGCAGATGATTACTTCAGGCCACACACACACACACACACACACACACACACACGTATCCCTAAAGAAGTGCACTTAATTGTATTGGATATGCACTTGTAGTGTACTTCAAATCATATATTTTTAGTACACTTTCACGACTATGTTTCTGAACACATTAAAGTAGCCTAATACTTACAAAGTAATTGTAACTGTAGTGTATTATTCAATATTACATTTAAAGTACATTTTAAATGTACTAAATTACAATTATAAATGTGTAATTACAAAAATAACATAAACAGAAATCACATTAATGTATATTTTAGTTTACCACTAATGTGTGTCAGTATATTCGGCAGCACATATTTCAAAGACCATAGAAATAATTATAAAATACATACTTAAGTGGGTCAAAAAAGCACTTTTAAGTTGAACTATTTGCATTTAATATAAATTTAAACTATAATACATTTTCAAACAATTGCAAAAAAAACAAACAAAAAAAAAACATGCACATAAGTGCCAAAAACATTGCATTCAGTTCACACACACTTAAGTATACTCTTCTAAAGTATATTATTTTTTATTAATCTTTGATAGTGTACTTCTTTACCACAAGGGATGCCATATGTTTGTGTGCCAAAGCAATCATGTGTGAATACTTGCTGTTAAACATATTCTCATTTTCTGGCATATACACACATTTGTGCCGTCCAACATTTCCACGGCGGTCCGCTCTTGGCATTGCTGTTTCAGCATACTGTCCATATGGAAGATTTATTACAAAACAGGACAAATTTGTGACATTTAAACATTTTACATGACTCATTTGGACACTTAATAAGTATTAAAACTGAAATGTGAAAGAGCAAAATCAAAGGACAACTGATATGGGGAAAATATGAGGGCAGTGAAAGGACAACGAGAGAGAGAGAGAGAGAGGTGGATGTTAATCACTGCTCTCTCTCTCTCTCTCTCTCTCTCTCTCTCTCAGAGTTATGGGCTCTTTCTCAGAGCACAAGGGCAGATAATAGATTCTGTGACTCGCATTAATCAAGGGTCACTGGTTGCAGGAACAGGAAATGACAGCTAATCAAACACCCAGCCTCATTCACACACACACACACACACACACACACACACACTGGAGGCAGAGAGCATCACTCACAGAGTTTGTTTATCATCCGTCCTCTGAGACGCTGGAGCTGCTGGGTCATTTTGTGAAACGAGTGTTTTCCGCTATAATGTGTTTGTGTTAATAGACTGCATCGTGCCATCTCAGGCTAAATTAAAATATTATGTAATTTAGGTATATAATTATGTCTTCAGAAAAAGTAACAGGGTGGAAGGCAACAGAGTTGAGTTTAATTGGAGATTGCAATGTTATACAAGTAGTGTTCTTCACAGTGTAAAGTGACGTTTTTTTTCTCCAGTTAAAAATCAATGTAATTTATTTTTGTTCAGTAGTACTATTTTTTATTATTTTAATAGAATTGTAAGATACTTATTCATTTAATGCAGTATTTTAGATTAAGATAGGGATTAGGTCTTTGAAATCCATTTTTTGAAGGCAGATTAGCGCCATCTGGTGAGAGAAAAGACAGAAAAAACATGTCATTTAATGGTGCTACCACTAGATGCCCGAGAGGCTTTCGAATTCCCTATAGTAGTTTTTTAAACAAAATGATTTAATTAATGAATTAATTAATTACTACAAACTAATACTTAAAAGCCCCTTTCACACAAAATACACGGATAATGTGACCCGGCATTTGTCTCGGGATTGTTTGATTTCGGTTCATTCACACTGCCAGTGATTTGCCGGGATCTGTGAGTGCGTTCACACACAACCTGTGAAAATCCTGGGAAGACGTCAGGATGAGACGTATAATGTACGCGTCGGAAAAACCTACCCATAACCGAACCGTGTTATATTGACGCTAAAGGTAGGGCTGTCGCGGTTATGGAATTTCCCTTGCGGTAATGTTGAGTGGCTCAATAGTGCGATATGCGGTATTATCGCCATTTATTTACTTATTTAATTTATATGTATTTGTTGCTATATAAATAAAGTTTACGATGTGGACAAAAACGAGGACATTTTCAGTAACCAATGTAACCGAAACTAAACAGCGTCTACAGTATATGCGCATTGAAAGACTTTCACTCAGTGCGCATATTGTTATGACAACGGACTTTGAGCGAGTCATTGAACCGTTCATTCAACGAACATGTTTAAAAAAGCTGATTCATTAAAAGAGATGTAAAGAAACAAGATGTTAATTATTTTTAACTTTGAGGTTCAACTTTTCAAGGCTCAGCTGAGCAGCAATGCGTCACATGGGCAACGCTGAAGCTGATGCTTCACTTATTAGAGACCCATATAGCAATTGATTCAATGCGTGACTCACTGATTTTATTTCGCGACTTCCTTGTGCTGTGGGATGCTGACCAGCGCTGCTGCTGACGCGCATTTATGGGAAAATACCCGTGAAGAGAACGTTAAAATGATGATGTGACAAATATTTCGCTTCAAAGTCTACACATCACCATGATAAACAATCTCGTTGTCATTATGAACTTGTTTAACATTCAATACACATGCATTAAGTTAAAAACAAGAAGGGTATAGCCTTATAAAAAAAAAAACGTGAATATCGCGGTTGCTGCGGTTACGTGCAATCCTCTGCGGTTGACTTGTCAGAAGCGCGGTACTACAATATTGCGGTTACCGCGACAGCCCTAGCTAAAGGGTTCCACGTGTGTTGGATGTCTACGGATTGGCAAAAGCGTTAGTAAAAGCGTTAGTGATGACTAATGCAAGCGAAAAGCGTTGCATATCAGTTTCCGCTCATACTGACATAGTGACCATGGCGACAGACGTGGACAACTGGGTTATGTTTAGCAGAACTCTCACGCTCTTGTTGTTTTGTTCAAACATTATGGACCATGTCAAACAGACTTTAAGACAAAAGGAGAACTAAAACAAAGATCAACATCTTTCGAGATGCCGAGATCTTCACAAATGTACATAAAACTAATCAATGTTATATAGTTCAACATCATTCATCATGTTTACTGTGGCGAGCGGGACGAGTGAGGGCCGCGGGAGAACGGGAAAAGAGGACGGTAACCCCGACTACTCAGCTTTCTCCACAGAGTTATAGCCTGCTAGCTTAGCTTCCAAAAAAGATGGCCGACACTATGTGTTCATTCTGTGAGTGAGATCGCCCTCTATGGGCGGGTTGAGGACATGCGGGACAGACCCGACTACTGACTGTAGTCTTTAGCCTCTGGACCTCTGGAGGATTTTTTCCAGACAAAAAATACATAAATCTCTCGTCTCAGGGGGATATGAGGATGGAAAGCACGGTAGTTCGAAAATACTACAGGTTTCCTACTAATACAAAGCTTAATGCTAAATCCTGAAGTATAAAGTATAAATTTCCTCTGATGTCAGTAGATTGTTTTTACTATATTGTTCCCCGTTCGACAGTTTGCCGTGTTGTTTTCCCGCAGGTGATGGCTGAGGCGGATCTCCTCTCCACACCCCATAATATTGAGATCACCGAGGTGAGCTGTGACTCGTTCCGGATCACCTGGGAAACGGCCGCCGAGGACACGTCACGACTGACGCATTACTTCATCGACCTGAGCCGTAAGGAAGGCAGCGAGCCCAACCGCTTCAAGCACAGAGTCAGTATTATTCTCTTATTCTGCTGTTTAAATCTCAGCGTTTTCCTCACAGCTCTTATTTACTGTCACACAACCGAGGCCGGAGGAATTGGTCATCTTATTACGAACTGTCACAAGATCAATCCCTTCAGAACAAAGGACACAATAAAGGGCTTGTGATTCACAACATTGGACTTTCATATGAAAAACACTCAGACTACATTGAAACTATTACTTTTAATAAACTATTTTTAATTAGGCTTAGATATTTACTGAGCAATGGAACCCAGAATATTTAATTAACCCTTGTATTAGGTTCACATTCTAGGTAGCCTTATTTTTTGAAGGGGGGCAAAATGACTCTAATTGGATTTATGCTTTTTTTTTTTTATATAATATTGGAGCAAACACCAGTTAAGCTGACAAGTGCAAACCTTCATGCGTGATTCATTTAATAGGCTTATTTAGTCCCATAAAGGAGACACTCTTACAATGCATATGTAATAAGATCAAAAATAAGCCTGTTTTTTCCTTTTCAGCTCTAATTTATCTTTAGTAAATCCTGACAGTGGGTATTTAACGTCAAAAGAGGGTTTACGCTGGAGCAAGCTGTTATTAAATCCCATTTAAAAGGCCTATTATAAACAGTTTTGATGAAGATGATGATGAGGTGACGCGAAGTGGTTCTTTTAGCAGCTTAAACATATATTCAATAAAATGTAAGTATGAAATACAAAACAGAAACAGTGTGAACAATAGCATGCATGATGAACTATTTAAAATGAATACCATGATAAAACAGTCTCTCAAATGCAAAAATGTAGCTGTGAATACCGCCAGAGGGTAGTTGAGAAACTGACTAAAATAGCCTACATCAAAAAAGATTTAATTTCAGGTCTGTGCAGCTGCTATAAACCATGAAATATCCAGGTCAGATTGACCAGCAAACCTAATTTCATATGCACATTCTACAATAATTTAGCATGTTCATAACCCTTAACAGGATAAAATAAAAAATAAATAGATAAAAACATAGGTTAACTCAAACTAAGCAAAAACATAATAAAATATCTTGAATTTCCTTGTTTATTTTGAAGTGCTTTCTGCCTGAATAAGGTTAAATTAAGGACAAATATAGAAAGCAAGCACTGGAGAGGCAGATGGTGTGTGAAGGAGGGTGGCTGAAGGTGTGTTGGTAATGAGCACATCTGACAGGCCCTTCAGGGGTTACTGGAGAACGAGAGACCTGACCAGAGACTGCTGTGAGCGGATAATGACTCACCGGGACATGTTTCCTCGCCGATAAACACCTGAGTTCCCCAATCGCAGGCCAACCCTTTACAAAAACAACAGTAAAAAACATACAATTAGGATATTGCTTTGCAAAAAAAAAAGTTCTTTTTGGGAAATCATATTATTGGTGTGTATTTATTTATTTATATTTTTTTTAAAATACACTTGCATATAAAAATCTGCTACAGCGTTCTAAAGAAACACCTTTTGTACTCTAAAGTAATTGTGTCCCCCAATACCAGGCCAACCGGCCCTTTAAAACATTAACAAATTGTTTTAAAACTCCATCAGATGACCCAATGGTGTCCTAAAACTTCATCAGGAGACCCAATGGAGTCCTAAAACTTCATCAGGAGACCCAATGGTGTCCTAAAACTTCATCAGGAGACCCAATGGTGTCCTAAAACTCCATCAGGAGACCCAATGGTGTCCTAAAACTTCATCAGGAGACCCAATGGTGTCCTAAAACTCCATCAGGAGACACAATGGTGTCCTAAAACTCCATCAGGAGACCCAATGGTGTCCTAAAACTTCATCAGGAGACACAATGGTGTCCTAAAACTTTATCAGGAGACCCAATGGTGTCCTAAAACTTCATCAGGAGACCCAATGGTGTCCTAAAACTTCATCAGGAGACCCAATGGTGTCCTAAAACTTCATCAGGAGACCAATGGTGTCCTAAAACTTCATCAGGAGACCCAATGGTGTTCTAAAACTCCATCAGGAGACCCAATGGTGTTCTAAAACTCCATCAGGAGACCCAATGGTGTCCTAAAACTTCATCAGGAGACCCAATGGTGTCCTAAAACTTCATCAGGAGACCCAATGGTGTCCTAAAACTCCATCAGGAGACCCAATGGTGTTCTAAAACTCCATCAGGAGACCCAATGGTGTCCTAAAACTTCATCAGGAGACCCAATGGTGTTCTAAAACTCCATCAGGAGACACAATGGTGTCCTAAAACTCCATCAGGAGACCCAATGGTGTTCTAAAACTCCATCAGGAGACACAATGGTGTCCTAAAACTTCATCAGGAGACCCAATGGTGTCCTAAAACTTCATCAGGAGACCCAATGGTGTTCTAAAACTCCATCAGGAGACCCAATGGTGTCCTAAAACTTCATCAGGAGACCCAATGGTGTCCTAAAACTTCATCAGGAGACCCAATGGTGTCCTAAAACTTCATCAGGAGACCCAATGGTGTCCTAAAACTTCATCAGGAGACACAATGGTGTCCTAAAACTTCATCAGGAGACCCAATGGTGTCCTAAAACTTCATCAGGAGACCCAATGGTGTTCTAAAACTCCATCAGGAGACCCAATGGTGTTCTAAAACTCCATCAGGAGACCCAATGGTGTCCTACAACTCCATCAGGAGACCCAATGGTGTCCTAAAACTTCATCAGGAGACCCAATGGAGTCCTAAAACTTCATCAGGAGACCCAATGGTGTCCTAAAACTCCATCAGGAGACCCAATGGTGTCCTAAAACTTCATCAGGAGACCCAATGGTGTCCTAAAACTTCATCAGGAGACACAATGGTGTCCTAAAACTTCATCAGGAGACCCAATGGTGTCCTAAAACTTCATCAGGAGACCCAATGGTGTTCTAAAACTCCATCAGGAGACCCAATGGTGTCCTAAACTTCATCAGGAGACACAATGGTGTCCTAAAACTTCATCAGGAGACCCAATGGTGTCCTAAAACTCCATCAGGAGACCCAATGGTGTCCTAAAACTTCATCAGGAGACCCAATGGTGTCCTAAAACTCCATCAGGAGACCCAATGGAGTCCTAAAACTTCATCAGGAGACCCAATGGAGTCCTAAAACTTCATCAGGAGACCCAATGGTGTCCTAAAACTCCATCAGGAGACCCAATGGTGTCCTAAAACTTCATCAGGAGACACAATGGTGTCCTAAAACTTCATCAGGAGACCCAATGGTGTCCTAAAACTCCATCAGGAGACCAATGGTGTCCTAAAACTTCATCAGGAGACCCAATGGTGTCCTAAAACTTCATCAGGAGACACAATGGTGTCCTAAAACTTCATCAGGAGACCCAATGGTGTCCTAAAACTTCATCAGGAGACCCAATGGTGTTCTAAAACTCCATCAGGAGACCCAATGGTGTCCTAAAACTTCATCAGGAGACACAATGGTGTCCTAAAACTTCATCAGGAGACCCAATGGTGTCCTAAAACTCCATCAGGACACCCAATGGTGTCCTAAAACTTCATCAGGAGACCCAATGGTGTCCTAAAACTCCATCAGGAGACCCAATGGTGTCCTAAAACTTCATCAGGAGACACAATGGTGTCCTAAAACTTCATCAGGAGACCCAATGGTGTTCTAAAACTCCATCAGGAGACCCAATGGTGTCCTAAAACTTCATCAGGAGACACAATGGTGTCCTAAAACTTCATCAGGAGACCCAATGGTGTCCTAAAACTCCATCAGGAGACCCAATTGTGTTCTAAAACTCCATCAGGACACCCAATGGTGTCCTAAAACTCCATCAGGAGACCTAATGGTGTCCTAAAACTTCATCAGGAGACCCAATGGTGTCCTAAAACTTCATCAGGAGACCCAATAGCCGCGTTTCCACTGCCGGGCCAGGGCCGGGCCGTGCTAGTGCGTGCCAGGGCCAGTCGCGTTTCCACTGTCACTTCCGGGGCTTGATCGGGGCTTCCTCAGGGCCAACGGCCAGGATTTCTGGCCCGTCGAATACCTTCGGCCAGAGGGGGCCAGCTCGGGCTAGAGGCGTGCTCAAGGTAAAAGGCGGAGTTTATCGGTGTTATGGAACGTTATGATCTGAAGCAAGATGCACATAGGGGTGTCCATGTTTAACCGATTAACCGTTTAAAATTGCATAACATTTTAATTTGAACTGTAGGCCTATGCCAAAATCTGCGCAAAAATATATAGGCTATATATAGCTACATATCGACGAATTTTCAGATATTTGTTTGATTTTTTTGCCCCTTAAACATTTAAAATATTTGACAAATTAATATGAAAAAAATATATATTTTACTGGTTTTCTGAGGCCAAATTAGAACCTGGAAATGAAATTTTCCCTGCAGTGCTGAATGAGAAGAGCCTTAACCACAGCCTACAGAAAGGGGATTTATGGGTGATTTATAGGCTATAGCTAATAAATGTGTCTGATAATAAAATAAAATAAAATAACGAGGCATTAATTGTTTATTAATAAACTATTGTTTTCTAAAAGATTTTCGGCTAAAAACAATTCTCCATCTCCGGATGCACATTTAGAGAGAAATTAAGCTACATAATATAGAAGATATTGGCTTTCGATTCGAATTTGTTCGTTTTAAATTGGACATTTAAAGCTTTAATCTACAAAGGATATAACCCCTGTAGACTAAAGCTTTAAATGTCCAATTTAAAACGAACAAATTCGAATGCGGTGGCTGTTTCAGGTCTCGCGCTTCAGTTCACGGAGATCATGAAGCACGCCTTGATTGTTAAAGCACAACGTTTTCTTGTTATTGTGAGTTTACGCAAATAAATGTATTTGCGAATAATGTATTATTATTTTCTGTATGACCAGAAATTAAAGAGTATTTTAAGTTGTTTCCACTGAAAGAAATGCAACGAAACTGTTCACATGGGCGTCTCGCAGCCATCAGTGCGTGCTCCACACACACTGGATATGCGCTGATATTTGTCAAAAATATTGTGTTTATTTGTGCTCCGTTCCTTTTTTGGATAAATGCGTCTTCTACATATGCAGCCTAATAAAATGTTACAATAATGATGATGATGGTTATTATTATTATTATTTGCAGACACGGAGTTTTTGTGAAATGGACGTTTTGCTTATTTTCAATTGGCAATTTCAGTTTGAAGGGTGATGGAAATGCGGCTTTAACTGCTCCGTACTTGCTGCGTTTTATTTCTATAAATTAATTTCGTTTCAAATGGGGTCCAATCAGTTATTAAAGGTGTTAAAAATTTACTCTGTATCGAGGTTGCGGCGCGCACACTATGCACCGAGACCGAGTATTAACCGATGGGCCTCGGTTAACGGTTAATAAATAACTTGAAAACGTGCCGGCAGCCCTACTTGTTATATCGCGCAAAAAATCGCTGCTTGAAATGGAGAATCGCCTGTACTGGTCTCGGGACACTATTGCAGCCACCGCAGGTGAGTTAATATACATGCTATCTTCCTAATTTAAAAAATAAATTAATTCATAATACCCGCTGAAATGGGTTGGGTTTTATGACGTTTGATCCTGAAAGGCGTGTTAGGGGTGGGGTCTGGGGCAGCGCTGTGGGGCTACTGGCCCGGCAGTGGAAACGCAAGCCCGGTGCTTGAGGCCCGAGGCCACTAGCTCGGCCCGGCTCGCTGTTAGCTCTGGCCCAGCCCTAGCCCGGCAGTGGAAACGCGGCTAATGGTGTCCTAAAACTCCATCAGGAGACCCAATGGTGTTCTAAAACTTCATCAGGAGACCCAATGGTGTCCTAAAACTTCATCAGGAGACCCAATTGTGTCCTAAAACTTCATCAGGTGACCCAATGGTGTCCTAAAACTTCATCAGGAGACCTCCATCAGGGGACCCAATGGTGTCCTAAAACTTCATCAGGAGACCTCCATCAGGAGACCCAATGGTGTCCTAAAACTCCATCAGGACACCCAATGGTGTCCTACAACTCCATCAGGAGACCCAATGGTGTTCTAAAACTCCATCAGGAGACCCAATGGTGTCCTAAAACTTCATCAGGAGACCCAATGGTGTCCTAAAACTCCATCAGGAGACCCAATGAAGAAAAAAAAAAACCTTGGGACAACCCAGGCTCACTGAAGGAGACTTTAACAGTAAAAAAAAATGCTGGCGGGGAAAGAGTAAAAGTAATACATTTATTTACTAGTTACTCAAAAACAGTAATCTGATTACTTTACTTGCATTACTTGTAAGTGTTTAATTTCATTTTGTTTCAAATTCTTGCTGAGAAAATTAAGCTATAATGTAGAAGTATTGCTAGTATCTCTTTTGCACTCGATGGTCACCAAAAATAAACTGCTGCTGAAATTACATCTGATTTTGCCAGGGCTCTAATATTCCATGTGTGAGCAAAAGGAAAGGCCTTTCATAAGGGGTTGCTATGGTTATTGCCCCTCTGAGCATTTCATAATTGGTTCTGCTTGTCAAAAACTCGAGCCTCCACAACAAGAGTAATTATTTGTGATAGAGCTCTTATATGAGAGACGTTACACTTCAGTGAAGTTTGAAAACGTCTTTCACCTTTGACAGACAAGAGTCGTCAGAAAACACTGGATATGTTTCGTTTGCAGATGTTATCTTCTCATAAATCGTATTAATGTTTCCCTGCTTAGACTGCGTGCATAATTATTAGACAATTAGTGTTTCCCATGATTAATTTTATCGGTAAACAGATAAAATGTTATAAGTGAATCACAAACTTCAAAATAATCAACAATTGACTCTTAAATTATATACAAATAACAATACTTTGGCCTGTAAAGATAGGCTATTTCTTTTCAATTCAGCTCATATATCGAATAACCAATTTTGTGATTTGTTCATGGCCATCTCAGTCTCTTTGAATGATGCTGACTTCTTCCCAAAAATTACTTTTTCATTTATTTTCAGTGTATTTTTAACTTAAAAACATCCAGCTAGCATGTTATTTTAGTATTATTTATATGCTATAGTATTTTTTTTTTACACTTTTTTTACACTTTTGCCATTTTTATTCGTTTTTGTGATTTAAAGGTGCATTATGTAACTTTTCTTCCTCTATAGCTGTTAAAAAACAAAACTGCATGTATTTTATGAAAGAACACTGTTGTGGATGTGATAGGAAACCCCATGAAAAATTTTAGAAATATGATTTCCCCATAATAAATATGGGCTAATATCTTTCAAACAATATACATATATAAAGGGGATGTAATTGAACCAAAAACAATGAATTTTTAACCATGACATAATTTATTTAACAAAAAAATGATTGAGGAAAAAGTTAGGATGAGTCATAAGGCTATTATAACATTTTAATGACAAATTCAATACCACTAGTTGAGGTCAAGAAAATATGACACATTTACAGTATAATGCCCTCATGACAGCCAATGTCACTCAAAACCAACCACATGACAGTTTAATGTAATGTTAACTCATAAACGGTGAAATGGCTGATCTCGAATATTTTGGAGATTTTTTAAAATCCCTTCCCAGACTCATATGCATCATACATCCCTCTTTCTGAAGGCCTCAGAGAGCTTTTTGGATCTCACCATGGGGATTTCACTCACAATCAAGAGCAAACCAAGCTAAATGTCTGAGGTGTAAATAAGACAGGCTCCTCCTCAATCCTCTAACAATGTTTTAATCTTTTGCACATGATGTGGCGCACCTGATTCTAATTTTATGCATTTTAAGTTGTAAATAAATGCGGACTAGTCCTATCTCTTTCCTCACCAAATATATAATTTCTATTAATGACATTTTACAAAGAATTTTTTCAAATGTCACATGACATTTCTTCAGTTTTATTAATTTTTAGAATTATTATTTTTATTACCTTCATGCTCCATCTTTCAATATTGTTAAAATGAAGAACCAATGTCCATTTGTTGAAAAAGACAAATGTTTTTCATGGGGTGTCCTGTCTTTTTCCACATGACTGTACGCGAAAACAATCCTGATCGGTCTTGAAAGAAGAATTGATGATGTAATGTCTCATTATTTAAATTGATTTCATTTATTTTCATTTCAGTTTTAGTCATTTTAGTACTTCAATTTATAGTTTCTAATATTAATAGTGACATTTTATTTCAATGAACAAAACAATTTTTAAACGGCTGTTTCTAGACACACATTATACTTGTAACTAGTTAACCCTTGTGCATCCTTATGGACATTTTTTTTTGTTGTTTTTTTTTATCACTTTCCCTGTGTTAAAGCTAACGGCAAAAAAAATGGCACAGGTGTGTATTTTTATTTCAGAAATACTTCTGAAATATTTCTTGAAGTATTTCTGGTCTAAAATTGATGTTTCAGCAGCTTGTGTTTCTTATGAAGTGAGAGTCGTGTTTCAGTCTCAGCAGAGTTTCTGGGAATGTTACTGTTCTGCTGACTCAGGAGGATTAAGGTTTTCTTCACAATTCATTCTTGACAAGGTGTTCTGCTCCTTTTTTTCTCAAAACGCTTTTTTAGCCCAGCTGACTGAGCAGATTTAAAAAAAAAATCATTCCGAACACAACAAACTCGCACAAAAACATGCACCTTGTTGCTATGAGACCAATGACTATAGTGAAATAAATATGTTGTTTTTTTAAAATATCTAACATGTTTGACCTTCTCTGGCTGGATGGAATCATAATCTGAAGCTGAAAAATTAATTAAAAAAAATTATAATTAGTAATTATTATATTTAAGTAATAATTACTTTAATTATTAAAATTAATATGGTTTGGAATTGGAAAAATGCATTTGGATAGTTGCAAAAATAATTATGTATGCAGTCTACATGTTTATATAATGCCATAATGTTACAGGAATTCTGTGCTATACTAAATAATGACATGTAAAACAAAGACTATTGGAGTTTTTACAAGAAAATACTATTTCAGTCTTTCTACTATATTTCATGTTCAATTTTGTGTTACTTGCCATTTCTTTGTAATTATTTGTGAAATTTACTAGTAATTTCTATGTGAAATATTTAGCTGAATCTGGTATATCGGTAATTGATAGCTGCACACTCTCCTCAAAACATTCATTCATCCACGCTGTGCCGTGCCGAAGCACAACCCACGTAAAGTTGATAATTCTGTGAATAACTGCAATTGCAGATTTCTAACAGAGATGGCGACAAAGAGGAAAAACTACGGACTGCACCTTTAATTATTACTTTAAAAATACATTTAAAAAAACCCAATAATTGTCAATTTTGATTTCATGGTGAATTAGGGATCGAATAAACAAAAACAGTCGACTGTTAAAAACCCATTTGAAAGCGGTAGGCTAACGGCGCCCTCTGGCGTTTGTCTTTTCAGGATGTTCCCACCAAGCTAGTGGCTAAAGCAGGACCTTTGCCGATGTCTGTGAGAGGCCACTGGTTCCTGAGCCCTCGGACGGAGTATTGTGTGGCAGTGCAGACCGCCATCAGACAGCCTGACGGAGACTATCAAGTGTCTGAGTGGAGCCAAGTGGTGGAGTTCTGCACCGGGGGTAAGCAGAGACGGGCTAACAGATGTTTAAAGGTGCTGTATGCAGCTTTTTTACTCTACTAAAGCATACAAATACCATAATATATTTGCAGATATTTAGGAAACAAGTTCACATACTCATTTCTCTGAAAAACACTTCTACAGCCAGTTATTTTATTTATTATTTTCCACGTTTCGTGTTGTCAGTCGGTTTTTGTTTTGGTCTGTGTGACTCCGCCCACTGCCAGTTCAGCCAATAGTATTTTGACACCCGGGATGCCAGTTGGCGGGAAACACAGCGTATCGCAGCCATGGAAATGAGCAAACAAACTGGGTCAGAGATTGCAAATTCCACACAACCTAAAAAGCCTCGATATGCATCTAAAAATCTCCAAGAACGAGAGCATATTAAAACGCGGATAAATCAAAAAAAGTGTGTAAGTCTCCTCAGCTTTCGTTGTCAATTGCGCTCGCTTCAAACTGGCAACCCGTGTGTCGAGTCTGAGGAGGAGGGAGCGGGAAAACCTATTTCAACCACTAGCTGTTAGTCTTACAGTCAGCACCTTTAAAGGTGGAATACCTACGAATTTCGCATTAAAATATCCCAAAATCACAAGGCCAATGTTATATATTTAGTTAAGATGATAACTTACAACATTCCAAATGTTTCAAACAATGTTTAAATCGCGAGAAAATTTCGATTTTAACTAAGGAAACGGGGCGTGTGAGCAGGGGTGAGCTGGGAGTCGCCAGTCAATCGCGTAATATCCGCGTTACCGCGGTTTCCGCTCGTACTGCATGTAGTCCTGGACAAATGCGGAAGTTGTAGTTGTGCGTTAGCGTCTATCAAGCAACAAACGTCAGCTTGTTTCGCGCATTTTTATGGAATGGAGCACAATTATTCTTTTCATTTATTCTCGGAATGTGAACTGTTGGCTGTAAAGGGGGTCGCACACCGGACGAGAAGCGCCGCGCCACGTTTAGGACAACTCCACACACCAGACGTGCACTTTCTCATCAGTGTATGGCCAGCAATATTGTTATGTTTAATGACATGAAATGAAGATAATGTCTGTTCTATGTTATTGTACTGTACAATTAAATACAATCGTTGTTGAGTCTGCATTCTGAAAACTTTACCTCAGAGCATCCGTTCACTGAATGAATTGAGAATCTCACCTGAAAAATCTAATAACATCAGCAATTGTTATTCAAGCAGCTGATTTCTGTAAATGAATGCAAAACTAAATGCATTTTGCAGCATAGGGCGAAGTCAGGATCCATTAGCAACGGTTTAAGACAGAAATAAGTCACTTCGTCCAGTGACTCGTACAGTAACATCTGTGATAACTAATTTACTTTTAAACCTGACCTGGTTATTTCAGTTTAATGAAAAACAAGCATGTCATTAAACGCAACATTTATAGAAATCGAACTTTACCTCATCCATGACAACTAATTTTCGATTCCCGTCTGACTGATTTATACTGTCTATGATTTATCCACCGTGGAGTTGAAAACAACAGTTCCCATCATTCCGCGTTCCTCCACGGCGTCATCAAGCAAAGCCGTTGTTGTTGTTTTGAATGTAGCGCCCTCTAGCGGCATAAAATCTTAGGTGTTCCACCTTTATGTTTTATGGTTACAAGGCTTTCATCAGAGACAACTGTAAAGATCTTAAAAAGAGTAAACACTGTGACTCTGTGGTGCTTTCAGATCATTTGTCTGTCTGTTTCAAGAGGTACTCACTGCAGTCAAATGACGACCAGCTCCTCCCCTCCTCTCGAGGAGGAGCTACACTTAAGCTCCGCCCATTTGCAATGCAGTGATCAGTGATTATATATATATCATCATATCGTCCAGCACTAAAACTTTTTGGCCTGTGTTTTTTAAAAAACATTTAATTAACCAATTATGCAGAATATATAATGGAAAATATTTAATTGATAAGTTGTCAATACAATAGGCTATATACAGTAGGGTATGATATTACCCCACATTCAGCATATTGAGACAAAATTATAACTGCAAATCCAGTTTCTAATCGCAGCAATCATTTGCTTCTGTAGCTTTCATCAGTCAGTAAAAATACACCTCAGATTTCTTGTCAAATCTATTTATATCAGTAAATCTCAAAGCTCTTTCCCATTGTAGATGTTTTGTGTGTTTCACACTTGAATATCTTTTTGCCACTCAGTGTGTGTGTACCGCAGTCACTCCGGCTGGCGGTGACGTATATAGGCACAGAAAGCACATTCGGCAGCAGACAGATACAGCACTTATGTTATATTCATAAATCATGGTTGTCAATGTGTTGTTTTGTGCAGATTATGCCATGGATCATCTCCAGCAGCTGTTAGATAAAGCTCAGGCCGCTGCCGGGCGGCCACTCAGGTTCTCCGTGTTTTACCGCAATCAGAGTCCTGAATACTTCCAGTACGTGAGGTTAGTGTCATCTACACTGCTCTCTACATATATGACAGCTCTGAAGGCACTTGAGTCCGAAATTCACGTCCAAAATTTTCACACGTTAAAAAATAAATACGACCTCACGTTATGTCAATGACGCTTGCACACTGCCTCCGAAACTTTCGTCCGTCATAAAAAAAATCTAATCGGGTTTGATTTTCTGCGTTTTTCACATCCGTAGCGAGCAGTTTGAATGATGTTTGAATGGTGTTTTAACAATTCAGAGCCAACGAATCATGAATACGAAAAAACGCACACGAAAATTTCGGACTTTAGACTGCATTGATTTTTGATCTTCATTATTTGAGTCTTTGACAAAAATATTATTTTCTCATTTTTTGTTCAAAAAGTTTGTTTTGTTTTGTTTAAAAGCTGAGGGTCTGTTCTTTCTTTTAACATATTGCATGTTTAGATATTCATACAAACAAAAAAATACTCTGAGGACCATAGTTTTGTGTAAATGATAATAAATTCTGGCGCTGGCTGGCAACTTTAAAAAAAAAATAACGCTGGGGAAAGAGATAAAAGTTGAATAATATTTGAATAAATCTAGGAAGTTTTTATGACAGCCACCATTTAAATGTTTATTTCATATAATGTTCTTAAAATAAAAATAAATAAAATTGTAATTTAAGTGTTTGTATAGCTACAAAACAGTTCATTATTACCTTCATATTAGGCTAATGAAGCCTATAGGCTACAACTAGTTTACAGCGTTAGTTAAGAGATTAAATTTTCTTGAGAAAATTTGACATTTATTGTAACTGATATCCAAAATAATCAATAGTGAATCGAAATCGAAATCAAATCGCAAGCTTGTGAATCGAAATCGAATCGAATTGTGAAATTTGTGTCAATACCCAGCCCTAATAAATAATCGCAATTTCAAAGGAATAATCGACAATTGTGATTTTTGTCATAATCGTGCAGCCCTAGTTACACTGCTAATATGCACGGATAAATTGTTCACAACTTTTCATGCAGGTTTGAGTTTTGACATTTATGATTCTCTCCATAGATCAGAGTGTGGAGGAGCAATGCTCCCATCTTTCAAAGACAACAGTGGAAGTCACGGCTCGCCGATCAACGGAAAGCTACGCGGCGTCTTCCTCAGCTGCAACACCGAGTTCGACACCGGCCTCCCTCCGAAAGACTCCCCGTACGGGCCTCTGCGCTTCCAGATCTCTGCCGAACGCCTCCTCAACCCGAGCACAAACCTCTACTTCGCGGACTTCTACTGCATGTACACAGCGTATCACTATGTGGTGCTGGTGCTGGCCCCTGCTGGATCGGAGGGGGACGACTTCTGCAAGACCCGGCTTCCACGACTGGACCTGACAGCCAATCCCTTCCTGACGTACGCGGCCGGAGACGTTCCCGCGTTCAGTCACGCCAGCGATGTGATTCTGGAGGTGCTGTTCACAGAGCCTTTGCTTCTGGAGAACGGGATCCTGGCTCAGATCAGTGGCCGTCCGCAACTCATGAGCCTCTCCACCGCCAACGCCAAAAAAGACCCGAGCTGTAAGGTGTGCAACATCAGCGTGGGACGCTGATGTTGCAAATATTGATGGTTTAACTTAAAAAAGTAAGTTACCTGGTTGCCTTCAAATGTTGAGTTCATTGAGTTCATTGAAATTAAAAATTTTAGTTCATGCAGATCAATAGAAACTCAAAATAATCTGAACCACATTCATTATCTAAATGGATTTGACAAAAGATAACACTTTTTTTTTACAGTGTGTGAATGCATGCTGTCATTTAAAGTGCAACCAGGAAAAATGGACCATCACTTGCTGTGATTTGGAAATGGATCTTATCACCAGAAGCCGAACAAACATTCACACCGAGGGATTTGTTTTCAGGACATGCCAAGGGTTTTCACAAAAAGAGTAAAGAATAAATAATGAGAACTGAATGACTCGCCACTTATGAAACAAACCCTTGTGGCCTGTGAGTCAACGATTCAGAGCTTAAAGGGACAGTTCACCTAAAAATGTTTCATCTTTTACTCATCATCATGTCTTTTATTGAAAGTCAGCGGAAGCCATATGATAACTTGTATGAGTCAGTCTCAGCTATAAATCCACTTCTTTAAAGGGATAGTTCACCCGAAAAATGAAAATTATCCCATGATTAGGTGTATATGACTTTCCTCTTTCAGACAAACACAATAAGAGTTATATTAATACCCTGGCTCTTCCCAGCTTTATTATAGTTGTGAATAATGTGTGACAGACATTAGCAGATTTATAATGGCAGTGAATGGTACATCCAAGTGAAAAGTGCATCCATCCATCATAAAAGTAATCCTTACGACTCAAGGGGGTTAATAAAGGCCAAGCGTCAGGTGAGAGGTCACTCTCTGGCCAGATCTACGTACTGCCTGTTACCTGAAGCCAGTGATTATAGTTTATAAAGTTACAAATATGGATATTTTTCTTACAAAAACGCATGGCTTCGCTTCAGAAAGCCTTTATTAAACCCGTGGAGCCGTATGGATTATTGTTATGATGGATGGATGTGCTTTTTTTGGGCTTCAAAATCTGTGGGCACCATACAGTCCCATTATAAAGCTGGGAAGAGCCAGGATAGTAATATGACTCTGATGGTGTTTGGCTGAAAGAAGAAAGTCATATACGGCTAGGATGGCCTGAGGGAGAGTCAATTCTTGGGTGAAATAACCCTTTAATAGCCTACTAATCATGATGTGTAAATAATATTTAATGAATTATGTAAGATGTGTGATTTTCTTTATTTTTATATTAAGTTATTTGAGGTTTCGGAGTCTAATCCTGTAATCAATTTGAATCTCATGAGTCTTTGTGTATGTTTAAATATATATAAATGTTGAATTAATTGTACAGAATGCTTTAACAAAAGAAATAAAACACTTGAGACTTTCTGCATGTTATTTTTGCAGCTTTTCTGTCTGTGTGAGAATGAATGTAATTCAGTTCAGCTCTCAACAAGGACAGGATCATGGAACATTAAATATTGGAAAGGGCTTATTAAAATGTGGTACAGAGGTCGCGTTAACAGAAATTTTCCCATCTATTATGGAAATAATATATATTTTTTAATTAATTACTTTTTAATATAATTTACTGACGGAATTTATTTTGCAGTGATTTTAACTTGTAACTTGTTTTAACTGTAAATCTCACCTCTGTCCACTCGGTGGCGAATGTGCTCTTGCTGATAATCACGTTTATGGTCAACGAATGGTCACTGTTAACTTTTATTGACGTCTTTCTGTCCACACTGATGCGATTACATGAGAGACATGATATGGATTTAGGATTAGTTGGACTGTATATTTCAACATATTTCTTTAATGTTTATTCATGTTTATTTCGTTCTGTAACTTAAAGGGCGCGCTGCTCAAGGCGCCACACCAAAAAGCGCCAAAAACGATATTTATTGCTAGAATTTTGTGATAAAATAGACATATTGCGATTTATTGAACAAACATTCATGATGAAACATGAAAAGTGATGCACAGTCTCTGTTCAGCTTTCACTTCATCAATAAAGAAATGCATAACCCAATGTCCCGTAAGTTCGTGAACAAAAACAGAGCCTATTAAATGGCTTATCATTAAAATGTGAAAATAAAAATGACAGGTTTTTATGACCTTGTCTGTCAAAATGACGCAACCTTTTGCTGATAATTTACTCACCCCAATGTCATCCAAAATGTCCATGTCTTTCTTTCTTTCTTCAGTCGAAAAAGAAATTAAGGTTTTTGATGAAAACTTTCCAATATTTCTCCATAGACTTTAATGGTTCAAGGTCCAACTGAGAGTTTCAGTGCAGCTTCAAAGGGCTTTAAACGACACCAGACGATGAATAAGGGTTTTATCTAGCGAAACCATCGGCCATTTAAAAACTAAATACAAAAGTTTAACTTTTATAAGCACACATGCTCACCTTGCTGGACTCTCCTGTTCAAACTCGTTTGTTACAGCCTCTTGTTGTAGTGCCTAGGCAGCAGCTCCACCTTGTGGAAAACTTGAGTATGTTAACTTGTAACAGGAAGTCAGCAGCAGTTGTGTGCTGCGTGTGCATGTGAGTTATTTTTGCAATATATTAATACACGGATCTTAAACCAATGTATATGTAGCGTCCTTATTCACATACATACAACATCGTTCATCAAAATGAACAAATCTTTTTTCGAGTCATTTCGTAAGAACGTTCGAACGAAATGACTCGAAAAAAGATTCGTTCCTTTTGATGAATGAGTTCGAACAGGAGAGTCACGAACGCGCATCACAGAACAGAGCAAGGCGAGCATTTGTGCTTATAAAACTTAAACTTTTGTATTTATTTTTTTAATGGCCGATCGTTTCACCAGATAAGACCCTTATATTCATCGTCTGGTGTCGTTTGAAGCTGCACTGAAACGGTCATTTGGACCTTGAACCGTTTGAAGTCCATTATATGGAGAAAATCCTGGAATGTTTTCATAAAAAACCTTAATTTCTTTTCGACTGAAGAAAGAAAGACGTGGACATCTTGGATGACATGGGGGTGAGTGAATTATCAGCAAATGTTGTTTTTTTTAAAGTGAACTACTCCTTTAAAGCATATCAAATGCAGTAAAAAAATATAAAACAGCCTGAAATTGTTTGTGATATATTTAAAGCTTTATATATATTCAATTAATGTCAGTTTATATTCCAAAATGTGAGCCATCAAATTAATGATGTGGATTCCAAAACCTCTAACTGAGAGCATCTGCATGTAATCTGATTATGAACAGGCCATTTATAATCTGTCTGAACAAACACGGATCTCTCTGTCTGTCTGCTGATAAGAGTTGGATTTATCAGGACCTTTAAAACTCTCACATGAAGGAAATCAATCACAACGCAACCTCAGCGGGGATCATTTCTGTACGCAAGACATTTAACATGGCAGTGTGGGATCAAAAACAATCTCACAATATGCTTAAACATCTTTTTATGATCAAGGGTTCTCTTATACGTCAATGTCAGGCACCGATCCTGGTATTTAATAGATTAAAATGGATTATACTTAGTGACCAAGTCAAAAACATCCTGGGATTTGATTGCACCTCCTTAAGGAATACCAGGCCGTGTCCTACATTAAATTATGCTAGAAAGGTAACTTAATTAGATACCCCAACAGCATAAAAATAGATTATGTATAGAAATAGAAAAAGTGCTTGACTGTATTAATCTTGTCTGAGATAAATATAACAAGAATAAGGATAAAAACAAAAAAAGATGACCCTAGGGAATCCAGGTGAATATCATTAAACACTCTCTAATATATATATATATAATAAAATACTTACTTTAAAAACTAAGTTATTTACAGTACGAAAGGGTTTTATAAACATGTTAGTGCTTAATCTAAAAAAAAAAATTGTATTTGATATAATTAAACATTTATCATAAAATACATTATCCACAGTATGCAAACATTCCCGCAAGATATTTATAAACCTCTGTTAGATTAGGCCTAGTAAATATCACAAACATAAATTAAAAAAAATATGAATAATCTGAGCAACAGTGATCATGGCACACAAAGATGTGCAAAGTTTCAGCAGACACAGTGAAGCTGTCATTAGACGGCAGCAGATTCAGCGCCACACACATGAATACAATAGTTTTTGCCATCGTTATTGTCCCATTCAGTGACACCGAGCGCCGCCGGTAAGTAAGACACGCAGAACTCGATGCGTCTGCGCGGGTCAATCCGTTCAGGAACGCTGATGTTAAACTCAAACACGTCAGTTCCAGGTTCCCCGTAACTCTGATCCAGGTACGCACACGGGACGTCCCGGTAACTGCTCCACGCATCGAAAGTGATCCGGATGTGTACGGCTTTCTCGAAGCAGACGTTCTTGACGCGCACGGTTCCCAGAATGCAGCGTTTGGTGACGTCACAGCTCTCCAACAGCACCATGTGATCCTGAAGCCTCGTTCTGAACGCCTGGAAATCTCTGCAGGGCTGATCGAACCCAAGTCTCAACCCTAAAGTCTTATTAGCTGACTCTGTCGAGCAGATCAACTTCTTAAGTCGTGGTGTTTTCAGGTTCGGTTTGTCCTCTTTCTCGGAGAACAAGCGCACTGTGATGAGCGACAGCCCTTTGGCGTCCGCGAACGCGACGCGCTTCTCCCTGCGGCCGCTCTTGATCAGGCCTGTTGTGGGAGTGTGTGTGAACTCAAACACCGGCGGATGGGAGATGCAGGGTCGCAGGGGTGTGGGAGACGACCCCGTGAGAAGATGATTGATGTGCGGAGAGCCTCTGCACCTGAAGCCCACGTCCACAGACCTCATGGAGACAGGCGGGCCAAACCGAGAAATCACACTGGAGACGGAAAAAATGGGATAAAATTAGGGATGCACTGATATGAACATTTTGGCCGATACCGATAACCGATAATTCTTTATACTTGAAAGCCGATAACCGATATATTGGCCGATGAATCTTAATCCAAATTTTTATTTCATTTTTGAGAGTCTGATTACAAAAACAAAAGTCTCACCATTAAAATCCATATCCCAATCACATCATATAGTTTACATGGACTTGTGCTGCACTAAACTGTATTTTCATTTTTTTTCCAATCATATTTCAAGCAATTCCAAACCATCATGTTGAACAGTGCATCTGAAGTGTCTCAGCTGAAGGAAATAATACATTAATTATCAACTTTAATATATCGGCCTAATTTTCTTATCAGGCCGATAACACTAAAAATTAACGTATATATCGATATATCGTGCATCACTAGATAAAATGATTAGGTAACACTTTATTTGACAGGTTCCTTGTTACATGTACTGTACTTACCATAGTATCAGTAAATTATGCATAATTACATGCAACTAACCAACATGACATCATGACTTTTGCGTAAACATACACGCCACTTTCGAGTCAAGTGGCGTGTTATCTCTACGCATTTTGAGCTATCCGCGTGTATCCGTGTGTATGCGTGTATGTCTACGCCATTAACGTCCGAGTGATTCCGCGTGTCTGTACACGCCGTCAAATGTCCGAGCAAAACGAAGCAAAATGTAGATCTACATTTGGGGAGTGATCTTTTTTTTTTCATAGGATTGTAAGGGAACAATCATAAATGCCATTAACCCCAGTGATGGTTAGGTTTAGGGACGGGGTTGAGGTAAGTCATATATTTATATACAGTAATAGTCAACGGCGTTCATAAACATGCTGAAAGGCGATTATGCGTCTTGATAGCACGCCAAAAATGGAAATACGAATTGGCGTGTCATACACACGCTACTTCATGAGATCAGTCTTCAACTAACCCTCAACCAAATCCTAATCCTACCCTAACCCTATAGTAAGTACATGCTTAATATTACTCAGTACCTAAATATGTAATTAGACTGTAACAATGACACCTTAAAATAAAGTGTAACCAATGATTATTTGCAAGATTCGCTTTACTTTAAAATCAAGGCTTGACAGACTTGCTTTGCAGCCGCTGTTACTAGTGCTTTCCAAAGTTACAAGCCACTCACTGGCCACAATTTTGACATTCGAAACTATGGGGAAAAACTGCCTTATAGATATTTTTTAATATTATCTCAACATGTTAGTAAGAATATTAAGCTGCTGTCACTTTAAGATCTGACGCATGGATCCATTATACGTTTTTTACTGGTCGCTGATGTCAGGGTGTGGTTCAGGCAGAGGACGAGGAGTCCGGAATATCGGTAAAGATTACTTTTAATATACAAACACAGGCTGGAAGACAGGAATACGGGCACCACACAGGCTAACATCAAACATTGACCGACAATAACTGAATGAAACGGAGGGAACTAAATACAGGGAGGAATCAAACATAACGATGTGAAGACAGGTGATACTGATGAACAAGACGAGGAACAGGTGGCTGATGAAGGAGTGAGTTCAGGAGTGGAGACAAGAGGATCCTGGGAAGTGTAGTGCTGATGACAAGACAGGACGGTGCAGACGCAGACTGTGACAGAACTCCCCCCTCCCGGAAGGCGTGGCCTCACGCCGCAGAACAGAGGAAGGAGGGGGGACGATCTGAGGGCTGAGCGGGGCGTGGCCAGGGCGGAGCAGGTTGAGGGCGTGGCCAGGGCGGAGCAGGCTGAGGGCGTGGCCAGGGCGGAGCAGGCTGAGGGCGAGACCAGGGCGGAGCAGATGGAGGGAGGACCCCTGGTGGAGCCGATGGAAATGGGGCTGACGACACCAGGGGGCCGACTGACAGGGGCGGAGCAGATAGGAGCGGAGACCAGGGTGAAGCTGAGGGACAGACGACGTCGGGTGCTGAAGAGGGACCGAGGGACCATGGTGACACCGTAGGCTCAGGTGACTGAAGTGACGACAGGGGCACAGAGGGACACGGTGAGGCCAGAGGGAGTGAGGGCTGACGGGTGACTGGAGGGAGTGAGGAGTCCGACAGAACTGGGGGGGTGACATGACGGGGCGGAGCCATAGGAAGGAAGTCCAAAGGTGAAGGGAGGATGACGAGGGAGCGAAGGGAATCCGGAGGGTCGAGGGAGCCTGGCCGAGCTGGTGGACTGAGGGGCCTTGGAGGAGCTGAGGGAGGTAAGAGCTACGGGGAAGCAGATGGGACAAGGGGCCGAGGAAGAGTCCAGGTCGAGGAGGTGGGAGGCGAAAACTGAGGATCCAGCGACCAGGCAGGGTCAGGGGAGCAGGTAAACGAAAAAGCTGATGGATGACTGATGGGAGGAGGCGGGAGAGGGAGGCTGGGTGGGATCCTGGTCTCTGGCGCAGGCTGGACGGTCTCTGGCGCTGGCTGGACGGTCTCTGGCGCTGGCTGGACGGTCTCTGGCGCTGGCTGGACGGTCTCTGGCGCTGGCTGGATGGTCTCTGGCGCTGGCTGGACGGGGCTGGACGGAACCAGCGAAGAGGAGAGCTGGGGCTCGGCGGGGCTGGTGATCATGGCTGGAGATGGTGGTTGAGCGGCGATGTCATCAGCCTCACCAACAGTGAAGGCTGAGCCGCTCAACCACAGCACATGGTCCAGGTACTGGGAGAACGATCCAGGAACAGCCGCCGCTGGAGCTCGCTGATACAGATGATCATCAAGACCGCCCCAAAAAACTGTCTTCAGGACTTCATCTGTCCAGCTTACCCCAACGGAAAGCTCCAGGAAGCTGGCGACATATTCCTCAATGGAGCCGCCATCTTGAAAACAATGAATCAGGCGATTAATTGGAGTTAGGTGGTCCAGAGTGATCTTCATACTTAGGGTCGGTCAATCTGTCAGGGTGTGGTTCAGGCAGAGGACGAGGAGTCCGGAATATCGATAAAGATTACTTTTAATATACAAACACAGGCTGGAAGACAGGAATACGGGCACCACACAGGCTAACATCAAACATTGACCGACAATAACTGAATGAAACGGAGGGAACTAAATACAGGGAGGAATCAAACATAACGATGTGAAGACAGGTGATACTGATGAACAAGACGAGGAACAGGTGGCTGATGAGGGAGTGAGTTCAGGAGTGGAGACAAGAGGATCCTGGGAAGTGTAGTGCTGATGACAAGACAGGACAGTGCAGACGCAGACTGTGACAGCTGAGAGTTGAAGAATGTTCAACTTTGGGTAAAACGCAGCGCTCATCACTGTCACTTTTTACCCAGCCGTCCAATCTTAGTGGAGGAGGGGCGGGGCTATTACCACACCGACCAACTGTCACAACATTCTTTCTGTACAACGACATCAACCAGCAGAGCCACAACCGAACAACATGGATGAAAAATACATTTTTAGTAGGAAACAATCAGTTACAAATAAACTGTGCTGCGGATATTCTGTATCATAGCAACGATTCCAGGCAATTTATAAGGGTCTTATCAAGCGAAACGATCGCTCATTTAATAAATAAATAACAAAGTTTAAGTTTTATAAGCTCAAATGCTCGCCTTGCTCTGTACTGTGATGCGCGTTCGTGATTCTCCTGTTCAAACTCGTTCATCAAAATGAACAAATCTTTTTCCGAGTCGTTTGGTTCATTCAACGAATTAATTGACTCGGAAAAAGATTGTACATACGGCGTGTACGTACAAAATGCGTATAGATAACACGCCACTTGACTTGAAAGTGGCGTGTATGTTTACGCAAAAGTCATGATGTCATGTTGTCATGGAAACTTGGCTACAGACTCTAAAGCATTTGCATATTTAAATCCAAACAGCGACTTTTCTTTTGGCCGGGCAGTGTGTTTTAAACAAGTCTCTGCGGTCACAGGTTTAACATGTCAACTCCGAGTTCCCAGTGTGATCGTCTCTGTGATCGTCGAATCTAGGCATTTTTGTTGTGTTTATTAAGGAAGCTACAACTGAGGAAAAAACAAAACTACTCCACTGTACAACATGTGGTCAAGATGGAGAAATATTCAGTTTTGTCAACTCTGTCGGTTTTATGTCTGTCTGATTTTTTTGCATATAGGAAATTATTGTAAGGTTGATTCATGTTTTTATTTACATTCTGTATATATTTGGCCTGATTTACATGCCATGTATACATAACGTCTTTACATCTACTGTTCGTGTGCGCACACACACACACACTCTCACTCACTCACACCTGTTTGTAAGTACATTAACTGGAAGGATCGTTGAATTGAATTTAATATTAATTAATTTAGTTATCTTGTCAGTCAGTTGTTTGAAAAAACATTTGCAAATACTTAAATCTGTTGTAACCTCCGTCAGACCTTTGTCAACACCGTCAGATGAAGGTTTCTGTTAATATAGAAAGAAATATTTTATTCTTTTTTCAGTTTATTGGGTTAAAAAAACTACTTGATATTATTTCTTATTTACCTATGATATATGCTTAATATTAAAAAGAGAATTAAGGACATATGAACTGAATTGTTAATATAATAGTGCGAAAAACTAAATGCAGAGTATAAATATATTTTTATCACTTAGCTCCCACCGAACACAAATTGTACATAATTAAAGACTTTACACTGTTTTTGGACGGATCAAATAAATAACTAAAATAGCAACGGAGTTGACAAATTAAGTTTATTGAAGTAAATAAATGTACATTTTTCGAAAAAACAAAACAAAAACATGATCATAACCTGTTCCCTTACATGGTTCATTATCTGAGACCGTTATTTAGCTACAAATATATCAATTTATAATAATGGATTAAATAAAAAAACTAAAATCTTAAACATATTTTATCTCTTATCTCAAAAATCAGTTGTTTTGCACTCACAAACAGTAATTTCAATTTGAAGTTGAGATTTACCAGAAAAATATTGAACACAGAAATTCACATGATTTTTTGGGACAAATGTTATTACTATTTTGCCTTATTCAGACAATAAACTTACTTTGCACAAGTCATCTTCAGCATATAATCGTGAAATTCTCCTTCACAATTGCCTGTCCCCCACAGTGTCCACACACCTTAAACTGAGCCGATGCTGTAAAAACATACATATAAGTGGTTTAAAAACAAGTTATATTATAAGAATAATATTCCAATGCATATTTTAAACCAAACTTTTTAAAACAAAGTGAAAAAAAAAAAACAATCTTACTGTGCTTTTATTTTGATCATTGCATTATCCGCTGAAATCCTTAAAATATGATCTTTTGTATTGTTTATTTATTTTATTTTTGTAATAAAGGACACGTTTGTGATGTCTCTGGCTACCCCGTTGAGGTTCAGGAAGAGTTATGAGAAATGTTACGTCACTTCATCTTTTATAGACGCTTGAACCCTCCTCCAAACACAAGCCAATGAGCTTTACACAGGACAGGACTTAACCAGCTATTTATGACCTGATCTGTGGGCTAAAGAGTACAGGAGAATAAATCCTTGGCCAGACTTGACAAGTATCAGAGACCTGAATATATGAAAAAATATTTATATTAAAAAGCACTGTATAAGGAAAATCACACATTATATCTACAATACACTACATGCAATATCCCAAAATATTTGTTGTATACAATAAAATAGTACAAATAAGCAGGACCAAAGCAATGTAGAACATACCATTTCAAGAAAGTGGATGGATTACTATATAACTATAGTTATTTATTTATTTTTTAAAAAGGGCTTCGTGCGTATGAAATGTATTAATATGCATGCACGGCTCATTTACTTGACATAATGAGTGCCAGTTGTGCCATTCTCAATGCTTCCAACAAATCTGGAAAGACAGTTATGATATATCTATTCAATGCTATTTATGTAAGAGTGAAATTAACATAATAATGCCTTTGGACAATGAGGACAAGCGTGGAAACTCCTCGGGGCCATTTAGGCATAAAGCAAACCAGCGAGCGTGATGTTTAACCTCTTTCATTCTTCATGCTTGAGCTTCTTTATAAAGAGAGGCAGAGCAATAAGAGAGAATCACCATCAGCAGACCTGTCGTTCCGCACGTATACAGGAATCACTGTGGTTTGAGCCTTTGCCAATCAATGCCTCAAACACAGAAACGCCAAACTGAGTCACTGACTGTTCGCCTCTGACAAATTTGATAATAATAGGCAGTGTAAAGGATTGAAAAAACCCATATATGCTTGATTAACTTTAAAATCAATGAGCATTTCCAGCCTATAGCAAATTCCTATACAGTGTGTGAAGAGTGTTTTAAGGGTGTTTTTTAAACGGTTGGATTAAAACGAACTCTAGTGTGATTGCTCTGTTTGGTTTGCTTGGTTCGTTTGGTATGGACCAAAAAAAAAAAAAAAAACATTTAGTCCTGACCCGCTTAGCGTTCACATCAGCAATTTAACACCGAACCTAGAGGCACAGGGATTCGTTCACCACCTCGTCTGCTTTTATCACGTATATATTTTGTGAGGAAACTATGCATTCGGTCCTATTTAGGTTCGCATCTTGTGACATCATCTCCTGTTTTTGGTTCGTTTACATTTGTTTAGACTGTGTTGTGTACATATTTCATTATTTTAAATGGTTTGGAAGCGGATCGAGACTCATCTTTTCAGCGTCTCTGTCCATGTGTTTGGTGGCACCAGAGTTCAGATGGCAGCGTTCACACATATTCAAATCAACCGCACTAACAGAGCAATCGCACCAGGGTTCGCCAAACATGCCAAGTGTGAACACACCCTGAAATATAAACTCTACACGGACCAAAGACATGTAAACGAATCAATAACAGGACAAGATGAGGCCCTAAAAAGGACAGTTTTTTCTCATAATAGTCGTGATGTTGACCATCACAGTTCAGTCCAGGCATCAGATCCGCGTCTCCTCGCAGCAGGATGATCTACTCGTCAAATACGTCATGTAAGTAGACAAAAACATGAACATATGTCATGAACATATTTTAAATGCCTTCCTGATATAAATTATATACATCTAATTTATTATAGTAATTAACACTGGGACACTAATTTGTGCAATTATCACTAATGACTTGAAGGTTAAACTCGACTTGTCTGTCTTAACTCGAGACTTGACTGTCTTGACTTGGGACTTGACTCGGGACATGACTCGGGACTCGGCTCGGGACTTGTCTGTCTTGACTCGGGACTCGGCTCGGGACTTGTCTGTCTTGACTCGGGACTTGACTCGGGACATGACTCGGGACTCGGCTCGGGACTTGTCTGTCTTGACTCGGGACTTGACTTGGGACTTGACTTAGACTTGACTTGGGACTTGTCTTGACTTGGGACTTGTCTTGACTTGGGACTTGACTCGGGACATGACTCGGGACTCGACTCGGGACTTGTCTGTCTTGACTCGGGACTTGACTTGGGACTTGACTTGGGACTTGTCTTGACTTGGGACTTGACTCGGGACATGACTCGGGACTCGGCTCGGGACTTGTCTGTCTTGACTCGGGACATGACTCGGGACTCGGCTCGGGACTTGTCTGTCTTGACTCGGGACATGACTCGGGACTCGGCTCGGGACTTGTCTGTCTTGACTCGGGACTTGACTTGGGACTTGACTTAGACTTGACTTGGGACTTGTCTTGACTTGGGACTTGTCTTGACTTGGGACTTGACTCGGGACATGACTCGGGACTCGACTCGGGACTTGTCTGTCTTGACTCGGGACTTGACTTGGGACTTGACTTGGGACTTGTCTTGACTTGGGACTTGACTCGGGACATGACTCGGGACTCGACTCGGGACTTGTCTGTCTTGACTCGGGACTTGACTTGGGACTTGACTTGGGACTTGTCTTGACTTGGGACTTGACTCGGGACATGACTCGGGACTCGACTCGGGACTTGTCTGTCTTGACTCGGGAAATGACTTGGGACTTGACTTGGGACTTGTCTGTCTTTGGTTGGGAATATCTTTTCATATCTGAAGCAATGTTTTTAAATGCCCGAGGTTGCCTCATGACTTCATGCAACTTAAAGAGTAACTAAACCCCTGGTCAGAGCCTGACTCCACCCACTAGCAATATTTGAAAAATGCTGAAAAAATGGGCAGACCCCAGCGGGGCCAGGGGGCGTGCACCTGAGACCAGCCGTGAGTGACAGCTGCTGTCAGACTCTAAAATAGAGCGAGACTGGAGTGACGCAAGTAACTGCCTTTGCAACAGAGCGGCCATTTGAAGTCGAGGACTTTTCTCCCTCACCTTCACCTGAAGTGGATGAGGGTGAATTGTATGTAGACACAGGGCCAAATCCATTCGAGCTGCTGGCTCAAACTGCGGTCTTAACTCCCGCATCGCGACCGGCATCTGATGAGTTTTGTCGTCGAGTTGATCTCAATAACGCACGCTCTGTGGGCATGTATTCATATTGATATTCTGCCGCTATGTGAAAAAATCCAGCAAAATGCACCGGCTTGTTTGTCGACCCCAGAGGATTAACTTTATCCTAACCATAAATTGTGATTAAAATATCCATGATCACTCACATCAAGACGCCGCTGCGGTGGAGGAGTCCATGCAGGATGAGCAGTGTTTGGCACTGCGTGTGCAGCTGTGTGGAGAAGCCCATGTCCACCTCTATTCCGTTACTATCCTGATCGTGATCACTGTACTAAACACTGATAAATCTATGCTAACTTGAAGCTATCCTAACTGTACTATGCTAATAGAGCACAAAATAATCTAAATTATCTATATAATGCTATGCTAAATAGATGCAACAATACTCTATCCTGATTGTTTTCAAAAATAATCTAAATAACTATATAAATGCTATGCTAACTAGATGCTAATATATGCTATCCTGATCGTTTTCAATATTCATAAATCCAACTCCTGACTCGCTACAGTAGTTTTGACGGAACCAGATGCTTTTATACCAGGGGCTGCCAAGGGCGTGGTGAGCTCGCACCAAGGATGTGACAGAGTGGCGTCTGAGAGTTCGCTACGTCAGAAAGTACCCCTACTGCAGGAGCTTTCCGTTTAACCTGAAGAGGGCAGCACTCAGACGTTTTTACACCATATATTTGAAAATCAAAACACTTTATACTCAATTGTCAAAAAATGTACTTGAATCAATGAACAGCATTTATGAAGCTCCATTCTTACAGATCATTAACTAAAAAAAGTTGTTTTGGTGTTTAGTTACCCTTTAACAATTGTTTCCTGACAATTGGTGGATGTGTGGACTTCCTGTGCCTCATAACATTAGACTTCACTATTCATTCCAGTATATTTGCACAATGCATTAGCCAATAGCTGTATTGTGACCTAGTTTTGTGGAAACAGATGAACAGTTCTCTATGGTTTATGCCAGTACTAATGATGGACAGTGTGGGTTCCTGTCGCTTAAAGGAAGCCAGTGTGAAATCGGAAGCTGTGGCAGATGCAAAAAAAAATCCCAACTTTACCAAAGAGGTTCATTTATTGACGTCAGTGAACCCTGGGTGTGGTAAAGTAGTGATAAAAGAAACAACAATGCTCATCAATTTCTAATTAAATGTCCTTTAACGTGATTGAAAAATGAAAAGTCTTTCCAAACCTATATGACTTTATATCTTCTTCAGAACACAAAAGATATTTTGTGTTTTCAGTGTTTTTTTGTTTTTGTCTGTACAAATCAATTAGGTCCAGTGTTGTTTTGGACCCCATTGGCTTTCAATGTTTAGACAAAAACGGTTCAAATTGATTTGGTGTTGAAGTGCGTACCACAGAATCAGCATTCTTCCCTAAAAGGGATCGGTCAGACCAAACCCTAAGTCGTAGCGAGGGATGGTAGTACCCACCCTAACGTCACCAAGGCTCGCCCCGATCGATTACAGTATTCAAAAGCTAATCAAAACTAATTCTCGGCATGAAACGGAAGTTGCGACAGTCTTTTCTTCTCCATCGTGACGTATATCATAGTGAAACGGCTTCTGGAACAAGAGCAAATGTGGGCGGGGCTTGATTTTGTCTATGGGAAAATTGATTGGATGGTTGTGGTTTGCACTTTCCTGATCTCAAGTGATTGACAGGTTATTGCCCCGCCCTCGTCATCAGAGAAGAGAAGAGATGCTGCAAAAGGGAGTTATTCCGATTCAAGATTACCAGAAACATGAATTTAAAAACATAGGCAGTATTATAATAAATACTGCAATAGTCCATAAAACCGAGGAATTGTCCATTTTGATGTCATGGTCAGATAATAATAATAATAATTTATTATTTATATAGCGCTTTTTCTGGGACCTCAAAACGCTTCACATATGGAAGAGGGGAATCTCGTCAACCACCACCAATGTGCAGCTCCACCTGGATGATGCGACGGCAGCCATATTGCGCCAGAACGCCCACCACACACCAGCTTACTGGTGGAGAGGAGACAGTGATGAAGCCAATCAGATTATGGGGATGATTAAGACGTCATGATGGACAGAGGCCAAGGGGGAAATTTGCCCAGGATGCCGGGGTTACACCCCTACTCTTTCGAAAGACATCCTGGGATTTTTAATGACCACGGAGAGTCATCTCGGTTTAATGTCTCATCCGAAGGCCGGTGCTCTTTGACAGTATAGTGTCCCCATCACTATACTGGGGCGTTATAGGACCCACACAGACCACGCCCCCTGCTGGCGTCACTAACACCTCTTCCAGCAGCAACCTGGTTTTCTCAGGAGGTCTCCCATCCAGGTACTGACCAGGCTCAACCCTGCTTAGCTTCAGCAGACTGATCTCATGAAATGGGGTATGGATGACTCGCCAATTCATATTTCCATTTTTGGCGTGCTATCAACACGCATAATCGATTTTCAGCGTGTTTATGAACGCCGTTGACTTAACATTACATTACTGTATATATAAAAATATGACCTACCCCGTCACTGGGGTTAATACCATTCATGAGTCTTCCCCTACCATCCTAGGAAAAAAAAATATCGCCCTCAAGATGTAGATCTACATTTTGCTTCGTTTCGCTCGGACATTTAACGGCGTGTACATACACGCGGAATCACTCGGACATTTAACGACGTAGACATACACGCGGATAGCTCAAAATGCGTATAGATAACACGCCACTTGACTTGAAAGTGGCGTGTATGTTTACGCAAAAGTCATGATGTCATGTTGGAATCTTTAATTGATCAGTGAAAGTTGGTCACTTGAATTTGTCTAAATACTATGTATATATAATCTACAGCACACTAATATACCTACATACTAAATTACTCTATACCAGTAAAAAACAGTTACACTGTTTCTTGGCCACATTTCCATGATGTGAATCATGTCACTAGATGAGACTCTCATATGTGTACAAGGCTTCAGTGAATCACACATTTCATAATACTGGAACAGCAATAAACATATTTTGAATACTGGCTCAGGCTTGTATACAGGTTTCAACATGTGAAGCCACTATACACATAATCACAGGTTAATAATTCACACACACGGAGGAACGATCACGTACATCACGCGAGACGTGTTAAAGAGAGTCGGACGGGATATGGAGCAACTGGTGTATTGCGGAGATTAGGCAATTATCAGCCAGAGTCGGTTCACAAGGTGAGATCAGGGCATCACTTACTGCAATGTCTGGTTTCATCAGAACTCAACTTATGATACAGTATATTGATGTTCTCAGGGGCTCAAATATGATGTTTATATGGCCAAAAAGAATGTAATGTAATGTAAATCAATGAGATCTTTATAACAGACTATTGACGTAAAATGCATATAAATCAGTCGTCACACTGTAAAAAATATTTTCAAGATTTGTTATCGCAACATATTTTCTTTTGTCAAATCAACTTTATAATAATTTATTTAGTTGAGATAACTTATTATTTTGAGTTTCTGATGATTAAATCAATCTCCTTCATTGTATTAACTCACTTTTTCCAGTTCAATCAACTTCAAATTTTAAGGCAACCCAGGTTACTTACTTTTTTAAGTTAAACCAACAATATTTGTTTTACAGTGTAGTAATCACAACATGTTTTCTTTTGTCAAATCAACTTAAATAATTTATTTAGTTAAGATAACAAATAATTTTGAGTTTCTGATGATTAAATCAATCTCCTTCATTGTATTAACTCACTTTTTCCAGTTCAATCAACTTCAAATTTTAAGGCAACCCAGGTTACTTACTTTTTTAAGTTAAACCAACAATATTTGTTTTACAGTGTAGTAATCACAACATGTTTTCTTTTGTCAAATCAACTTAAATAATTTATTTAGTTAAGATAACAAATAATTTTGAGTTTCTGATGATTAAATCATTCTCCTTCATTGTATTAACTCACTTTTTCCAGTTCAATGAACTTAAAATTTTAAGGCAACCAGGTTACTTATTTTTTTTTAAGTTAAACCAACAATATTTTTTTTTACAGTGCATCATATGTCCCAATAGCGTCTTATTGAGATTATATTTAAATGCTTCGTTTTATTCTTCTTAGCAAAGGTCAGTATAATCAGTAAAGATTTCACAGGAAAATATGACCTGAAGGTGCGGACATTTTTTAAATTATTACTAAAATACCGTTTACTTGCTAGAAAAAAAGTCTAAACTATCAATCAGCCGACAGAAGGCATGTTGTAGATTATGTGCGACTGGTTTTACAGCAAAGTTTTGACCATGTTGATAATTTATGTGGGAATTCATGTATTAAATATGATTTAGCAGGCTTTATAGGGTTAATACGATTATTTTTAAAATATGATTTTTATTGTTATTAAAGTTCATGCATGTTAGGAAGGCATTTAGAATGGAGGAAGAGAAATAAACATTACAATATTCAGTTTTGAAATTCTTTGAACACACACTGCCGGCTCGAAAAAAAAAGTCAAGTTTGGATTTAAATATGCAAATGCTTAAGAGTCTGTGATTGGATCATTATTGCAGTGATTATTGTGTGTGGCAACAGCTCATTGATGGAGTGTGTAGCTTTTCATTTCTTAAACAACCATGTATGAAGACTCATCATGTTCATATTCCAGGAGGACAATGTCAACATTCATCCGGCTCAGATTGTGAAGGAATGGTTGAAGAATCATTGTCTCCTCTGAGTCCAGATCTTAAATTCATTGAAAGTGTTTGGGATGTGCTGGAGGAAACTGGACTCTTGCTTTGTCAATACAAGATCTTGACCAAAAACTGATGCACTTATTGATGGAAATAACATCACAACATTCATATCCATCAAGATGTGCATTAATTGAAAGTTTTACTGAATGTGTATTTCAATGTAAATGTGATTTTCCACAAACCGAGAACTGATAAAAAATAATTTTCAATGGCAACTGACGTCATAATATCCCATAATTATTGTTTACAAACTTATTTACTTTAACAGATACAGTATGTCATAAGTCTCATTGCTCTAGCTGGTGGCACGATATTAAAACAACACACAAAAACATGATCAATATAGAAACATAAATACTACAACTTTATTCTAGCATGCCAGCAAAACCCCAGTGACCATTTAAATGATCACATCCAACCCATCAACTTCCCATTTACAGAGAAAACCACAGTTTCCATTTCATAAGCGTCAGGTTCACTAGTTTATAATCAGACTGCAATAACTGAGCTGTCGATATGTGACGAAATATTGCAGATAGTTTGCAATAACCCAAGATCATTCAGAGTGTCTTTGGCCAAGAGTATATACAGTACTGTGTTCTGAACAAATGCATCTGTCAGAACACATTGAAGAATGTTTACTCCATATTGCTTTTACACCAGTTTCATGGTGCTGGGACATGGACGTTCACAGACGGGCTTCATTCACCGATCTTCATTCTGTTCCGGGTTTAAATAAGTTGCACTGCACCGCTGGCCACTAGAGGCGCTATAATACGGTAACGCATCAAGTGCTGCGAACCTTCTTCCAAGTCCACAACGTACTCCCTGAAAGAGACAATAGCAGAGAAATACTGTTATGAGTTCATATTTATATTGCTTTACGATCTCAACCAGCTCATTAAAACGAAAGAAATGCTGCCCCCTATAGGAGAACACGTCATGTTGAGAAGAAAATCATGAACCAAAAGCATTTCAAAGCCATTTTATAATTCATAATCATTCAGTTCTGTGTTTGGTTATGAGACAGAAGCTCTGATCCAAAAACATTTTACCGTTGCAAAATCTGCATTGGGAAAACTTTCGCTCTCAAGCGAATGAATTTCGATTAAAATGACTGGATTTTGTGCAACGGTAAAATGTTTTTTGGATCAGAGCTTTTGTCTCGTAACCAAACACAGAACTTAATGATAAGAAAAAGCTTTAAAAAAAGGCTGGTTTCTGTGTGAATATCTGTCTGAGCTAAATCTAAATTTAGCTAATGTGACCATAATTTAACTAGGCTATAACCACATTATTGGATTATCAGACTAATGGTCAATCAATATGGGTTTTTTAATGGATGGATCCCTAAAATTTTACCTTTGAAATATCGTTGCTGTCAGACAAAAACCTTGAAATGTCCACAAATTGCCAAAAATAGTATTTATGTCCGAAAAGGAAAAGTGTGATCATCAACTTACAGGTCAAAGTTTATTGTATCGTTAATATAACACGCGAACCCAAGACGTTATAAATCCTTTAGCGTGAATATGACACGCACACCCTACCCCACACCTAAACTTAGCCCTCACAGCGCGTGTTATATTAACGATAGTATAATATAGTAGTATAGCGCCGTTTTGTCATATAGCGTTCTATATGACGTTAAAGGATGAGAATGCGTTGGATTGGTTGAGCGCTTCGAGTGTGTTTTTTTGGAATTGTCCCGCTCCTTCCCATAACCACCAGTTTAACACACTACTAACTAACTCAACCAGGCCCCGCCCCTTAATTCTGCGTATTAATTATTATAATGAGCAATATACTGTGGTGACGTGTTTGTTACCGGAAGAAACTCAAGACTACAATGGAGGCGTTTCAGGAGTTCAGAAACACTGACACTCATACAGAGCTTTTTCATTCTCAAACAGGGACATTACACACTACAGAAAGATGAACATGGAAAAAAGGGTAACACTTTACAATAAGGTTCATTGGTTAACTGCATTAAGTAACATTAACTAAGAATGAACAATACTTCAACAGCATTTGTTAATGTTAATTTCAACATTTACTAATACTTTATTAAAATCTTGTTAACATTAGTTAATGCACTGTGAACTAACATGAACAAACAATGAACAGCTGGATTTGTATTAACTAACGGTAACAAAGATTAACAAAAACAGTAACAAATGTATTGCTCATGGTTAGTTCATGTTAGTTAATACATCAACTAATGTTTAATAAATGAACCTTATTGTAAAGTGTTACCGAAAAAAGCATAATAGTCATCTTCAATGCTTATTCTCTGATCCTTATGAAAGACTGAGGCTGCTTTTACATTTGGCCAAAATGAAGTATCTTAAAAGCATAAATGAAGAGTTCAGATGCAAAAGCCTCTAAGTGCCATTTGAAATTTTCTTCTTTAATGATGATTTTTATCAAGCTTGTATATTTAAGTTCAGTGATTTCACTTAAATGGCAATGATAATTACCTAATAATTGTTATTTAAGTGAAATTACTGAACTTAAATGTACAAGTTTGATAAAAATCATCATTAAAGAAGAAAATTTCAAATGGCATTTTTCAATGGAAAATTTCAAATGGCACAATCCAAAGAGGATTTTGCATCTGAACTCTTCAATTGTGTTGTCTTTTTTGGACTAGAAGAGTGTGTACCATGCAGAATGTAAATGCTGTTGTTAATACCTCTGCTCATCCGTCTCCGGCTCCACCAGGATATTCTCCTGCCTCTCTTTCACTCTCAGGAACACGAACGAGTCGAGACACGGCTCAGGAACTTCACACACAAACACCAACGAATCAATCACTGCCACTGACAAACATCTGCAATTACTCCAATACAGCTTCCACTATAACCAACTCCAACAGTGGAGATTCAAAATGTTGTCTTTTCTGCTCACCGAGGCTGCGTTTATTTGATCAAAAATACAGTAGAAACACTAATTTAATTTAAAAATCCCATATTTGCTGATTTGCTGCTCAAGAAATATTCCTGATTATTATCGATGTTGAAAACAGTTGAGTTGCTTCATAATTTGTAATTTTATGAATAGAAATCTCAGCATTTTTTGGTAACAACTTAAAAGTAAGCACATTCACACTGATTTGTACGGAGGCGTATTGCATTCACTTGAAGAAAAAAAATCTACTCTGTTTTTCTGAATTAACGAGTTAATTTTTCATGAGAAAAAAAAATTTGCTCTGTTTTTCTGAATTAACGAGTTAGTTTTTCATGAGAAAAAAAATTTTTGCTCTGTTTTTCTGAATTAATGAGTTAATTTTTCATGGAATTTTTTTTTTTTTGCTCTGTTTTTCTGAATTAATGAGTTAATTCAGAAAAACAGCAAAAATAAATTTTCTCATGAAAAATTAACTCGTTAATTCAGAAAAACAGAGTAGATTTTTTTTCTTCAAGTGAATGCAATACGCCTCCGTAGATTTGTCCTTGCTGAAGATAAGTATTAATTACTTTAAAAAAAATCTTATTGACCCTAAACTTCTGAACAGTATTGCATATGCTTTGCGGATCATTGTTGTTTACACACCATGCACATCAGGATTATTTTTTTTTTAAGTAAACTGCATAAATATGTGCACACCTTCAACATACTCTGGCCTGTTAAATTTACTCAATTTAGATCATCATCATCATCATCATCTAGTTGTAACATTTATACAACTGACTTTGGCCGAGGAAACCTGATTTTTCACAGTAAAACATAATTCAAATAAATTACCCCAAATTTATAATTGCAATTATAAAATCATGTGAAATTATTTTAAAATGATTTAAAATGATTACTTATTATTTTATTTTTTAATGATTACTTGATTTTTAATTATTTTAAAATGATTTTTAATGATTACTAGTCCAGTATTTTCTGGCTAGTAAAACTCAATAACTGAAAAATGCAGTATTAAATTTACATTTTAAAGCAACACCATGTTACTTTTCCTCTGCGGTCGCCCTACAGGTTGGAAGTGGAATTGTCCATTAACGCTGTTTTAAATAATTTAGCCTAGCGCATCCTACTGTCACAAGCGCGCTCGTTGTTTATCCGGCACCGGCTTTGGAATGAACGATGTCCACAGACGAGGTAGAGTAAGTTGCATGATTTCATGAAAGTATGATGTATTGCAACATCAGAAACGAAGAAAAACTAAATAATGACTATTGTAACGCTTGACGTAAAGCAAGTCAAATTTGTAGTTCTCTCATTGTGTCTCATTAGAACTACAGAAACGCGACTCAGCTTACATAGCGTGGTTATTAGAGCCCGACCGATAAAGGATTTTGAAGTCTGATACCGATACAAATATTTATTGGTTTTAAAATCCGATATTACGATATGTCGGCCGATAATTTTTAAAAAAAATTATTATTTCAGAAACGCGCAACAAATTGTAAAACATACATTTTCAATATAACAGGCCGAGGAGAGATGATACGTCTCATTGCTGTAACTGTCACGCGCTATTAAAGAAATTCTTCAGTCACCTCGTCTAAAGTTAAAAGGACTACACTGTAACAACATAACGTAACTATTACTAGCTAATTCCGCTTCACTCTCGGCTTATTTAACAGCAACAAAACTGGACATGATGGTCACAAATTTTTTTTGAGTTAAGAGAACTGATGGGGATGTTCTTTTAATTGTTATTCAAGCAATGTATGTCTCGTGACCAACTCAACGAGTGTTGCCAACAGGGACGGTGTAGAGTGCCCTCTGGTGGACAAACTATACAACTCCAACACTCATGATTACTATACATGAAACTATACAACTCCAACACTCATGATTACTATACATGAAACTATACAACTCCAACACTCATGGTTCAAGCGTGTTTCCTCCGTTTTTTTGTTTTGTTTTTAAAATATTCTTTTATCAGCCATTATAACTGCCGATACCGATAGTTTGGAAAATGCCTAATATCGTCCGATAATATCGGCCTGGCTCTAGTGGTGATAGCAGATACAGGATCCAGAAGTGCCTTTCACCCCGTTACAACTTGATGAACAGCTGAAACCATTTTGGAAACATTATTTTAAGGGAAAAAACCTTATTTAGTGTTGCTTTAAAACATTAACTCTTTCCCCACCAGTGTTTTAAAAAAAAAATATGGCCATAAAGCTTATTAAGTGGCCAGGTGTACAGCATTGAAAGCAACGAGCAGTTTCTCACCGGCCTTCAGCATGTCAATGCTCTGCAGGTTTGGAGGCATGTGTTTCAGAGCCACGGCTTGGAGATAAACCTCGGTGTTGGCCAGATACCTATACAAACAACACAGGCGTTCTGGGAATTATAGGACAAACACACTGGCGAAAATCACACACAACATTATATTCTGTCTTCAAGACCAGTTAAACTCCATGGACAGTATCTGTTAGTGCTAAACCAGAGATAGAAAGGATTCAGAGCTCACTCACTCTTTCGCGAAGGCAAACTCTTCAGGAGAGAGAAACGAAGGATCTCCATCCGCACGCGACTTTTCTTTCTCCAATACATGAGGGAAAAACTTCTCTATCTGCAGATGAGACAACAATCATATGTATATACAAGTACGGAAATGCAGAATCCAGTCATAAAAACAATCCATACTGCATTGTGTGGAATCTCACGGGTTTTGGGAAACTTTGGATGAGTGGATCAAAATTTTAGATGAGAGTTTCACTATAGCAGGAAGTAAATTTCCCATTCATTTCTCCCATTGACATTTTGTAAAATCCGCATCTAAAGAGTTTTAGAGCATTTCTGGGGATAACCAGCTACGGCTGAACTCATAAGCACACAACATATCATTTCAAGTGAAAAAAACGAAGAGAAAATCCAAAAAAAGTCAAAGGTACAAGAAGCCTGTGTACGTATTTTCATTTCCAAGCAAAGAAACTACTCATCCCATAAAGCACCGCGCCTCACTAAAGTTGACTAAAGCAACAACCACGAAACAGCCTTTTGAGTGACTTCCAAATCTGACGAAGGCTCCTTTTCCTCGATTTACTGAAACTTATGTAAAACCATAGACTGTAAAAAAGATGGACGACACCCCTCAGATGTGACGTGCATGCGTGCTCCCGAGCCTCTCTATCCAGTCAACCATGTCTCTATCCAGTCTCTATACAGTCAACCATGCGACCAATGGCACTTCAGCTGACGACATGGAGTCTGATAACCCCCCAAAACGTCCAACACAGACTCCAACACAAACTCCACATAAATATAAAAAACAAAAAAGTTTTATCTGCTGAAGCTCGTCAGGCAAAACGTGAATCTGATCGACTCCGGACGAAAACGCGGATCAACATAGTAAACTCAAGTGAAACAGCAAGGTAAACTACATGAAACATGACATGAATACAAAAGAATGCTCCAGGATAACAAAAAGTCGGTGCTTTAGGATGTAACTTATTTTATTTACTAGATCTACTGACTAACGTCACTCATCTATCATATTGTTTATAATACACAGACACGTTCAGTACAGTAATGTTACTTCCTACGATCTTACTGATACACTGAAACTGTTCAGTTTAGTATTCATATTATACATTCACCTGTGTTGACATTGGTGATTGTGAAAGATACACGACTAGTCAGTGAAATGGCTGATATCATCACATGTCGGCTAAATGCAGTTTATTGTAACATTATGATCATGGTACGAGCACAGAGCATTAGTTCAACGTCAAGCTGATAAAAGTAAGCTATTATTGTACCTGCAGTGGGAGTTTACATGAGTTTCCAGCATGTTGTGTGATTATTTCCCCGTTGCGTTGATAGTCTCCGTGTGGCCGGTAGTGAATGCTCGCTCTTGAGATCTAGCACGCACACGAGCACGAGCACTAGCGCTCTTGTTGCATTCTGAAACATCACCGCTAGAGGCCGCTAAAAATCGCATACAGCACCTTTGACTTAGAAGGCGGGGCTTATTTCACCACTTTGCGCATCTCATTCACAGTGATACGAGTGCACCGTCTGTTTCTATCTAAAGTGTTTGCTTCTGGGCTGGTAACTGAAAGGTTCTGGGCTCAAACCCTTCAGCTCTTTAACTATCACTACTGTATGCTTGAGCGAGAGGTTACTCCTGAGATGTATGTATAATACGCTTACTGTAAGTCATTTAGAATAAATGCAACAGATAAACGGCTGACTCTGAAGTAACAGGATACCTTCTGGAGCCTTGAGCGCAGAAAGCTGCTCAGAACGAAGCGGATGCGATCGATCTCCATGCGATGGACACTGGCTTTCACATCACCTTTCCTCACCCTCTGGAGGTTTTCCTCCTGCATACACAAGTATAAAGGCTACATTTCATGCTATACTTCATCTAAAACTATTTTAAAGGTTCAGTAGGTGATTTCTGAGAAGCACTGTTCACATGTGAAATCAACTCAAAATGCACAAACACACAATGCAAGAGCTTCAGTCTCTGCAGCACTGGAAAGCTTTCTAATATTAACGCGAGTCCTAAAGCTCTTGCCTGATCATTAGTACAAATTGTACAATTAAAATTAAAAACACTAAAAATAAATCTTTTAATTAATTTACTCTACTTTTTTTTTTTACTCTACTACTTGTTTCTGTCTCAGCCATCTCTCTTTTTAGTCTTTCTTCAAATCTCATCATTGGTGAACACGCCCCCTGCTGCTGATTGGCTCTCTCTCTTCCCCCATCATGAGTGAACACGCCCCCTGCAGCTGATTGGCTCTCTCCTCTCCCATCATGAGTGAACACGCCCCCTACTGCTGATTGCTTTCTCTCCTCCCCCATCATGAGTGAACACGCCCCCTGCAGCTGATTGGCTCACTCTCCTCTCCCATCATGAGTAAACACTCCCCCTACAGCTGATTGCCTACAAGTCTGTTTTGCTGCTCGGTCAGATCCACTTTCAACAGCGCTGTTCAGAAATCGCTTACTGCACCTTTAAATACCATTTCAAATTCTATTAAATAATTGCTATTACACAACTGTGTTATGTACTCATGTTTTTTAATTCAAGTGGAAAATATTTTTAAGTGAAGTTACTAAAAGCTAAGAAGTAAGTACATTTTTTGAAAATGGTTGGTTACCAGCACACATTTTCCTTCCCCTTTAATCTAAAAGCTTAATGTTAAAAAAGAAAAAAAAAGTTATTTTGTATACAAATGTTATTTGTCAACTACCTAAATATAACAGAATGTTTCACCAAACACTGAACACGGATGAATTACCATGTGTGTGAGCTGCTCCATCACACACTCCACCAACTCGGACTTGTTTTCCAACAGTTCTGGAGAAAACTTCTCATTAAGCCAAGCCTGAAACACAGGAGAACGATCGACACACATTAGAAAACACTATTCCAGAACGCATGCGTCTCATAGAGCTGCACGATTAATCGGTAAAAGACTGCGATCTCGATGCAAACACCTACGGGATCTCATTCCTAAACAATTCGGGTTGAAAACTTTTGAATTTGAAGATCAGGTTAAATTGTACATAATTTGCCTTCCGGGAAACATGTATCTTCTGTTACTTCTGAAGGGCATTACTAAATGAAAAAAATATTATTAAATACATTTACACAATGCGTTTTCATCAGTGAATGTGTGAACCTTTTTTAATAGTGGTTTCATTTTTTCTTTTCTTTTTTAATAGTTAGTTCTATAAATTCAGCATTTTTTTTCTTTCGAACTATATGAAAATATTGTATGTAAAATATCTTATTCAGGAAAGTACTAAATAAAAATATAACATGCATTTTATATGATGCGTCTAATTTAGATTCTGCAAGAGGTGTGTACATTTTTAAGCAGCGCTGTATGAAATAATTCACAAAAAGCCTTTTCATCCACACAGTATCATTATTTGTGTTACAAATATTCATATTATCAGATAAGAACTGGGATGATAGCTTACACTTCAGATATAAACACTGATGTCTACGGAAGCTATAGTAACGTGCAAGCGATAGAAAGTAAAAATTTTTTTTAAATAGACTGCAGCTATTCAAATTTTGCCAGAACCTCTAGTATAACATGGCTATTCAGAACATGGATCTCCATTTAAAAATAAAATTAAAAAAATAGTTAGTTTCCAGAAAAATACTCAAGAATACATTAAAACGGCCTGCATCTCATATTCATTAATTTTTAAAATGGTTTATTCCCATAATGTGCAGCACTCTTTAAACAATATGTTTCTATACACTTAAACAATACATTTTTATCGAAATTTAAGCGCGCCGAAATTAATCCATGTTTTCCAAAAAAATTCTGGTGTTAATTCCTAAATGATTAAAATAAGTTTTGTGTAGACAAAAAAAATAAATAAATAAAAATATGTGCACAAATATGTGTCAACATAAGAATTTCATTCTACAGGTTTTTCCTCCAATTGTTCAAAATAATCCCAGGATGCACCTGATAAAATTTTTGGTCACTAAATAGCCCAACTAATTTCCTTTTGTGTCATTTCATAAATGTGTTTAATGTGTTTTTATTATTATTTTACACTACATATCTATATATCATTATATTTTTATTATTTTATTACAAACTTATATCAATATCTAGACATTCTTAAATCAAGACACATTTACTTATGCTTAAAGGTGCGATTTCTGTTGAAAATCGATCAGACCGAGCACCAAAATATGCAGCCAATCAGCATGAAGGGGCGTGTCCACAATTGAGGTGGAGGTGCCTGTTCTGCATAGCACGTTCGTGAATTTAGGGGCGAGGCTATCAAGATCAAAAAGGGGTGTGATCCTTTTCGGTAGGGGCGTGTTTGTTTCTCAGTTTCTCAGAAATCGCTTACTGCACCTTTAAAAATTAAAAAAAATCTATAAGTGGGTTTAGAAAAATAAGTTAAACGAAACTTTTTGACTAGTTTACTTTTTTAAGCATGCATTTTTCAGTGGTATACAATACTTTTTGTTCTGTTCTGACTCGTTCTGCTTCTGAAGTTAATGTATCTTGATTTAAGAATGTTAGTACTACAACAAGACAAAAATACAGAGTAAGAACATCACTGTTTTGCAGTGTGAGCATGCATGAAAACTCATTTCACGGTGTGTGTGTGTGTTATTGTTCGAGCTGTCTGACCTCCTCCAGTTTGGCGATGAGCTCTGCTGGGGTCAACACGTCCTCCTGGCTCTCCTCTCCTCCACTGAGATCACTGGCGTCTGACATTGTGACTGTAACACTGTGACAATCCAACAACACTCAATGTAAAGTGCAGGAGTTTCGGCCAGAGCACGTTTAGGTCTGTCGTCAGAGAATCAGCGTTCCGGAAAATCAAACTTCAGTGCGAAAAACAGCGAAATGAAATCCCAAACTTCCTGCTGTTTACATCCTCATGCGCGATCATTGCGGAAACTTCTCATAGGGAATTTCGCGCCAAAAAACAACAAAATGACGCAGCGATGATGTCACCGCGTCCTCAAGCTGGTTGAAGTGGCGCAGGTCTGCGCATTGCGCCCCTAAAATAAAGCTCACGTGCCTGTCGTTTTGTGTCAAATGTTCTTTTTCTTTCTAGCTCTATAGTTTATATGTTTTATAGTTAACAATAAATAATTACAGTTCTTAATCGAAGAGATTGTGAAAATTCATATTTTGTGAAATCTGACAAGGTGCATAGACTGTTTTCCATTTCTTTGTGACAGTGATGTTCATATCCTGATATTTTTCTCCAGTGCCACATGCTGCTATCCTGGTAGCCTATTTTATTAGGAAATCTTGCATCAGTCATATTCAACAATTCTGCAATGTGGACACTTTATTTAAGGTCACTGTGTGCGCATAATTGTGTGTGTATATAAGATCATTGTGAATCAGACCCCTATATGTTATGTGTATTTTTTACATATTATATGTTTTATATGGTGACTGTAACTTTCAGTCAGTTTTGAGTGATTTTTGTCGGTTACTTAGCCTATTGTTGTTTAATAAATAATAATACAAATATGTATTTTTAATATGTTGTTTTTATGAATTAACCAATTTCGAGCTTTTCAGATCAAAATAAAATATTTTTTCCTGTCTTTTTCCCAGAACGCTTGTCGTCCCGAGCGCTAGATGTCAGCATTGCGCTTTTATTTGCGTAGACGCGCAGCGGCTGTGGCGTATGCGCAGTGTTTCAGTCAGTGAGCGCGCAGCATATACATAATGAAAGGCTTTATTATGTATATCTATGAATGCCACAGTGTGTACTAGACAGCTGTTGCTGCTAAAGACACAAACAACGTCATAAATAATCTCAACTAATACAATGCAAACACTAGGAATGTCAGGCTTTACATAAGAATTTCCTGATCTCATCAGCTTCTCTAGATAAAAGCACTTTTCAGAAGCGTACTGTGATCATGTCAACACAGCACAATAAAACTGTAGTATCTGATCTAGGATCAGTCTTTGACTGAAGTCTATTATGAAAACTGTGATAAAGCAACTGTATATGTAAACTTTAGTATTGCGCTTTGATTGGACCTGGGTACAACTTTAACTGCATTTAGATAATCACATCACATAGTTAAAAATAATGAAAATTTTATTTAGTATGAAAAAATGGGGAAAGTGGACTTTTTTTTACTAATAACTTTAAAGTGTATGTTAAGTGTTAGTTTTTATGACATTTTTTTATCTAGCCTATAAACGTTTTTTTTTTTAACAAACTAATGGTCTATTGTGCATTAATGTACATACTGTACGTTTAATGATTAAATGTATTATTAAATCGAGCAAATTTAGCTGTTAATGGGTCTAATGCAATTTTCAATAGTAAAAATAAAAATACACTTTTAGAAACTTGAAAAAACTGTCAGTAGCGGGATATCTAATAGAAGTTTTTAGCTTTAATATTTTAAAGCTGTGACGCATGCGCAGTGTTTCAATTGGTGCACGGAGCGAGTATAAGCTGCGACGCATGCGCAGTGTGTCTGTGAGAAAGAATGGCGGCCAGACTCCTTTTGAGATCAGCGATCCGTGCTGCTGTTTACAGCCGTCGGCCTGTCCCAGTTCAAGCTGCCATCAGGAGACTGGCATCTGGAGGTACTGGTCCATCAATGGTTTTGTTTTGTTTGTGTGTTGGAACTGAATAGAGCTTAGATCGACAGTAAATGCGTCACTGTCCCATCGCTTCAAATAAACATTCATCTTCTTTACGAAATATTTTTGTTATCAAATTCTCGCAACGACTTCATCGTTATTTCCTCATTACAGAGTTGTCAGTGAATTCCTACTGATGTCTAATCCTGTTAATCGCTGTCATCCTATTTAGTCTTAGTCGCCCTTGCAGGAAATAGATCAGGCTAGTTTGTAGAATAATAACAATAATAGCATGGGATGCAAGTGTGTGTGTGTGTGTGTGTGTGTGTGTGTGTGTGTGTGTGTGTGTGTGTGTGTGTATTTGACTACATCTATTGTATTTATGTCCCTGTAAATCATTTCTTTCAAGTGGACTTAAATAGTTAAAATGTGTGTGTCTATATGTGGCTAAAATCATTTCAGTCACTTAAAGACTATAGTACTAGCAGAAATATAAATGTCTTTATGAGGGGCAGTAATAACTCTGTAATATTAATAGTATGTGATTTTGTGTTGTTCAGGCATTCCCACAGATGATGAGCAGGCCACCGGTCTGGAGAAGATCGTGTTGAAAGCTTCCAAGGAAGGATTGGCAAGTATCTTGTGTTTAGCGGTAAAATAAAGAGAGCTGTAATATGAGTTCAGGAGAACCAATGCTGCTCTTCTCCTCCAGGATCCATATAACATCTTAAAACCGAAGGAGTACGCAGGCTCCAAACAAGACCCTCATATCGTCCCCTCCATAACCAACAAGAGGATTGTTGGCTGTGTTTGTAAGTGAAATTAAAATATTGATTTCAGTTTAGACATTTTTCTAGACAAGTTCATCCTTATCTCACATTAGTGAGTATTGAAACATGCTGCAATGCTTCTGGAGCTTTTTTAATGCATTTTTTTATGTGCATCTTGTGTTTTCTTCTTTTTTTTTTTTTTACAAAACGCAATATCCCAAAATGTGCATTAAAAAAATAGGTGGATGGGAAGTGTAAAGCTGTTGTCAATTATGTATATTATTAGCACGAGCCATCATGATGATCTTCAGACAAGCCTAAATGCGCCTATCTGATTTATTTATTTCTTCCTTTGTATTTGAAGGTGAAGAAGACAACACTGCAGTGGTTTGGTTTTGGTTGCATGAGGGTGAAGCCCAGCGCTGCCCATCCTGTGGCGCTCACTACAAACTCGTTCCACACGAGTTACCCCACTGAAACATGCACTAACACTCCCATACTGACTCAAACACTATAGATGTGTGACTTACGCACAATCTCCAAGAATAGAATTGCACTTTTTATAGGGACATAGTTCTTTTTCTGTGGTTGCTTAACATTTAACTTCAAGAAACTGGCTTTCTGCAAATCTGAAATGTACAAGTCTGCATTGTTTTCCTACCTGGAATGTATGTTTCATTGTATTATGAGAAAGTTTGCCTACCCTATTGTTCACTGTGGCTCAGATACTTCCAAACTTTCCTCAAAAAGACAATGCATTACCTGTTCTGTTACATGAATGAGCTGTTGCTTAAAAACGACGACTATAACGCAAGTTTGCACATTTTTGCAAGGTTGATAATGTCTACAGATGTGTTTACTTTTCAATGTGTAGACAAAGAAATTACATTCCCTACTGCGTGGGACTCAAACTACATTCCATCTATTTTTAAAGTACTTAAAAATAATTGTCTGTGTTTATATATCTAAAATAAATGTGGTCTTTCAGCATTTATAATGTGTCTTCTCATTGCTAGTATATTTTCATTGAAATCACATGACATGATCTTGACATTTATTTTATACAAAAATATTTTTACATTCAGTATACAATTGTACATTAGACATTTTTCACATTTTCGGTGCATTTTTCAATGTGACGAGTACCTTGAGACTGTAATATAAAGATAAAACATAAAAATACAATTTTGAAGGATTTCCCTTTATATGAAAATTCTAATTTGAGCCAGACTGGCCTTGGTAATGATTCATAAAAATGTAAAAATATTGATAATTTACTCAGGACCCTGAACCGTACACAAGTAAGTTTGATTCGTTAGATGAATGGCTTGAAATATTGTGTACACTTATTCCACTTCAACTAAAAAGCAATTCTCTTTAGCAGATATAGCTACATAGACTTGTCAACATGTGTACTATGTACCATTTACATTTCACAGCATTTGGTCATCCAAAGCATTCACTGAGGCATTTTGCCAGTATTGTGTGTATGCTGTTGGGAATCGATTCCATGAATATGGTGCTGCAAGTGACGCTCTACCAGTTACAGGACCTCATATGCAAGTCTTCCAGTTGGCATTAGTCTTAAAATCAACATGAAACAATTAACAACCCATTTTACTTCTTGTAAAATGATCCAGAAACTTGATTTTGAAAAAGGACTCCAGAGTTTGTAGTCATTTGTGCAGGAAATGAAACAGCCAGCACATGTTAGTTTAATTTAAAGTCCCCCGTAGTCAATCCTTTATCCATTAAAACTCATCTTTGATCACCAAAATGACATATTTGAACGTTTTTCCCGTTTAAAATAATTATTATGCCTTAGAATGTAACTCGACACCCTTGCCTCATTTAGTATATGCGGTTCTATGAATATGCAAATGAGCCCCGCCTCCACACTCACTCAGCTCAGAGATCCACTGGTTGACGATCACACGTTGATCTGATTGGTTACAAGGTCGTTTGATTTCAAGACTTTGTCTTTGGTTCACTGCAGTTTTAAGGAGGAAATACTTAAAGCATATTAAAAACACCACACTGACATAAAAACTTGCTTTTCACCACAGGGGGACTCTATGAGCATGTTATCACATTTTAAGACTTGATGGCTAAAATATGTCCTAGGTTCAGTTTTGATTTCATGTTGACAACAGAAGTCTTGACCAGAAGTTTCAGAACAGCTCAGTACGGCTGCAGGCCTGTCATGTTGTACCCAGCTGGTGAATGCCAGATTGGAAACGGGTAAGGATAGGAAGGCAAAGATGCCTCATAAGAGCCAAGAAAGGGGGATCCCACTGGTGGACAATGCATAGAGTGGGTCTGAGCGTTAGGTATTGTTAGATGTGTTGGGAGAAGTACAGGTTGAAGAGCCTTCAACTGTTCGGATAAGTCTCCCCGGGACCTCTCTGAGGTTGGCATGTAGGGCATTGTTAAACCGGCATGGGGGTGGAAGAAGTACTGCTGGGTACTAGGAAGAGGCTTCGGCAACATAGTCTTTCCTTTCTCTTTTCTGTCCGTCGCCATGCGAAGCTGAGAGGACACTGGGATCTTCTTCAAATAGGCTTCATCGGAGGTAGGCCTCTTTAGGAGGTGCTGGTGATAGGACATGTGTGGCTTAAAACTGGGTGTTAGCCTACAGGGATCACGTGGTAAGACTTTCGAGAAGCTTGAGGCACGAGGAACCCAACAGGCGTTGGTGTAGACGGGCGAGGGAAGCCTGTGGGATGCGAGTCTGGTGGCGGATTTGCCATCCGAGGTCCATAAAAGACTCCGTTGAGTTTTATCGGGATGGGTTTGGCCAGCTTGCAGGTATTCCCGGTAATGGTAGTGGTGATAGTTGGCAAGTTCTTTGCTGTTGGCGTTGGGGTAACAACCGAGAGGCTTGCAAACTCCGGCGCTACTAGGCTTGGATGTGGGAAGAGTTGGCAAACGAGAAGGCGTTTTACTTCCGGTCTCTTTGACGGGAGACTTTTGGGTCGTCACGGCTATACAGTCCTCGGATGAGACCGAGTAAGGAGACGGGCTTCGGGACAAGGAGTCAGACGGAGAGGAGACGGGAAGGGGCGAGCCTTCGGAGGAGTGTCGGGTGCGTGTGGAGGAAGGGTTGGCGGGAGACTGGGTTGAGAGGGATATGTGGATAACGGAGGGTCTCTCCAGTTCGGTACCGTCTTCCACGGAGCCAGAGGCAGGGATGGTGAGGCTAGCCTGAGCCATACGCTTCTTCTTCTCCAAGGGAGAGATCACCTCAGCCGGGATGGGGGTCTGAAGGAGTGGGATCTCTCTGGGGCCGTGGACGGGAGCCGTGGGCGGCTGCTCAGAGTCGGAGGATGGCATCCACGAACTGGAATGGGAACACATGCCTCTCTCACAGTGATGATCTGATCCCAGTTTGTCCTGAGAACGAAAGTGAGATGCGTCAGACTGATGGATCGTCACACACATACACTAAAACTCCCTGTTGGGATTTAAATAGGCAAGTGCTGAAGAGTCTGTGATTGGATCATTATTGCAGTGATTATGTGTGTGGCAACAGCTCATTGATGGAGTGTGTAACTTTTCATTTCTTAAACAGCCATGTATGACTCTTTTATGCATCATATCTATCTATCTATCTATCTATCTATCTATCTATCTATCTATCTATCTATCTATCTATCTATCTATCTATCTATCTATCTATCTATCTATCTATCTATGACTCTTTTACGCATCTATCTATCTATCTATCTATCTATCTATCTATCTATCTATCTATCTATCTATCTATCTATCTATCTATCTATCTACCTATCCATCCATCCATCCATCCATCCATCTATCTATGACTCTTTTTTGCATCATATCTATCTATCTATCTATCTATCTATCTATCTATCTATCTATCTATCCATCCATCCATCCATCCATCCATCCATCCATCCATCCATCCATCCATCCATCCATCCATCCATCCATCCATCTATCTATGACTCTTTTTTGCATCATATCTATCTATCTATCTATCTATCTATCTATCTATCTATCTATCTATCTATCTATCTATCTATCTATCTATCTATCTATCTATCTATCCATCCATCCATCCATCCATCCATCCATCCATCCATCCATCCATCCATCCATCCATCCATCCATCTATCTATGACTCTTTTTTGCATCATATCTATCTATCTATCTATCTATCTATCTATCTATCTATCTATCTATCTATCTATCTATCTATCTATCTATCTATCTATCTATCCATCCATCCATCCATCCATCCATCCATCCATCCATCCATCCATCCATCCATCCATCCATCCATCTATCTATGACTCTTTTTTGCATCATATCTATCTATCTATCTATCTATCTATCTATCTATCTATCACTTTTTTGCATCATATCTATCTATCTATCTATCTATCTATCTATCTATCTATCTATCTATCTATCTATGACTCTTTTTGCATCATATCTATCTATCTATCTATCTATCTATCTATCTATCTATCTATCTATCTATCTATCTATCTATCTATCTATCTATCTATCTATCTATCTATCTAAGACTCTTTTTTGCATCATATCTATCTATCTATCTATCTATCTATCTATCTATCTATCTATCTATCTATCTATCTATCTATCTATCTATCTAAGACTCTTTTTGCATCATATCTATCTATCTATCTATCTATCTATCTATCTATCTATCTATCTATCTATCTATCTATCTATCTATCTATCTATCTATCTATCTATCTATCTATCTATCTATCTATCTATCTATCTATCTATCTATCTATCTATCACATAGACGACCATTGTGGGGGTGAGGGGGACAGCCCAACTCTCGGGACAGCAGCAGTTGTCCAAATTTCAATCTTAACTGTGCTATTTATTGAGAAACGATCTTAAAACAGGGCTTTAAGTGTAAAATACTCAACTAACCCTTTAATTGGCTCAGTCAGTCCACTTCAATGAATCAATCAACAATCTGTTTGCGTCATCACATACTTCTCACTAGTTCTCATTTGACAAAGAGCTTCTTTGATCGAAGTGCATTTCTTTCCGCTCACCTCGCACTCTTCTCTCTCCATCTTCCTCTTCTTCTTGCTCTCTGGCTTACTTCCCCTGTTCTCAGGGCTCCTCTTGTACTGTTTGCGAGGTTTGGAGGGTGGCAGTGGTTTGTCCTCCTCTCCTTTCAGTTGCCTCTCAAAGGGCAACACCAATCTGCACAAAGAAAGAGATTGTGAGTTAGTCTTGCTTGTAAGAGTTTTCATCGCAACTTCTCGTTCTGCACTGTAGTCAAGTCACCTTCATTTATATAGCGCTTTTAACAACATTGATTGTTTCAAAGCAGCGTACAGTGATAATAGGAAATTAAAGCAACAGAGATGGTTTTGGCTTTACAGCAGATCTTGAATAATGTTATTGTCCAGCTAAAGTGATTCACTTCTGTTGCAAAGATCATTAGTTATGACCAAGACACCTCAAATCATTAGGTTTGTTTGAGATTGCAAGTGTGTTTACCTCTCGTAGTGTCTGCGTGTGCATGTGGCGGCACTAGTACTGCCTGGACTCCCCCCCAGCTCGTCGTACACATTCTTCCACAGCCTCCGCGCTGTTACCTGTGAGCAAACACAGCGTTATTATTATACATATTATTATAAAAAGAACTGAACTTAACTGCCTAATCTTTAGTAATACTTCTTTCAACTACAGGACAGATAAACTAACGACAAGGCCACACCACACAGCAAATAATAAAAGTGATTTCCACGTTCTTTCTAGGGATGCATGATATATATCAACCACCATATCGGTATCGTCCGGAATATGTTCATTTTTAATGTTTTCGTTATAAGCCCAATAGGAATATATCTTAAAGCTGAGAAATAATGGATTATTTCCTTTCAACATGATGGATATGAATTGCCGGATTTATGATCAGTCTGTCATATATGTTACATAAAATTATAATGAGTGTGTTTGGGACATGGCTTTTAATGGTGAGACATTTGTTTTTCTAAAAAAAAATTGGATTACGATTTACTGGCCGATATATCGGCTATCGGCTTTTAAATATAAAGAATTATCAGTTTTAACAAAATTTTCATATCAGTGCATCTCTAGTTCTTCTTTCTACTGGTGCGTTCACATTTACTTTGAGAATTTGCCTGCAGAATTTCATTGTACAATGGGAGCATTAATTTTATTTCATACCAGACCCGTTTGACATTAAAGGAGTAGTTCACTTTTAAAAAAACTTTTGCTGATAATTTACTCACCCCCATGTCATCCAAGATGTCCACGTTTTTCTTTCTTCAGTTGAAAAGAAATGATAGGTTTTTGATAAAAACATTCCAGGATTTTCTCCATATAATGGACTTCAATGGGAACCAAACGGTTCAAGGTCCAAATGAGAGTTTCAGTGCAGCTTCAAACGACACCAGACGATGAATAAGGGTCTTATCAAGGACCCTTCGAGTCATGACTCAAAAAAGATTTGTTCATTTTGATGAACAAGTTTGAACAGGAGAGTCACAAACGCGCATCACAGAACAGAGCAAGGCGAGCATTTGTGCTTATAAAACTTTAAAAAATTGATTTATTTTTGAAATGACCGATTTCGCTAGATAAGACCCTTATTCATCGTCTGGAATCGTTTAAAGCCCTTTGAAGCTGCACTGAAACTCTCATTTGGACCTTGAACCGTTTGGTTCCCATTGAAGTCCATTATATGGAGAAAAATCCTGGAATGTTTTCATCAAAAACCGACTGAAGAAAGAAAGACATGGACATCTTGGATGTAAATTATCAGCAAAAGTTTTTTAAAAGTGAACTACTCCTTTAAGACCGCGACCCAAACAACACCCAAATTACTACATCGGGTTGACAAATACTTATTTTCTCATGTAACAAACGCAATCAAACCAACATAATGCATTCTAAGTTAGAAAAATAGACACGCAGCCCAACAATATGATAATGAACAGAAAAAAGGATGTCATATAGGCTATACAGACGCTTAGAGGTCTCCTTTAACTAAAAGAGCAAACGGCCAAATATGACGGATCTTTACGGATCATTTAATTCAATTTTCTTGCATTTTGTTTCACAGTTTGCATGCATTGCATTATCAGTCTGATCAGCTCTTGTCATAGTGGAACTTCATGATTAGTCACTGCATGGTTTCAGAGGTTTCCTCATTTGTGTCTAAGTACATACCCCAAATTTATTTTCACAGGCTGTTAAAGGTTTCAGCTTTACAATGCGAACGCCACTCTTACTGCCTGACACATTGCTAAATCAGTTAATGAGCAAGGTACTTTTTATTGGCAGGTTCAGAGGCAGCAACACATTCGTTTTAGATGAGTTACTGGAATAAAGTTTGTCTGATGCAATAATGGCACTCTTTGCTTTCTTGTTTGTTGCATGACTCTTACAAGGTCAAACTTTCCACTCCCAGACCCCATTCACACCAAGAAAGCAAGACCCCCTCTGACCAAGGCTAAAATTATACACAGACAGACATCGGTTTAACTGACCACACGCACACTTATTAAAATACAAACACTTTAGCACCTTAGAGTGAGTGGAAACTCAAGAGTGAGAACAAAGCTTTGTAGAGGCAGGTTTGGACAGAAAGAGCAAGTGGCGGATGGACCCCATTCTCATTGTGGTCATAACGGTCACTTGCTGTATGTATGGTGTGACCTAAAGCCATCATAGTTTCCACTGTGCAAGAGCAAGCGGCGAATGCATGACCTGCTTCTCAACTTCCTCGTGAGGTGCGGAAGCCTTGGGCAGTTGGCACACTTGCACAATATATCGACAAGATAGTGCTATCAGTGGCATGAATGAGAGATGGGGGGAGATAGACCAGCAACAGGTTGTGAAAGGTTTGTTTGCTTCAGGACACCTACCGCATCATATCCTCCAAGAGTCTCCACAGCTTTGTAGATTTTCCACAGGTTGACTGGGAAAAAAAAGAAAAGGGGTTGATATGTAGATCCACTTCCCACAAAATGCAAAAATGCACACGTTATTTTAATGTTTCAGCTAAAGTTCAGTAAAAGGAGGTGCTTTTTATTATCTATTAATTTGATATTAGGTGTGGAAACATGTTACTAAATTCTGGAACTCTGCTGCAGTTTAGATTTTTTTTTTTGTTTTAATTATATTTCATATAAAGTAATTAAAACAACGCTCTCGCTCACTTCTGGCTTGCTAGTTTTCTTCCAAATTAATAAAGAAATATTTTTTACATGTTTGAGCTAGGGCTGTCAAACGATTAATCGCGATTAATCGCATCCAAAATAAAAGTTTGTGTTCACATAATACATAATTATTTTGTATATATATATAAATACACACATGCATGTATATTTAAGAAAAAAATATTATTTATATATAAAATAAATTATATATAAATGAAAATATTTCTTAAATACATACAAGCCTGTGTGTGTATTTATATATATCAAATAATTATACACAGTGCACCCACATATATTATGTTAACACAAACTTTTATTTTGGATGCGATTAATCGTTTGACAGCCCTAGTTTGAGCTTGACAAATGCATTCGACAAAGCCATTTTTGTAAAATTCAGAGGTTACACTTTATTTTCAGGTGATGCAGTTACTCAAATAAGTACTGAGTAATATTAATTAACCACGTGTACTTACTATAGAGTTATGGTTAGGGTTTGGTTAAGGAATAGTTGCTTGTGATTATGAATACTGTTATTACTTTAGTAAGTACCTGTAACGCGTCACATTCAAATAATTGTGGCTAATGATAATACCATATTATGACTAATGATTTCAATAGCTGGAGTTGAGAAGGTCAAGACTAATTTAAGAATGTATATATTTTAGATCATTTATCCAGCAGTTTTTACAACAAAAATCATGTAGTTTGTGTCTTTAATGCTTATAAATGTATTCGCGGAAAGTGACAGATACAGTGTTTTTTTTATGTTAGTGGTTCTCAGCTGGTGCTAAATGTTAATAATAAAATGCATTAGTTATATATAGTTTTAAACATGGTTTATGATGACAATGTGTTTTGTGAGGTGAATTATGGCTGCTGAGAGCATCAACCCATTTACAAAGTACATTTTCAGCTATTTTGAATATCATTAAGACAAAGCAGCTTTTTGTAATATACTGTATTAGGGCAGTAAAACGATTAATCGCGATTAATCGCATCCAAAATAAAAGTTTGTGTTTACATAATATATGTGGGTGCACTGTGTATAATTATTTCATATATATAAATACACACACATGCTTGTATATATTTAAGAAATATTTTCATGTATATACTGTATATAGATTTACATATACTTTATTACATAAATATTTTTTTTTCTTAAATATAAATGCATGTGTGTGTATTTATATATATATATATATATATATATATATATATATATATACAAAATAATTATACACAGTGCACCCACATATATTATGTAAACACAAACTTTAATTTTGGATGCGATTAATCGTGATTAATCGTTTGACAGCCCCAATACAGTATATATATAGATACATATATTACATTTGCATGATTTTGAGAGTTTTGGTGTAGTGTTACCACATGAAGTTCAACGCCAAAAGCAAAAGCACTGATTTAAATGATATTATATAAGATGAAACAGTTTTCAGACTCACTCTGTTTAAAGCCGAGATGGGGAATTCTCTCGATCGGCGTGCCTCTTTCCTTCATAAAACAGTACAGATTGGTCACAAATGTCCTCTCTTCACTCTCTGATTGGTCAGTTCTGGAAGCCTCATCACTGCTATTGGTGGATGGCAAGTTCTCCATCTCCATGCTGGTCTAGTGGGAAAATGGCGTATGGTTAAAAGACACAAAATCACGAAAGTTGTCCATAAAAAATTCAACAAATATCTGGCTGAACAAAATTGAAATATCGCATTAAACATTTGCGAATAAAGCAACATTTCCATCAAGCGAGAGGTAAATCGTCAAAACTGGCGCCAAATATGACTGGCTAGTCCAGGTATGTCGTCTATACAGGCAAAGTCACATTTAATTTATTATTCACACATAATTTGTTCAGTAAAGCGTATGTTTTGTCATCAGATAAAAAATATTGAATATTTATGAGCATCTTGGCGTTTCCTTACAGCGTTTTTTATGCAATATCCCAAAATGCGCATAAAAATAGGTGGAAAACATAAGCTGCTGTGACATTATTTTCTACTACATTATTACTGTATTTTTATTTATTTATATTCAAATGATAAACAATGTAAATGATGGTAGTCTTGCTTGTTTACTGATTTATATTAAAAACTATTTGTTTTCAAGTAATAAGAATTTAATAAGAATCACCATTACACTGTAAAAAAATATTGATGGTTTAACTTAAAAAAGTAAGTAACCTGGTTGCCTTAAAATATTAAGTTGATTGAACTGGAAAAAGTGAGTTAATACAAATGAAGGAGAATGATTTAATCATCAGAAACTCAAAAGTATATGTTATCTGAACTAAATAAATTATTATAAAGTTGATATGACAAAAGAAAAAATGTTGTGATTACTCCACTGTAAAAAAATATTGTTGGTTAAACTTAAAAAAGTAAGTAACCTGGGTTGCCTTAAAATATTAAGTTGATTGAACTGGAAAAAGTGAGTTAATACAATGAAGGAGATTAATTTAATCATCAGAAACTCAAAATAATAAGTTATCTCAACTAATTAAATTATTCTAAAGTTGATTTGATGTAGTGAAAAATTTTGTAGTGAAAAATTGAGAGAAAATTAAATGGTCGCAATGCAAAAAAAATAGGCCTTTTTTAAGGTGAAATTGTGATAAAAGTGCATAAATTTCACATCATTTTCAATTTCTGTCTAGTTCAGGATTCCCAACATAAGAGTTCAATTGTCAATAAATATACAGTGTGCATGTGCACTGTACACGATATAGGCAAGATATGAATATATGTGGGAGAGTTTGTGTCATTTACAGGAAGCGGCGTAATTGTGCTTCGAATTACCTTCAAATTTCACTTTCACACAAATAGCATGATAAACCTGATTCATTTTCTGAAAGCCTCATGCAAAATTGTAGGTGATATAGGTGTTCATGCAACTCCAGTCATATTCAGAGTGCGAGACTGAAAACACAACAGCTTTGGCTTTCACCACCACTTTCAATAAGTAACCAGACATCCTGTTTGAAGGGAAACCGAACCACTGGTGGGGTTTTCACAAATGAGAGATGCACTAGTGCTGTGATCAAGACTCAAGTGCTGCAAACATGAGAAACCTTGCAATTACTGCATGAGAGAGAGAGAGAGGGCGAGAGCTGAAAATCACAATGAATGCATCTACAGCCAAACTAAAAATTGTTCAGACATTGTTCAGTTTATTCACTATAGTTCAGAAAATGGTAATCAAATATGAGAAGAACTCCCAGTCAATATTTGACTGGTTTTGTCCGTCCTTCTAGACGTCTCACAAATGAATTATGTTGAATATCTGTCAGCTGTTACTTTTAACTACACAATTAGAGAATAACAGTTGCATTTTTGGGTATAATATGTCACAGTTTACTTTATTTTGCTATCCTCACTTACATAAATTAACTATAGTGTTCTACCAAAAAATAAAAAAATAAAAATAAAAATCTAAAAGTACATCTGGTGTCTGAATAATTTTTGATTTGACTGTATATTATACTAAAAAAGTGAAGTGAGATTATCAGATAGTTATGTTCCTCAGTTCGCACTTGTCTATACAATTTAATCAAAAGACCTTGTGCATGTGTAATAGTATTCAATGAACACTTGTTCTGTACTTCAAATCTTACAAATATATTTAAAAGAAACTGTACATGCAGAAATAATATTTTTATTAATGCTAAAATAAAAGGCCACTTTTAAGTGTCATTATGTTTAATAAACTTTTGTCATCCTAAAGAACTATTTTGATGTGTTGACTAACATATTAAAGCACTTTTGATTAGTTATAAATCTGATATTTCATTTAAAGTGAATATATATTTTAAATGTACTGAATTGAAAAGTGTGTAATTACAAACATAGTTTCAAAGTTTCAATAGAAATGACATTAAAGTGTATTTTTGTTAATTTTACACAAGAGCATACTGATTTAAAATTACATTATTTCCATATTAAGAATTCTTTGTATAAGTATGTAAAAAAGTGCTAATCAAGGCTAATCTAGACAAAAACACAAGTTTTCAGGAAACGCCTCTGGTTTCAGACACCACAACAAATAGCTGTCCCCTCAAATGATGCCCTATTTAAGAGTATAAGGGGGGTAAAGTAAGCCACAGCCCTTGAAACACAGCACGATTTAGGGCATCATCCATGTCTGTAATATAACGTGACCAGATTTCTGAAATTGAAACCTCACTTATTGTCTATGAACTAACAAACGGATGCAAAATATTTTTTATGCTTCTTTTTAGTTGAATTAATCAAATATTATTTGCTATGCGTGTGTCATTTATTTCTTAACCCCAGCCCTATACCCGATAAACACTTCATTCTCACTATTAAATCATCTTTAAGTACTTTATTTTCACCTTTTGAATATTTTCTTAATTTTAATTTGTAAAAACGGCCTCTCTGATGAGAATAATAAGTTCAGAAAGAGGCAGGTTTTTAACATTTTTATATTTTTTTTACAGTTTATGACACAATGTGCGTGTAAACCTCACTCCCCTGATCTCAAGAGGCGCACTAGCGATTGATGCTAGCGGCTGCGGCTTCATATCATAGACATAGAGGGTTCGAATTCATCAAGTAGGCGCGATTACACATACAAACAGATGAATAGCTAGTATGTGACTATCTTGAATCCTCTTTTGCTACATGATGATAATAATGCTCTGAAAAGCTTTCATAATAAATGTAGCGGCGCAAAGTAATCAGTATTCCTCGCAGCGCCCTCTGTTGGTGCAAATACCCACTACATCATGGCTCTGCTAATGTTGCCTGGGCTTTTTTCGCAGTGTGTTTGTGGCACCTCAACACCTTATAGATGTTCTTGCATAACCAGAAAGGAACAAGCCCTGGTGAAACAGGGAAGTAAGTGAGTGTTATCTACAGAAAAACAGCACATTCACCCTGAGTGGCAAAGTGATAAGCTGATCACGCCAAAGTGGAAGTGCTAAAGCTAACGCGCAAAAACACAAGACAATGACCCACAGTGAGGGCAGGCCGCAAGTGAGAAATGAAAGAGTGAAGGCATGCAGAAATGAACGCCAGCCGTCAAGTATCGCCCACTCAGAAACAACACACGTGACTTACGGCTTCCTGGTAAACTCCAGAAAATCAGTTCATGTAAGCTAATTGTTTCAGAAGTTGCATATACATTGAGGCTTGATGCATGACAGACCATCTGGCTCTTAAAGGAGCTGTAGGATGGAAACAATTATTAAAGAGTTAATTTACAAGTCAAGTCATAGCGCTTTTAACGATGTAGATTCTCATTTCATGGAGAAGTCTTAAAGATGGAGTAGTATGGGTGGACAATGCAATAAACTTTGATCCTTAACTAATCTTATTTACACTCTAAAAAATGCTGGGTTGTTTTAACCCAATTTTGGGTCAAATATGGACGCATTTACACTTTTTAAATGACATTTTTAACCCAATGTTTGAGTTTGTCCATATTTGACTCAAAATTGGGTTAAAACAACCCAGCATTTTTAAGAATGTACATTTTGGTTGCACTTTATTTTGATAGTCCACTTTAGACATTCTACTAATGTACACTCTAAAAAATGCTGGGTTGTTTTAACCTAATTTTGGGTCAAATATGGACACATTTACATTTTTAAATGACATTTTTAACCCGATGTTTGAGTTTGTCCATATTTGACCCACAATTGGGTTAAAACAACCCAGCATTTTTAAGAGTGTACATTTTGGTTGCACTTTATTTTGATAGTCCACTTTAGACATTCTACTAATGTACACTCTAAAAAATGCTGGTTTGTTTTAACCCAATTTTGGGTCAAATATGGACGCATTTACATTTTTTAAATGACATTTTTAACCCAATGTTTGAGTTTGTCCATATCTGACCCAAAATTGGGTTAAAACAACCCAGCATTTTTAAGAGTGTACATTTTGGTTGCACTTTATTTTGATAGTCCACTTTAGACATTCTACTAATGTAATTTCGGGTTACACTTTATATTAACGTGTCATTGTTACAGTGTGGTTATATATTTAAGTACTGAGTAATATTGAGCAACTACATGTACTCAGTATAGGGTTAGGATTTGGTTGCATGTAATTATGAATAATTTAGTGCATGATTATTACTAAAAAATGCTGGATTGTTTCAATCCAAATTTGGGTCAAATATGGACAACCCCAAATGTTGGGTTAAAATTTTTATTTAAAAAAAAGTTGGTTTTGAAGCAAAAAGTTAAAATTTTTTAACCCAACATTTGGGTTAGTCCATATTTGACCCAAATTTGTGTTAAAACAAGAGTGTAAGTACATGTATCAATATTTAGCAAGGACACTGTCAAATAAAGTGTTACCTAACATAGTTATTATAGTATTAGAAGACGGTTTGGTAGAATAAGTCGACATGGACTATTGAAATAAAGTGTGAATAATATGAAAAAGAAAATGTGTATAATATGAGCCTTTTCTCTTTCCTAAGCTGGGCACAGATCATCTTAAACCAGCTAAAACGTTTGTGTTGGTGGAAACAAGTTTTGGAAACATTTGGTTAAATCACATTCACACACCGAAAACCATTCATAACAGCTTGAGAAGAGAAATTCCCCAGTGCGTTGCGCACAGAAAGCTTTGGATTTCCACTTGATGACTTTGGTGGTTGAACTGTGCCGTTAAGTAATGTTCAGTCAGTGAGTTTCACACTGAATAGAGTTCCTCAGAGAGGGTAACTTCTTCCCAGAACAAGGCCTCTACAATGACTAATATTGAGCATATAGGGCTTTATTCTAACCTCTGACTAATATAGAAGACAAGAAGGCCCCTTTTCAGTGTACCGAAATGAGTAAACATTGAGGCCTAAGGGTATATCTCTCTCGTGTAAAGGGAATAATATCATACGTGTATGTAGGCCCATCTAAAAAGAGTCTGATTCATTCTTTCCCTCGCTTCGGCCATGAATACAACAGAGAAAACGCACTGACACATGCCTTTTTGCTACGGGTACGACCGAGCCTGGTTTGAGTCATCTTCACTGAAATATCATATAGAGATTTATCTGATTGCCATCTACCCAAACACTTCCTGTTATATTGACAACACTGATAATAACCAGCTTCGAGGAATAGCGTTGAGAAACGTTCTTGGAATAAATGTTTAAATATCTTTTAATCAGGAGAAACATGTTAATGAGTTTTGCTATTTCACTCGAAAAGAAATGAAGGTTTTTGATGAAAACATTCCAGGATTTTCGACTTCAATGGGAACCAAACGGTTCATGGTCCAAATGAGAGTTTCAGTGCAGCTTCAAAGGGCTTTAAACGACACCAGACGATGAATAAGGGTCTCATCAAGCGAAACGATCGGCCATTTAAAAAAAAAATAACAAAGTTTAAGTTTTATAAGCTCAAATGCTCGTCTTTTTCTGTTCTGTGATGCGCGTTCGTGACTCAAAATGAACAAATCTTTTTTCGAGTCATGACTCGAAGGGTCCTAGATAAGACCCTTATTCACCATCTGGTGTCGTTTGAAGCTGCACTGAAACAGTCATTTGGACCTTGAACCGTTTGGACCCCATTGAAGTCCATTATATGGTGAAAATCCTGGAATGTTTTCATCAAAAACCTTAATTTCTTTTCGACTGAAGAAAGAATAACACGGACATCTTGGATGACATGGGGGTGAGTAAATTATCAGCAAAAGTTTTTTAAAAAGTGAACTACTCCTTTAAGTTGTTTATCACTGTGAAGCTGCTTTGATACAATATATATTGTAAAAAGCGCTATATAAATAAATCTGACTTGACTTGACTATAATACACAACATATTCACTGTATTTGATTATATTTATAAACTGATGATGTTTCCCTCGTATAGCTGCCCTCCTTTACACCAACACCTAAAAACCTATTCAAATACACTTATATTCGATAAACACTTCATTAAATCATCTTTAAGTACTTTATTTTCACATTTTAAATATTTTCTTAATTTTTAATCATATGCAGCTGATATGCGTATGATATACCTTTTTTTTTTTAAGTTTTTGTTGTTTTCCCCTGTATAATTATGTGTTTTTTTATTGTAAAGTGTCCTTGAGTGTCTTGAAAGGCGCCCACAAAATTATTATTATTATTTATTAAGAATAAGTTCAGATAAAGGCGGGTTCGAACTCCGCCCACTTTGGGATCAAAAATGCTCTTTAAAAATGAACTGGGTTCAGAAACCTTTTCTCTTTTATCTCTTACAAAGTCCTTTTTAACCACAAATTTAATAAAAGAGCTGAGGTAATGATTGAATTCACATCAACGTACGTGCCATTAAACTATTGAGGGCACTTGATATGCAACAAAAACATGAGATCACTCGTTCAATTTAATATAGTCATATCAAGACCACAATAGGGAAGAGCTAAGCTCTTAGACGCTACCTTAAAGTTTCAAACAGGAAGGTTTTGTGTGTGTGTGTGTGAGTGTGTGTCCCTCTCGAACTGTGGCTAAAAGTAGCTGTGAGAGACTCGCAGCTCTTCAATTTCCACCATTCAAATTTCGGAAAAGTGCGTGGGTAAAGTCTGCAGCGGACGTGTCAATAACACTCTCAAAATGAGAGTTTCTACATGTTGAAGAAGAAGAAGAAGACGCAGTGGCATGGCCAGCGCTCGCCACCAAAACCACACGGCTTTCAACTTCTGACGCCACCCTGGAAATATGATGCATCTTTGCACTAGCATACAAACGCTGTTTTCAATTACCAGAAGTGTGAGAGAGAGAGAGAAAAAAACATATGCCATTGTTTATATGCCTATCTGTGTGTGTAGCATAAAAGAAATGACTATGCCACATTTTACTCACTTATTCACTGTGAAGCCATAAATGAAGAAGCGAAAAATGAAAAAAAAAAAAAAAAGGGGAGCAAAGACTTGTCGAGTAAATATATGTCAATATACGGGGACACTGATTTTTCACACAACAGATTAAAACAAAAAAAAAAGGAGGATTTTCTTGCTAAATAATAAAGATGTCATGTGACTAACTATTGTTCCTGACATCAGCATTCTCCGTAACCGAAATATTGCAATAATACCAGAAATCAATTTGGCAACAGTCATTAGATCGAAAGGGGAAGTGAGATGTTATTTTTACAAGCAAATTTTAGACTCATCGGTTATGTGAAATTTACATAAACTACCATGCAAATTCAAATCCATGTTTACAGCTCAGGTTTGCGAGATAATACGTTCTCACGCCTTGAAGGGATAGTAAGCGACGCGTTCAGTCATTATTTACTCAAAACCATATGCTTTTAGTCGTTTAGTGGAACAAAAGCGGAACTGTTACGCAGCCTTTGCCACAGAACCACAATAAAAATAGTGCATCGGACTGAAGTCATATGATAGTCTCTGCTAAACCACCAGATGTTCTCAGAAATGAGTCTAAAGGCTTGAGGATGAGCGGATTACCTGCTTTGGTGAATCGAGCTCCTGCTGTGTGTTTTCACAGTCCTCACGCTCTGCTTCTCCAGATTCGACCTCTCCGCGAGGGTCCAGCACTGAAACACAGTTACACACACGTCAACGATCGTGGGAATAAACTAAAGAATCTACACTGTTCTGCAAAAAAATATTGTTGGTTTAACTTAAAAAAATGATGTAACTTGGTTGCCTTAAAATTTCAAGTTCATTGAGTTAATACAACGAAGGAGATTGATTTAATCATCAGAAACTCAAAATATGATGTTATCTGAAGCACATCAATTATTGAAGTTGATTTGACAAAAGAAAAGTTTTGTGATTACAAATCATGAACATATTTTTTTTACAGTGTGGGAATGAAATGTTTTAATGGGGTTTTCAGTGTTGATGAGAAAGCAAGCAAGCCAACTGATCAGCTTTATAAAGCTGTTATATATATATATATATAGCAAATAAATGTAATAAATATATGTTAATATAATAAATAAATGTTTTTTTAGAGTCCTTTTTCTTCGAAAATCCGCATCAAAGCAAAGGTGAATTTATAACACGTTTGGGGTAACTTTAGGATTACTCAGAAATGGATAGTTTTAACTCAACATGATCATCGTTAACCGAAACCTGCATCACTTTCTTTCTTCTGCGGGACAGGAACGAAAAAAAAAACCACAAAAAAAAACGTACATGTTGACTGACGTTGTATAGGCAAAAACTGCTGAAAAACTTTATTCTTTATATACTTTTATTCATGTTTTGAACTAACTTTTATTTTTAAGTGTAATTTTTTAGTAATTTTGTTTTGCAATTTTTACAAACAAGTTTTTATTTAATTTTTTCCATATATATATATATATTATATAGATAGGTATAATTTTAGTCAACTTATTTATCTCAGTTTGCTGTCAAGGTAGCATTTCTAATTTTCTAGTATATATATAGAAATATATATTCTGATATTTATATTTGTATTATTTTTATATAGGCTATTTATTGCTTCAAATAATTTTTATTTCAGTTTTAATTTGAGCGATAACTTATTTATTTCAGGTATAGCTGCCAAGATAACATTTATAATTTTATAGTTTTCTAGGTTTTTTGGTTATAATTTTCTTTGTAACATTTTCTTAATATATATTTACACTGTAAAAAATATTTTCAAGATTTGTTATCACAATATATTTTCTTTTGTCAAATCAACTTTCTAATAATTTATTTAGTTGAGATAACTTATTATTTTGAGTTTCTGATGATTAAATTAATCTCCTTCATTGTATTAACTCACTTTTTCCAGTTCAATCAACTTAAAATTTTAAGGCAACCCAGGTTATTTACTTTTTTAAGTTAAACCAACAATGTTTTTTACAGTGTACAAGTTAAATTTAAATTAATTTATTTTTTTAGTAATTTTAGTGTATTTTATATGTCAACTTACATATTTCAGTTAGTTGCCAATGTAACATTTATAATTTTATAATTTATATTTCGTCACATAGGTTACATTTTTATATCAGCTTTAGTTTAAGTAATTTTAGTACTTCCGCTGAATTATTTCAGTTACTTTCCAATAACAATAATTTTTCTTTTCATCTAATAATATTTATATTTCCTGTTTTCGATTTGTACATTTATAGCTTGAAATCTGAATTTCAGTTTTGGTACTTAAACTTATTTATCTCAATTAGCTGCCAAGGCAACATTTCTAAATTTCTTTGAAGTTTTTCATCCGATATTTATATTTTATTTCAACTTTATTTCAATTAGAGAAAACGATTTTCATTAGTTTTATTTCACAACAACACCACTATCTTCAAAATACTTTTGCACACAGAAGAAAGAAAGTCCTACAGGTTTGAAATGACATGATTGTGAGTAAACAACATCAACAACAATCCTGGGAATCCCAATGACCACAAACATCAAAACAAGTACTGAATGTACATAAACTGAGCGACTCTCTCTCTCAACAGCACGTCTGCTCTATAAAACGCAGTTTTGCATTAGAAGCGTTGAATTAAATAGACGTGAGAGAGAGAAACATTCGAATATGAAACCACATGATTACAACACTACTTCCTGTCTGTATGCATAAACCACAGCTGTGATACTTGCTCGAATATAACAAAAAAAAAACTTTGTGTGCTGTCTAACAAAACCGACACGGATCGGATCCTCAGATCATAATAAAAGCAATATCTCGCATTGGTTCACCGAATCAATCATGTGTTTATTACATACACGGCCTTTTTTTACATGCTTATTCAGAGCAATATCATCAAGTGTCCCATGCACGAGCGAGCAGATCAAGCCATCGTAAACTGACAGCTTCTCATTGACAAAAACCACTGATTTATGTGTTCAGGGCACCTCATCACTCTTTACACTCGAATATCTGTGTGTCTGAAACATCCAGAGACGCTTCCGGTGCCAGGGCACTCAACAGCCTTCTGTTATTCCACTTCCCCTTCTGAGCCACAGCGCAGAGACACTGTGTGACAAGTTCGACTGATATTATCACTGATGCGATAGCAACTTCTGCATTGTTTTCTGGAAGGATGATGGACCTCGATTTCAGCATTTAACAAAGCGATATTACTTGGCCTTTGCGGCTTTTCTTCTGATGGTGAATCTGTCACATCCCGGATTGACGATTGCAATCTTTCTGGTCTCGAAAAACAACATCATAATGTAATAACCCTGTGATATCATCACACAGGAGTTATGACGACGTCAGACGCTGAAGAGTTATCATCAGTGTCTGTGATGTGTGTGTTGGGCCATTAGGCTTATCTAGCTCACTTTCATCAGTTTGCAGTCAGTGTATCTGATGAGGGGTTTTACGCTTCAACAGCAATGTGTTGCTATTTCTCTAAACCACTTCCTCAAAGAGCAAAACTTGTTATGGTTACTCATATATACGCCTTATTACTGTCACTCAAATTACTAAAATGACAGAAATAGCTATGGCAAGCCACTTACCACTCAAAAAAAAAAAAAAAAAAAAAAAAAACGTGTCAATTTAACTAGGATTTTATTTTTAAATTAGTCATTAGTATCTTTTTCAGTTTCACTAGTTAACCATTTGTTAGGCTAATACACTGTTAAAAATAAAATAAAGATTATTAGAGTATGTTTTACAAGAAAACATTCAGTAGTGAGTTTCACTAGTATACATGTAATTATTTAAATTGTTTTCTACCTGAAAAATGGAATTAATTCATTATTTTACTCATAACTGTTTGTTATGAGTAAAATAGTAGTAAATGTAAATTTACTACACTGTTAAAAAATTAAGTTATGACAATGTATGTTTGACATTGCGTTATCTCATCAAAACAAGGTAAGCAATTTTCAACTTGTTTTTATGAATTATACAAGATTCGACTAATTTTTAGTCAGTTTAATGTAATTTAAGTTGAAATGACTTAAACACCCAATTTAAAGGTTGATCACAACTTTTTTTTCTTTTGTCAAATCAACTTAGATAATTCATTTGTTTCAGATAACATAATATTTTAATTTTCTGTTGATTAAACCAATCTCAATTTTTTTAAGGCAACCAGGATGTTTACTTTAAGTTAAACCAACAATTATTTATTTTTTACAGTGTAACAATTTCTGGGTGAAAATTCTTTATACACTTAATTATTTTCATTGTATAATCTCAGTTTTTCTACTAAGATTTTTAATTTAACTAGCCCATTGGCTATAGCATCAGGACTAGTCAAAACAACTAACTTAATGTCTCAGAAATGGTTAATTTTAAAACTGAAACATATATTAGTCACTATTATATCACTTATATGTGCAATGTAAAAAAAGTGCTAGTAACAAAAATATCATAGGTAATATTATAGTTTTAAGCCATGCCAATAGACATATAGTGTAGTGATTAATTCCCAAACCATTTCAAATGTTAAATTAAAATGTATTGCCACGTATAAATAAGCACTGATACCTTCTGCACAGTGTATATAATATCTTAAATCTATGAATTAGGCATTAAATCTAAAACTGGGATCTGGTTTGTTTTAGGAAACCTGTCAAGGTCTAGAAAGCCAGTTCACAGACAATCTCACTGTAGTTAAAAACTCATTTAAAAGCATTAAAATGTACCATAATCATGTTGATATTACACATTAAGTGCATTAAAAGTAATATAATTGCTTACCCATTTTCGAAAAGTGCGTCGTCCACAGATTGTGAGTTCAGGAGCGTGTATTGACGTCTATCTGTCCTTGTTTAACAGTAATTGACAGCTCAGTGTTGAGCACGCGCTTCCACACCAGTGTCACTCGCGAGCTCGCCTCTCATTGGGCGTTCAGTCACTTCCTCACACGAGCGCATCAGGAACTCTGGGACTTTGAGTTTTGTTGCACGATTATTATTGTTTTCGAGTTTTATTTAAATACCACTTCACGTAAATATTGCAATATTTCACTCACTTAGTATATATTACCACTCTGTGGGTTTTGTATTGAATCTCTAACTCTTTTACCCCAACCTCCAATGTGAAAAATATGAACTATGATATATTTTCAAAACTTTGATTATGGAAGCAAAGAGCAAAACAAACATTTTCAGTAGCCTAGTTAACGTGTGGCAATAATACTCATTTGCAGCAGCGTCCCTCAGTTATGACTTCATTTTCACCACGACCATCAATTTCGCATCTAAAATATCTATTAAAATTGGGACGTGAAGATCAAATCAGATGGTGCATATACATATGACAAATAATAGACAATCAAAACCAGCTATCTCTTGTAAACCATGGACCTTATTCAGAGCGGTGCTATGACAGTATGAAAGTGAGGCTGTTTGAGAAAGATTTTTTCAATGCCATCCACTGTAAAAAGATTTTTTCAGTGCCATCCGCTGTAAAAAGATGTCGGCTTATAAAGCTTCCTGATTACTTATCATTTTCCACAGCTTATGTTGTCTAGATATTTTCTTCTTTTTTTTTTGTCAACTGAAGCTTGAAAAGTTGAAACTTGTTTCATCAGCAGAACAATCCAAGAAAACACATAGAAAAATAGCAGTAGCACAACCCACTGAAGCGATTTATGTAAAAAAAGATGGACGACGCATCGACGCACCTGCACTTCCATTGTAGAAAATGATACCGCCAATTCGCCAGGACGTACAACACAGAAGTGCTGTGCTGTTACACTATGTGAACTATCTCGAGGCCCACAGAAGGAAATGAATGGTTGAATAAATTTGTTATTTTTATTTTTATTTTATTTTTTGCGCACAAAAATAATTCTCGTCGCTTGATACATTTTTTTGAGCCATGGACTATTTTAACAATGTCTTTAATAACTTTTCTGGGCCAGCCAGTTTTGATCCATTAGAAGCCTATAGAGGAGTTATCCAGCTCTCAGATTTATTTAGAAAAATCTTAATTAGTGTTCCGAAGATGAACGAAAGTCTTACAGGGTTGAACAACATGAGGGAGAGTAAACTGACAGAGTTTTCATTTTGGGGTGAATTAGCTTATACAGTTTTACAAATAAAGCTATATTCAACTCGAAAGTAGCCTAAATATAGCCTAATGTTGGTATTTAATTTTTTTTAAATACATTTTGGAATTGATATTTTGTAAATAAATTAATAAATCCAATCAAATTTCCTAACGTCTCCCCCAATCAGCATAATACATCGTCACGTGATAAACTGGATTTTGGCGCCGCTGATAAACAGACCAAGAGATGTTTTAAGCAGAGGGTGAGTAATTTTCATTCCATTATTTGCTTAAGAAAAGCCTATTTTAAAATATAGTATGTATAATGCATTTTCAACGTGTTTATTGCTAAATTTAGCGCATTTTTTTAAAACAGACAGTCGTTACAAGTAATAATCCTCCTCACACAACTTCACGTATTGGGTCATGTGACAAGAAGAAGTGTGATTATAGGAAAGCTAAAATATGATTAAAATGGCGACTAACGTGAACCAAAGCGACAGTTTCGACCCCACATCTTAATTTCAGTTGACGTGGTTTAATTCAGTTGAGCCATATTTTTTTTTGTCTGATAAGTTAGACATAAATGCCAGAATGTTCTAGCGATGCATTTATATACACCGTTGGACATCGTGGATTTCATGTAACGTTTAATAAATGAGAAATCTGAAAAAGCTTTGTTTCTAAAAGCATTATAAACCTTTCATCAGACACATACTGGAAACGCACGAGAAAGGGGTTTTCACCCTGACACTGGTGAAAGTACTGATCTCAGTTTTTCCCCTTTGTATTTATTATGAAAATGAGAATCAGGACAGTATTGTGCTACCGAAACCTCAGAAACTGTTAAAGGGGACTAAACTAAATTTTAGCATAACAAGAATCATCATGCACATTTCTGTTCTGCAAAAATTACATTACCTTTAGTTCACGATGGAGATACACTTCATCAATTACTGTTGTAACAATTATTAAAATAATTAGATAATTTTGCAAAAAAAGTTTTTATGGGGCATTTGTTTTCAGCATAGAGACACTTATGTCCTTTTTGTCAGTAGGGTAACGTTATAGTATTAGTCCCAAGTTTTTATGAGAACTATTATTACTAGATCTAGAGACTTGAACTATTACCAGTTAAAGTATTATCTATGTATAATATTACCATAGCATTAAATCTAGTTTTAAAACACATAAGATCGGATGTATGCCCTATTACCCAAGTTATTGTTGGAAAAGAATGATCTAAATGCTATCAATTAATTGGAAATATACACTGTTCACATGTTTGGGGTCTGTAAGATTTATAAATCTTTTTTGTTGTTGACAGAAATTCATATTTTTAATTCAGCAAAGACACAGTAAATTGATCAAAAGTGACAGTAAGGACATTTACAAGGTTACAAAAGGTTTCGATTTCAAATAAATGCTGTTCTTTTAGAAATTTCTATTCATCAAATAATTCTGGGGAAACAGTGTCTCTTCAAAAATATGAAGCAGCACAACTCTTCGATAATAATGAAAATGTTTCTTGAGCATGAAATCCTCATATTAGAGTGATTTCTGAAGGATCATGTGACACTGAACTGAAGACTGGAGTAATGATGTTGAATATCAGCTTTATCACAGGAATAAATTACACTTTACTATATATTCACATAGAAAACTGTTATTTGACATTGTAATAATATTTCACAATATTACTGTTTTTACTGTATTTCTGATCAAATACATGCAGTCTTTGTTGCAAAGCATAAACAAATCTGTGCTCTGTCACAGCTTCTTCTTTTATTTGTTCAATGTTCATACTGGAAAATTACAAAAGGTTTAAACTGTATATAGATTTCTGTAAGTTACCAAATACAAAATCAAATTTATATAACTTAGATAATATTTTATAACTTTTTTTTTCAAAATCATGTTTTGCAAGACTTTTTGAGTTGCAGATTTTTCTGCACTCATAGTGACAGGAATTAATACTGAATATGAAATTTAATAGGTTTTATGGACATCAAAATACTAATCTAAAATTCATGAGCGTCATGTTTTAAGGATGACGATATATATACAGAGAATGTGGGGAAATGCCCAGCTAAATGCAAAACATCACCATTACAGCCATTTTGTCCTATATTGACCATGATTATGTAGTGCATACGTTTTTATATTGATTGTGAACTATAAAAAAGAACGGTGGAAAACCCCATCGTGATTTAAGAGAGAAAAAATATGTCTTTGTTTTGAAGCTGTCAGATGTTATGTACCGGCATGATGTCTTCGTGAGCTGATGAACTCGTCTTGCCGTCGAAGTTTCGGATGTGTCGTTTATGGATGGGGCCTCTCTCACCTGCCCGCATAGTTCCTGACATTTAACCATATTTAACCTTTAAATGTCACAATAACAGTTTTCAGCCCAGAGCCAATCGCTCTGAGGGAGTTTCTCAGGTGAAATATTCGACAAAACATCCGTCCTCCCTGTTACTGGGAGAGAACGCGTCCGCCTCCGTCCTGAGCGCCTTAAACCAGTGTGTGTATCACCACCTTATTGGGGAGTATGAAATTTCTTATGTTGATATCAGGTGAAATGGAAATTAGGGAGTTTATGACTTGCGTTTTCATATTCGATTTGAGAGGTTCTGGTTTTACTCAGTCTGAGATCACACCAGAGTTTCACAACAGCTCAGGTGCTTCTCGAAGCTGCTGTTCTGGATCAGGTGGACACACACGTTTCATGAACTCGCCATCAAAGGCACTGATAAAGGATGTAATTATTTCAGCGTGTGCTGTTGATGATATTATGGTGTCCATCATCTCTAAGAAATGTTGGCTAGAGAAGACTGAAATGTCAACCATCAGTATGATTGTTGCTTGACATTAACCTTTTTGCTCAGCAGTCGCTGTGGCTAGTGGTTTTCCACTGCAAGTTCAGCATTTTCACTGGCCACAATTTTGACATTGATACCATGGGGAAAAACTGCCATATAGATATTTTAATATTATCTCATAATTTGGCAGCAGGAATATTAGGCTGCTGTCACTTTAAGACCTGACGCACAGATCCATTATACTGTTGCGTTTTCTGTGTTTACGTTAGTACTCGCCAAGACCTGTATTTTGGCATTATTTTGTGTGTTTTTGACTGTTTAAAAGCAATAAGCAGCAAAAAAAAAGAACTGAATGTAGTAGTGAGAAACGACTTTATGTGCCACACTTTGTGCAAAAAATTAGCGGGAATGGGTAAAATTATGCACAAATCCCATGGCGAAACAAGCTCTAACACCAACATTATTCAGCCGAAGCTTATTAAAGGAGTAAGTGAGGAGAGGCAGGTTTGTCTGTAACTCGCTGTCGGATAGAGAGAGAGAGAAAGCTGGTATTGTGTGTCTTTTCTGTGGAAAATTAGTATTGGAAGCGTCTCAGGTATTTCAGTATCAATGTATTGAAAAATCTATATTTTTGAAAACACTACATTGCACTTAGTTTATTTTTTCAGAAGCCTTTTTAAAAGACTACAGTTTAAATATGTATATATATATTACGGGGTTTTTCCTGGATCAAAACTAGGCAGAGGCGGTAAAATCCTGATCATGTATTTTAATAATAAGATAATTTAATTTGTATTTTTCGTAGACTATCATATAGTCTAATGGGTTTCCCAAAACATATTTGTGAGAGCTCGGTACCTCTAGGCGGTCCCTAAAATTTTTAATACATTTTAACGATAAATTCATTAATCTGTTGCACTTTGAGTCATCCGAATCCGCTGTTAAAAATAATCCACCCGCCAACCGCCCGAACCAAAATTACATTTCCATAATAGCCTAAACAGAGGCTTTACATCCTGTCAATGTTTCATTACATCACTGCTGGCAACACACTTATAAGAATAATTTTTTATGTATGCTCCATCTTTCATTTAAAATATTCTTAAAATTGAACAATACATTAAATCAGAATAATACGACACTAGGCTGTTACCAATCAAACATTGAAAAATTACAACCTTATTAAATGCCCGATATGTGTTCCTTGATTGGTTTTCCCTAAAGAAAATTACATTGTTGAAAACAAAAGTGAAAGAGTGACGCTGATGATAGATCCGTGTCTTTATTAAACTCAATACTCATTTATGTCATCCACCCTCAATTCATTTGTATGTAATGTTTTTATTAGTTGGCCCGCCCGACCCACGGATCATGATCACTATCGTCAAACTATAAAAATATAAAACTCTGAATGTTGTTCAACCCCGCAAGACTTTCGTTCATCTTCAGAACACAATTTAAGATATTTCTGATTAAATCTGAGAGCTGGATCACTCCTCCATAGGCTTCTAAGGGATTGAAACTTGCCGGACCAGAAAAGTTATTAAAGACATTGTTAAAATAGTCCATCAGTTGCTCAATTTTAAGTTCATCAAGCGACGAGAATAATTGTTGTGCACAAAAAACACAAACAAAAATAACGACTTTATTCAACTATTAATTTCCTTCTGTGGGCCTTGAAATTTCACGTAGTGTAACAGCGCAGCGCTTCTGTGTTGTACGTACGCATCACAAACATGACCAGCGTCGGCCAATAGCGAGCCGCCTCAATAAAATTCAAGCTACAGCAAGTGTGTCTGTCCACACTAGACGCGACGCGACTGTGAGACGCCACACATCAATCAAAAATCATAGCCATTCAGAACAGCGTGTGGGCGGAGTCTCTCTGTGAAAGCGCACTGCTGGCCCGCACTCGCATTGGAAATGGGTAAGGACATAATCAAATCAAGAAATAACATTATTAAAGATCAAAACATTAACAAAATATACTCATTGAGTAATTTTGTTATGAAGTACAGTTGTATGTTTGGATAGAATTTATTTTGAACGCTAAATTATATGCTTTCAAAATCTGAGGTAAATTATCCGTTATCGCTTGACACGCAGAACTTCCATCCAATGAGATCTTTGTGTGGGCGGATCTATCAGCCGCGACGTCGCAGGAATAGGAACCGTTTCTAAATTAGAAACTTCGCGTGTCGCTGTTGCGTCTGGTTAGGACAAAAAACTCTGATTAACATAGAAAAGATACCTTTTATCACGTGTCGCGTGTAGTTAGGACACCGTGTTACACTACGCAACAGAATTTTTGGGTGAACTATCCCTTTAAATGTGAAATTTAACCTGACTGGAGTGACTACGTTACACGCCACTGCTGACATACACACTCAATTGGCGGGTGTTAATGTCAAACTCTGCTTTTACCTAAAAAAAAAATTCCCTAACTTTTGTCTCGTGAACGATAGCTTATTCTTTTGGCTTAATAAGGAAAGTGACCAAACTTATGATCTCCATCAAACGGTTGATGAGGGAAGGATCCAAACCATGTCAAGGGGCCAGTATACAACCACTCTGAGGACCCTAGCAACAATGCCTTAGCAACCACATAGATCATTGTGGCGGCGAATGCAGCGTTGGGGAAGCACCATTCACATTTTCTTCAGAAAATGGAAAAATCGAGTTTGGAAATATTTCTCATTCAGCAACCCAGTTTTACAGTAGTACATCAGATTGACTAATACATTTCCTCGTGGTGGAGCTCGGCTTTGTCGAAACATCGAAGTCAGCAAATGAACACACACAAACTTCTCATTACTGTCAAGAGCGACAGTAAGAAGCAATATCACATGCTGACCGGCCTGGGTGTGGACGGTCACTGAGCGTAACACGATTGCTGACTCGAATCTGAAGCTGGAGGCTAAACGTTGAGTGGGCAGAAGAGTTACTTTAAACGTTTGCATCAGTGACTCAAGTCAGAGAGTGGAAGAACAGAGATTCAGAGACTGCAGAAATTCCCCGTTTATTCATGTCAGAGAGACAAATAGTGAGAGATAGAGAGTCAAAAAGAGGGGTAACAACAAAGAGTGTGATGTGGAGGGGTGCTGGGGCAGAAAGCAGACGTTAAGAGTTAACAAGAAGTGTGACGGCTTGGTCATTTGCTCAGGGTCTGATCTGACTCATTCTCCAGCAGATGCTGATCGGATTTCATCATTTTACAGCATAATAAAGTTGTTCACCCATAGAAAATTAGAAAAAAAAAGTCTTTTATAGAAGATAGGCCTTTAAGATTAGATATAAAATAATGGTACTTTAAAAAAAAAAATAGCAGTTGCACAAGCATCATAAAAACATTAAAATGCCATATTTCATCTCAAAATAAAATAAACAAATGAGGGCTGTTTTTAAAGGGTCATGAAACCCTAAACTAAATTCATCATGTGTTGAACATAGGTTATCTAAAATTTATTTAAACTAAAATAGTTTAAAAAAAAATCTCTTTTTTTTGCGCTATTTTCAACTTCCAGGTTTAAATTCACGTTTTTTTGTTGTTGTTTTCTTGATGACTCATCTGTGTGTCTGAATAATTCATGCAATGTAAGCCTTAATAGTTATTAACCCTTTCATGCATAGAGGTCACTACAATGGAAATATATTAAAATGATTGTTTTTGTGCGTATGCATGGGTTTAGATCAGGTTTAGATGGCATAGTTGCATAGTGCATCATCATCCTATACACTACCACCTAGTGGCAAGCCTTTGTATGTGGACCTTTTTCTCCAAACCAAGATAGCTGACAGCCAGTCAAAAAGGCCAAGTTGATCGGGAATATCCATCCATTCCTTCTATCCTAAGAAACTCTTACAGGTAAAAAAGATTTTAACATGTAAGGAGTCATATCATTGTTAAATCTTCCAAGTATTGATTTTTGATTGGGAGGAAATTCTGATTAATTTATACTATATGAACTATATTTCAGCTGCATGTAACATTTCTTAACTCATAACATCATTTTTTTTATCTAAACTCATAATGCACATTACTTATAATGCGCATCTTTACTCGTAACATCAGAAAAAAGTAATCTGATAACAATGCACATTTCTTGTATTCACTTTAAGCATTAGATTAAAAAGTAATCTGATTATGTAATGCACATTACTTGTATTCACTTTACGCTTTAGATTAATAAGTAATCTGATTATGTAATGCACATTACTTGTATTCACTTTACTCTTTAGATTAATAAGTAATCTGATTATGTAATGCACATTACTTGTATTTACTTTACTCGTTGCATTAAAAAGTAATCTGATTATATAATGCACATTACTTGTATTTACTTTACTCGTTGCATTAAAAAGTAATCTGATTATGTAATGCACATTACTTTTATTTACTTTACTCGTTGCATTAAAAAGTAATCTCATTATAATGTAATGCACATTACTTGTATTTACTTTACTCGTTACATTAAAAAGTACTCTGATTATGGAATGCACATTACTTGTATTCACTTTACGCTTTAGATTAATAAGTAATCTGATTATGTAATGCGCATTACTTGTATTCACTTTACGCTTTAGATTAATAAGTAATCTGATTATGTAATGCACATTACTTGTATTCACTTTACTTGTTACAGTAAAAAGTAATCTGATTATATAATGCACATTACTTGTATTTACTTTACTCGTTACATTAAAAAGTACTCTGATTATATAATGCACATTACTTGTATTTACTTTACTCGTTGCATTAAAAAGTAATCTGATTATGTAATGCACATTACTTGTATTTACTTTACTCGTAAAAAGTAATCTGATTATGTAATGCACATTACTTGTATTTACTTTACTCGTTACATTAAAAAGTAATCTGATTATGGAATGCACATTACTTGTATTCACTTTACGCTTTAGATTAATAAGTAATCTGATTATGTAATGCACATTACTTGTATTCACTTTACGCTTTAGATTAATAAGTAATCTGATTATGTAATGCACATTACTTGTATTCACTTTACGCTTTAGATTAATAAGTAATCTGATTATGTAATGCACATTACTTGTATTCACTTTACGCTTTAGATTAATAAGTAATCTGATTATGTAATGCACATTACTTGTATTCACTTTACGCTTTAGATTAATAAGTAATCTGATTATGTAATGCACATTACTTGTATTTACTTTACTCGTTACATTAAAAAGTAATCTGATTATGTAATGCACATTACTTGTATTTACTTTACTTGTTACAGTAAAAAGTAATCTGATTATGTAATGCACATTACTTGTATTCACTTTACGCTTTAGATTAATAAGTAATCTGATTATGTAATGCACATTACTTTTATTTACTTTACTCATTACATTAAAAAGTACTCTGATTATGGAATGCACATTACTTGTATTCACTTTACGCTTTAGATTAATAAGTAATCTGATTATGTAATGCACATTACTTGTATTCACTTTACGCTTTAGATTAATAAGTAATCTGATTATGTAATGCACATTACTTGTATTTACTTTACTCGTTGCATTAAAAAGTAATCTGATTATGTAATGCACATTACTTGTAATGCGTTAGATTAACATCAAACCTTGAAACATCAAAATAGTAATCTGATTATTTCAGATGAGATTTGAAAACGACTAATCACTGTTTTTTTCACAGTCTGAAAGTATCAATAGATTAGGTGATTACAGTATGAGCTTCTCTCGCATCTTAACCACGCCCACTTATATAGCATTTTTCAAAACTTTGCCGAGAACTGACTGGTGCTGAAACAGGGGGTTTCACGACCCCCTTAAGCGTCATAAAGATTTTTCCATTGTAAAATACACATTTTTGTAGTGCAGAAAGGGTGCATCCTCATAAATGCAACATGAAAATGCTTTATAAATTGAAAAACTATATATCATGATAGCATTGATGTCTTTTATTTATATATATATGTTTGTGAGAATCACCATTGAAAAAAGATAAATAAAAAAAGTTAAATGCTCAGATGCATTACAGTTATGAGAATGTGTTTAATTATAATGAAAATAATGTCAAAAGTCTTAATGGTCCTAAAATTAGATTTCCTTAAAACAAAACAAAACTTCTTTTCATATTTTAGGCAAAATTTGAGCAGTTTTGCCAGATTTACTCCGCTATTGCACATGTAATACCGAGAGTGAGCGTTCTAATATTTTAATATTTCACTGTTTGCAACTTCCTAAAAGACAAACAGCCAAATCAATCATTCATTATCGAATGATCTGGTATACAAGAAGCAAATAAGTAATGGACTTTTCTATCACAGTGCAGACAAAAACAATAAATAGACATTATTACACATATTTACATTTATCATAATTGTCTGCACAGTAGTTTAAAATTCATTACTCAAAGCGAACTTTTGGTTATGCCTATTATATTTACTGAAGTATTCCCTTATGCACACTTCACCTGTGAGAACATTGGATATTACACTTATGTATGGTTATGGTATGAAACGACAACGCTTTGATTCTGATATTGGTGTAAGATCATAACGCTTATGTTAGGAATTAAATGAGTAACGCATAAACGCACTCATGCTGTGTGTGGTTTTGTGTGACTCGATTCAGAAGTTACATTACTGCAGTGAACGGTTTTACATTGAGTAGGTATCCCAGTTCAGAGAACAAATTTGCTTGTAGTCTCATGAGACATACACACAACCGTCCAAATTCTCAGAAATCAGAAATTTCCCAAATTCCTAAAACATGATCAATACAAACATAAAAGCAACCGATACATTCCACATCGATCGCCAATAATTATTATTATTTTTTTAAATGTGGGGGGAAATCAGTTTCAAAAACACAACATATTAGGCTATATATTAAGCTTTATATTCGCATATTAGGCTGTATTTTAAAAACTATATTTCCTTAAAAAAAAATAGTCTAATTTTATTTAAAGAAAATGCTTTGCTCAGATGGAAATACAGCTGATCATCATCATCCAGTACTAGCATTATCTCTGGGTCAGCAAGGACTTCCGCTGCCTTTTTTGCAGAAGTGAGTCGATATTTTCCATCAAGACATTTCTTACTTCCCTTTTCAAAATAAAGTTAATATTGTGCTCGACTGCATCATAACTCCATGTCCCACAGTCACCTCTCAGCATCTATAAATACCAGACCTCAAAGCACTAACAGATCGCTGGATATGGGATAGAAGGTATTATGGAAATATGGATGGAAAAAGTGAATAATGTTAGAGCTGAAACGTTATCTGAGGAATCGCGAAACATCAGTTAAACCTTCAGTTAAAAAACAAGATGATTGTGATCTCTAAAGAAGGGGGAAAAGTACAGTCTCTTTTTCTTCTGAAAATGAAACTGGGGGTTATAGAGCAAAAGAGAGAAAAAAAAAAAAAAATCCCCAAACGGCCATGTTGATTTCGCTTATTCCAGGAAACCCGTTGAGGGTGACACACACACACAGGTCGTAGATCACTAAATCTGTGGCTTTTGTCATGTATGACATAGAATTAGTGTGAGAAAAATCCTCCCTGGTAACAAAGTGTGTTTATTTACATTGGAGACATCTAAAACATCAAAGTCATCATCAAACCTTGCATTTTCCGTATTGAGATGTGCACTAAATTGTGAGGCTATTAAACATAATGAGCTGAAACGGTTAATCTGTTCATCGTTTTTACACGGAAAGGAACATTGAGTGTGTAATGACTTTCAACATCTAGAAGATGTATATTTGAGATAGTAAAATGAATAAATTAGAATTTCTGGAACATCTTAACTGAAACTGCATGGAAAAACAATTAGTGCGTTAATCAGAATTACTCCTTTTGTGTTCGACAGAACAAAGAGAGTCGTGGGATTGGGACAACTTGAGGGTAAACAAATGATGTTTGGGTCAAATTCCCCTTTAAAAATTGACAATTGTTGTTGATTAGGCTTTTTCCATCTAATCTAATGCAAAATAATGTTTGACATGATCTCCTTTCCAAGGCAAAATGGGTTATAAACGTAGGCAGAATTTTAATGGTATAATGCAAAGCCCCGCTCATGAGAAAATATGTATTTTAACAATTCGTTCCCATGACTTATTAAATTGTTTTACTAAATTCTTGCCATGTTGTAGTAATAATCCATTCCCTTGTTTTAGTTAAATAAAAACGAGAAAACTAAATCTTTCAACAAGGCCATGATTTACTAAAACGAGAATGGATTATTAACCCTCAGGTGCTCTTCGCCCTTCGGTCAAAAGTGACCGGACACCTAAAAATTTAATTTCCTCCATCCCAGTAAAACCAATGCATTTTATTTTTGTTCTATAATATTTATTATTTGTAATTTAGTATTTTGAGACAACTTGATTGAATTTATTAATATTTATGCAATATTTATGGTCTATTTTTGCCATGGAAAAATATATATATTTTTCTATATACATATTATTTTTTTTTTTCAAAAAATTATTAATGCAGTTTTTTAGTTTAATATAGAGTCTAGGCCTTCAGAAAAAAATATTTTTTGAAGAAAATTAGCACCATCTGGTTACAGTATAGAGAAAAAGCGTAGAATCATGGTGTAACCACTAGATGGCATGTATAGCTCTCTATGGAGAAGCATGTGAATTCCCCAGATGTTTATGAACACTTTTTTTTTTTGCTGGATTTGAATATATTGTTGAAATAATCTCAAAAACGATTTTTTATTTTAAAAAATGTAAAAAAAAAAATACATAAATATTTGTGAATTTTTGTGTTTGTCAATTTCCCATTCATTTCCTATGGGGGTCATTTTTGACCAAAGACCACAAGTGTGACTATTTTTTTTAATACCACTTAGCATGCTCAGATCATGACTTCAATTTTTTTGTGTGTTCACATACATAATGCCATAAAAGTCACCAAGTTTCATAACATTCTGATGAAGCTGTGATTTTAAAAAATTCAAAACAGAAAATTTATCGGTCAGAAATGACCAAAGAGCACCTGAGGGTTCATTCATGGCCATTGGGCACAATATTGGAAATATGGTGGAAAGGACGAAAAAATTTTTTTATTTTTTTTATATAGTTGCCAAGATTTGCAACTTAAAATATTTCAAGCTCCAAAAAAAAAAAAAGTTTTTTTCTTCTTATTATTCACAATTGAACTTCAGGTCTGAAATGCGTGTATAGCTTTGAGAGCAGCAGAAAATGTTTAGTAAAAAATGACTTTGTTCCTTACACTACTGATCAAAATGTTTGGGTCAGGAAGATGTTTTAATGGGCTGCATTTATTTGATCGAAAATACAGTAAAAACAGTAATATTGTGAAATATTACTGCAATGTTAAATTCACATAGAAAACAGATAAGCGTAATTTATTCGTGATCAAAGCTTAATTTTCAGCATCATTACTCTTCAGTCACATGATCCTTCAGAAATGACTCTAATATGAGGATTTGATGCTCAAGAAACATTTGATTATTAGTATTTTTAAAGAGAAATTCAAAATAACCAGTGCTTTTTTAACATTATAATAGTATTTTCTGTTTTTGTTCAATTTAATGCACATTTTAATAAAGCTTTACATAGGAAGAATATCAAATAACACCAATCAGCAACTTTCCTTCAGCCTTAAAACTCTTTATTTATTTATTTTAATTGACGTTACAATGTTGTCCAGAATTGTTAGATTTCCACAATGAGCTCTCGAGAGGAACTACACCGCCGTTCAATGACTGAGATGACACAGGTTTTTGTTAAAAAAGAAACCTCAAACATTTCCTCAAAAATACTTCTCCTCACACTCTCGCATTGGCACAGCACTGACAGTAAAGTGTGTATGAGTGGTCTGACTCTGAATAAATCAGATGTGAACTTTCTCTTTGAGCCTTGGCAAAAACTAAAACACCAACTGGGACCCGAAAACAAGATGATGAAAGAACGAAGGTTCCCTGAAACCTAAAAATCACAGTATTAATATTCTCCACATTTCTGAGCAGACAGGAAAGCTGAGGTCCCATTAAATCATTCACCATTATCTCACCGTACACCTAAATCTACATTAACAACCTTAATATTCAATATTCATGTGCCGTATAGAACACAGCAAATAAATTAATTTCATCTACAGGCGAAACTCGAAAAATTTGAATATCGTGCAAAAGTTCAGCAATTCAACTTAAAAGGTGAAACTAATATATTATATAGACAAAATGAGATATTTCAAGCCTTTATTGGTTATAATTTTGATGATTATGTCTTACAGATTATGAGAATATTTTTACATTATTCTAATTTTGAATTTGGGGTTTTCATATCTATAAGCCATGCTTAAAATATCTCACTTTGCATAGTCTATATAATATAATAGTTTCACCTTTTAAGTTGAATTACTGAACTTTTGCACGATTTTCCTTTTTTTTCCCCCGAGTTTCACCTGTACTGATTTCAGCAAAACATCTGTGCTGTGATCCTGAAGAAAGCAAGGCAGTCGCGCTCGGGCTTGTGGAGAAGAGAAGGCAGAAACCAAGGCAAAACGGGACCGATATGTTTTGACTACCACAAACATCTCTGGAACGATATACTCACTAGCTTTGTTCAAAAGGAATGTCTTCAAAAAATCTAAAAATATATAATTGCAAGTCACAGGAATGTCACCACAAGCACTAATTTGATTTGCAGGAAACCGGCACGAACAGCCATTTAAAGTGGTCGCTTTTTCGGGCATACGTGACAGAGTATTGTTTTTATAAAATTATAACGGCTTGAATTGAAATAAAATGAACAAGACACTTCTACCAATACAGTATGAAATATCAATCTCAGCTTAAATACCCCCCTCCCTGGTCTCGTGATCTTCACCCTTTTGGTCCACGATTTTAGTTTTAGTCTTTCGAATCAGATATACGGGACCCGTTTGGCTCCTCGAGGGCCGCCGATCTGCAATGCGACTCCGATGAGGGGGATACATTGAGCGGCGCTAGATAAGTTCAACGTAATTTGCTGGGAACATCCCGAAATGTCCGTCCGGACTGTATCCTCGCCACCAGCCTTCATCGATCATCTCGATGCCAGTGATGATGTCATCCGGGTCAAACGAGATCTCCGTGTCATCAGCTGGAAACACACACATTAAAATCAGATTAGATTTCATTTTACTCTTTTAAAGCACTTCAGTTTTGACGCCAACGCCAAGTGTGTCAAACGCAAAGCAGAATTACGTACACAAATATAGTCGCTCAACATCTTTGTACACTCTAAAAAATGCTGGGTTGTTTTAACCCAATTTTGGGTCAAATATGGACAAACCCGAAATGTTGGGTTAAAAATGTAATGTAAAAATTTAACCCAACGGCTGGGTTAGTCCATATTTGACCCAAAGTTGGGTTAAAACAACCCAGCATTTTTTAGAGTGTACTCGTTTAAACTACAGTAGAGAGTATTTCTAAACAAGCCCTCGACAACAAAGACGTCTGGTGTCGTTGAGTTTCCAGTAATTTGTCGTTTTTCCACCTCATCCAATTATTATTCGACAGGCTGCATCAGGGCTCCAGACTAACTTTTTTTACTAGGAGCGCTGTTGCCCCTGACTGAAAATTTTAGGAGCGCAAGCAGAAAATTAAAAAATCAGCTCGCAATGCAATTATTCAAATTTCCCCCAAAGTAACTGTAATACTGACAAATTCTTTAATAATAAATAGACTTAACATTATGATATGCTGTTTTATTTTAAGTTCACATGGCTCCAGACTCAAAGTTGAGGGCAGCATCACTTCAAATGAGAACTCACAGCGAGTTATACAATAAAAATAAAAACAATAAAAAATTCTGGTAGCACTGGGGCCGACAATAAATCACTAAGCTTAATTTAGGGTGTAGATGAAATTAACTTAGTTATTATCATTTATAATGTCTTAATATTAATTAATAAAAGTAGTGAAAATATGTATATGGATTATGGAGTGAAAATAGCCAATAAACATCCTGTTTACAATGGTAGCCTATTATTATTATTAAGTGTTTAAATAAGAGTTTTCCAACATCTTAAAATTTTCTTTAAAAATCTTTAAAGGATGAACAAAAATTGTGTTGGTAATCACATAAAAAATACAAATATGATATTATTAAAGTGCTGGGAAAAGATGTATAGGCTACTTGTAAGCATTTGACTATTTCTTACACATCATCATATTTATGGTTAGAGTTAACTTACTATTTGCCATGCTGATAAGTTGCTGATTTGTGGACTGAAATCCTTCTGTAAGTCTTTCTCCTGGTTTCCACGTCAGCGCTGTTTGATCTGATATGGTTTATAACAGAATCGGAGTGTTTCTCACTGGATCTCGTGGTGTTGATGTTATTAATTCTGAGGCGAATTCACTGGATTTCTTCACTGGATCTCCTAGTAACAGTGTCGTGTGAGCGAGATCGGCCCGCGACTGGCAAGTTCGGGGCTTTATTTTGTCAATGGTTCGGATCGGATCCACGGTCCTAATCATATATGAGTGGCGTATTTTCGTTCCACTTTCATTTTGTTTGCATTCGCTGCTAGGTAACGACTAACGAGTCGATAGATCGCTGATTGCTCAGACGCACATCAGGTTGTGATATTTGTCTCCGTCTCCTTCCCACAGACGTTTACGCGCCCTATTCTTGTCACGGATTCATTGACACGCCCCTTCTACGCTTTACCATGCGTTTAACGTGTGGCAAATTTACTGGTCGCACATGTGCGACTGGATGTAAAATTCAGTCGCACACACTCAAATTTTGGTCGCAGTCTGGAGCCCTGTGCATGCTTATAGCCAAAGCCTAAACTTAACACTCGCCAAGTGCGAGTAGAAATCGTAAAGTCTCCCTGTGGTTAAAGTCAAGCTTTTAATGTTGTTTATGTATCTATGTGGTGTTTTTAATGTGCTTTAAGACAAACCATGTGTAAATTCATAAGTCGACAGCATTGCTGAGTATTTTGTGCTTAAAACTGCAGTGAACCAAAGACAGTCTCAAAAACACGCTTTGAAATCGCTGGTGTTTCTGACTTCACAAACTACACCAACGTGTTATCGTCAACGAGTAGATCTCTGAGCTGAGTGAGTGGAGGCGGGGCTCATTTGCATATTCATAGAACTGTGTATACTAAATGAGGCAAGGGTGTCGAGTTACATTCAAGATATTTTCAGGCATGATGAAAAAAACGTTTAAATGTGTCATTTTGGTGATCAAAGAGGAGTATTAAGGGATACGATTACTGATACAGGGGGGCTTTAAGGCCATCCTTAAAAATATTTTGGTTTGCAGTAACAGCAATTTTTTTTAAAAAAAGGGTCGGTAGGTAGGTCTATATTTTTTTTTTCAAGATTCAGTGTAAAAAAAAAGGTACAATTTTGGAGATGGTGATCGCAAATTTAAAAAAAAAAATGCATATTGTGACGTCACTGACTGGGTCTTCAAACTGTGCATCCACCGCTAGGTGTTAATGCAAAATACGACCAGTTACATTTTAGGCAAGTCACAAAATGTGTAAAATATCTATTTGTTATGCATATATACATGAGATAAGCAAAAACAAGTACAAACACATGGTCAAACAAAGAATACAATTAAACAAAGATACAAATTAGCCTATATACACAGTGCTTTAATTTCAAGAAGGTCTAAAATTAGCTACTTTTCAGTAAAGTCTGTCGCTCTCTCTGAAAAGAAATTTAATTTAGCTAGTAATCAAATGTAAAATGACACTGCATAGTTTATCATAGTTAGATTAATGCTTATTAAAGTTTAAGTTATTCATTCAAGAGCTGTGAGTGATTTGTATCTGCCTTTTGTTGTTTGATTCGCATTGGCTCAATCGTCACGTTTATTAGACTGCCCCTTTAAGACCGAATGCAGAACTCTACTGTAATATATGACTGATGCACCATCATTTTCTCCCAACTATTTACGTCCAATTAAGACATAAACTGTGTTTAAATGAATCTCAAAGCAGGTCATTTTATATTTTATGTATATTTGATGGTTTAGATGCGCACATGAAGCCCAAAATGAGGCGATAGCCTACTTTTCTTGTCTCGTTTTAGTGCATTTCGGAGCGCGCGTCGTGAACAACTTATCTTGCGCAGACTTTTGTGCCTTTAATAGCTCTTTTAATGATTGAACGCGTCCGCAGTTTAGCAACAGTACAGACTGCATTTTACAACAATCACCGATCGTGCTGATTCTGACGGTACGTTTGGGTTTAGGAAGAAATGACAGCGCAACGCTGTGAAGGGAAGGAAGTTGCGCTAGACAGAATGCGTCTGTTATGGTTTCATCTCAAATGTCTTCTTTTTATAATCTTTGAAAGCGGAAATCTAAAATACAATTAGAATTATATCCCAGATCTAAAGTGTAACCACGTTTTGTCCTCATTGTCACTCATTAAGCAGGGCTGTCGTGCTGTGCGCGCTTTGGATCCGAGTGAGAGATCGCTCTCTCTTCTGGACTGCGAATAGCAAAATTGCATCACAGACAAATTGTTTAATATTTTTATTATATATAGAAATGGTTGATATTCAGCCCCGTTGCCCTTTTAATACCGGGTACCAAGCGGGAACACTGAAACGAGCGAACGTACAAGCCATATAGTGACACGCGTAACGTTAAACCAATGGTGTAAACATAATCTGATGACTATGACGCCACGGGTTTTTATTTAAGAAAGAACGTAGCCTACGTTTGTAGGCTATGTAGACACAAGCAACTTTCACAATACTAACTAAAATATAATTAATATTATTTTATTGAATTTGAATTAGTCGTTTGAAGAGTAAAAAAAAATCGGTCGGTCTGAACGCAGGTTACAACCGGCAAGTCGGTCGGACTAAAAGGAAAAAAAAAAAAAAAATTGGGTCGGCCCTAAATTGACAGGGTCGGTCGGGTTACGGCAAACAAGAATATTTTTAAGGGTGGCCTAATATTTATCCTTTTTGGGTCCTAATTTAGGAAACAACACGCGCATGAACCGTGGTGTTGTGCTGCTTATTACCCCCTAATCCAGCAGCAAAAACGCCCCTTCCTGCCCAAAACAAGGCGTCTGTGGAGGAGAGTCTGAAACAAGGACTGAATATGTCCAGCTCCACTTCACAGACACAGTGGAAGGGGAATTTGGATTTGGCCAATTCACTCCATGGTTACATGTGACTGTTGATTCCGACAGTGATTACAATCTAGTTATTAGGGTCCACGTAAAAGCAGCTTGTTTATCATATTAAAGCAATATTCACCGGCTTGGTAGTCGTACAGAGCCCTGGCGCAGACCCCACGATCTTCTGCCACCTCGTACATCGTGTTCGACTCCTCCACCTGTGAAAGATTCACAAATAACACACACAATGAAATCACATACACTTACAGCGAGTTCACCCCAAAATTTTAATTCTGTCATTATTATTCATCACGTGCCAAACCCCTGACCCCGACAAGGCAAACCCCTGACCCCGACAAGTCAAACCCCTGACCCCGACAAGTCAAAACAAGTCAAACCCCTGACCCCGACAAGTCAAACCCCTGACCCAGACAAGTCCAACCGCTGACCCTGACAAATCAAACCCCTGACCCCGACAAGTCCAACCAAACTTGATATCAGTGGCTCATACATCAGTTTCATCTCTAATTAAAATCAATTAAGTATAAAAAATAAAATGCAAACATACATGTCAACACATACACAAATAAATAAATTAGTATTTGATATGTCCTGCTGATATATTCTATTTCAGTAACAATACTTCATGGGTTCTTCAATGCATTTTTCTCATCTCAATTCACAATAATAATAATAATAATAATAATAATAATAGTGTAAAATAACACTAAACACTCATATAATAGCTTAACATTCGCATGTAAGGCTTTGTATCTTCTAGGTTTTACACGTTTTGCTGTTATAATTCAGAAGTGGTTAGTTCTGGTACCTGTGGTGGTTCCTCATAGATAGCATCTGGTTCCACTACTGCTTCATATTGTGGCTGCTTTTGTTCTACAGGCTCTTCATAATTATCACTGACCGCTTGTACATCTGAGATACAAAAGACAAGAGTAATTATTTGCCGTCTCCTGTAATAGCACACCTTTCCCACAAGGTGGTGCTGACATTCAGCCATTCAAGTGAGTGACACAAACAAGGGCTGATGATGAGAAAATGACAAGGAAATGACACAGCGTAACAGCCAAACAGATGATAGTGTGTGTGTGTGTGTGTGTGTGTGTGTGTGTATCCCACCTTCATACTCTGGCTCAGGTTCTGCCTCTGGCTCCACATACTGAGATCTGGGTTGTTCCTCAAAGCTGGCCTCTACTCAAAACACACACACACACACACATGCATGGAAACACAGAATCACACACACATGCATGGTAACAAGCACACACTAGATCAGTGTTCTGACACACAGACGGGTAGAGTCAGAGTTTGAGGGCGGTATGACCAACACGTCTCTGTACGACTGATGTTTTTAATATCAAAGTAACCATATAGATCACAATAGAGTTATTTGACTGTTTTATTGTTAAGTAAAATATATTTTATCAACAACAGATGTTTTAAATTTAAACTTGTGATTTAAAAAAGAAAAGGTTTATTGATTGAAAAGCCATATCCAAACCCAAGTGGACTATAATTTTCAGACATAATTAATTAAATACAATTTCTACATGTTGCACAGATTACTGTTCAAAAGCTTGGGGGTCAGTAATTTTTTTTTTTTTTTAATAATTTCCATAAAATTATGAAGCAGCACAACTGTTTTCAACATTGATAATCATGAATGTTTCTTGAGCATCAAATCCTCATATTAGAGTGATTTCTGAAGGATCATGTGACCCTGAAGACTGGAGTTATGATGCTGAAAATATAGCTTTGATCACAGGAATAAATTACATTTTAAAACATATTAAAGTAGAAAACAGTTGTTTAAGATGGTAATAATATTTCACAATATTCTTGTTCAGCTTAAGGACTTCTTTCAAAACCATTAAAAAACTCCGACTGCCCCCAAACTTTAACAGTCGTGTACCATCATAACAGCCACCCCGAGATTGAGTCCATTAATCAATTTAAAGGGACAGTTCACAGAAAAAAAGAAAAGCGTGTCATTATTTTCTCACCTTCATGTCATTCCAAAACTATATGAATTTCTTCAATGCAACACAAAAGGAGAATTTCTGAAGAATATTCTGGCCAGTGAAAGAGGACTGAGGCTTTAAGCTCCAAAATAACACACACAAAACTAGCAGAATCGGTGAAAGAGGGAACTCTGATTGGCTGTTCAGCTTAGTGAACGTGTCAGTGCACAAAAATAATAGCAAAACAGCGAGCAAAGAAGTCAAAACGAGATAGAAGGCTGTTCTTATGTTACCCGAGTGTTCCTTGGCGAATATTTCAGTATTAACACGAGCGGAGTGGAATAAAGAAAGTGTTTAGCAGGATTGATATTCGCACTCCTTTGTTTACGGTGTGTAGCGTCGGTTTCCCTTTTGAAATGCGAATATATCTGCAGAAATAGATTATATATAATAGATAATCAATAATATAATAGATATAATAGATAATAGATAAAATAGATAGTCTCAATTACACAAAATAGATAGTCTCAATTACACGCCAGCTTTTTACGCCGACGCGAGGCAACACAGTCGGCTTTCATCAGCGCTAGTTTGTCGGCGTCGGCTTGTTGTGTTCCAGGTTTAAGCCGCGTTCACATCGCCAGCGACTTTGTCGCTGTATGTCGCTAGTCTCTGTACTGTGAAGTCGCTTGTGGGCGTTTGTGGTGCTGTCGCTCTTGTTATTTGGTCTGCACGTCTGGCCATATCTATACAAAATACCATCACAAGTGATGTAAACAACTATATAATTTTAATTTGACTTCGAATTATGTAATCGATGACTTTTAAGGGAGAGTGTTTTATATTACCACAGCAGTGTTCAGTGACATAAATTATTAAAACATCATTCGAATTTGACAAATAATCAATTTTCTTGTCCCTAATAGTCAACGTAATGCAGGCGAAATAAAAAAATGAACTGCAGCAGTGCTAAATGTGCATCATAAAATTAACACTCAAACTATAAAGTTAAATGTATGACTTAAACTCACCATGCTTTATTTTATTATCCATGTATGTGCTTACAGTCAAATCATATAATACGGTAAAATCGTCCTCGAACTCTTCCGTTTTGCCTGCTTTTGAGACGAATGGGATGACATGCATTTTGAAAGTCTTCTTTCCTATTGGTTGTCGCTCGCGAAAATCGATTCTCATTTGCATAAATTTAAATTTCTCAACTTTTGTCGCTTGTCTCTTGACACGCCCACATTCTGTCGCCAACGGTCACTGTTGCTCGTGTCGCCAGAAGTCGCCAGCGCTCTACTGAAATGAATGGGATCATGTCACTTTGTCGCTGGCGGTGTGAACGGGCTTTAAAGGATTCGTTCACTTTTGAAAAAACTTTTGCTGATAATTTACTCACCCCCATGTCATCCAAGATGTCCATGTCTTTCTTTCCTCAGTCGAAAAGAAATTAAGGTTTTTGATGAAAACATTCCAGGATTTTTCTCCTTATAATGGACTTCAATGGGAACCAGGTCCAACCGAGGTCCAAACGACAGTTAATAACAGTTTCAGATGCAGCTTCAAATGTCTTTAAACGACACCAGACGATGAATAAGGGTCTTATCATGCGAAACGATCGGTTATTTCAAAGCTTATTGCAAAAATGTAACTTTTCTAAGGACAAATGCTAGCCTTGCTCTATTCTGTGAGGCGCGTTTGCAACGTCACGTAATACGTAATTACGTTCAAAAGGTCACGGGCGACGTAGCCAGAAGTACAGAGTCAGAGTGTTTACAAGTTGAACGCATAGGTTGAACGTGAAAACTAACTCAAACGCCGTTTACAAAAAAGGAATTAAAAGGTAAAACAACGATGTCGGACGATTTTGATTCTGTACTTCCGGCTACGTCGCCCGTGACCTTTTGAGCGTAATTACGTATTACGTGACGTTGCAAACGCGCCTCACAATATATTACAAGGCTAGCATTTGTCCTTAGAAAAGTTACATTTTTGCAATAAGCTTTGAAATAAGCGATCGTTTCGCATGATAAGACCCTTATTCATCGTCTGTTGTAGTTTAAAGACATTTGAAGCTGCATCTGAAACTGTTATTAACTGTCGTTTGGACCTGGTTCCCATTGAAGTCTATTATATGGAGAAAAATCCTGGAATGTTTTCATCAAAAACCTTAATTTCTTTTCGACTGAGGAAAGAAAGACATGGACATCTTGGATGACATGGGGGCGAGTAAATTATCAGCAAAAGTTTTTTCAAAAGTGAACTACTCCTTTAATACGCATGACGTCGTCACCGTTTTCACAAATTCATGTTTTTACGTAGTTTACATGGAGATGATAACGGTATTGTTTTCTAAAACCTGCGTTTTCAGGCCCCAAAACGCCTTTATCGTATAAATGAATGGCGCATAAAAAGTATTTTTTGCTGAAACCGATGCACGACCCCTCAGGGCCAAATTAGAAAGGCCACAAACACAATGGGAGTGTACAGATCTGCGAGCGAATCTACTGATGCACACATTAAAGAACACAGGCGCAGCGGTTCATTTCAATATCGACCCACGCTGATTTGCACTGGGCCACAAACAAGCAGAGGCGGTGATAATCAGGTACGCAGCAGATATAAAAGAGCAAAAATAATGTGACTCGGCAATCTATATGTCCAGATAACATCTTCCTCTGAACACGAGTGGACAATATCCTCTCTCTTTATCGCCATCAAGCGCAAAATGGGTTAAGACATGCTTTTTAAAAACATGCATTGCATAATGGTGCAAATACCAGTGGTCTGACTACTGCAAACCTTATTAAATCACAGTGCATGATGCGTGAAGTCTCTCCTCCCATACATTTTGCATCTGAAAGGGAAACTCCTACAATTGCATATGTAATAAACTCAACCACAAAAACAAGCCTGTTCACGCCTTTTCATCCCTGATATTTCACTGCGTGTCTTTAGTAAATCCCGACAGTAAAACGATCTTGATCTTAATACATCTTACATTTAAATCGGAGACTCGAAATAAAATCCTCTGAAGCTTGAATGTGCCCGTCCTTCATTCACTTGCTTCATAATGAAAAGAGTTGCCATGATACTCTTCAGACATTCACCTTTTGTGTGAAGTGAACTGTCCCTTTAAGTCCACAAGGCAAACACACAGCAAGCTGTTCAGACACGCTCACACACTGACAATAAAAACCTAACCCCTTTGTATTGAGAATGATACAGCAAGCATGAGGAAAGTGGTTAGATGTTAGTCGCGAGACATGAAAGCACCACACAGAGGCGTGTGTGTGTGAGCATGTAGATGGATAACACACCAAACCTTTCCCAGTGTGAGATACGTGTGTGTTTATGTACCTCTGGCTTGTAAAGGTGAAGCCTGACGCACAGGAGAGCGAAATGGCTCTGGGTCACATGACTGCTTGGACAGAAAAGGGCTGTTCAACCGCCCTGAGACACACAGAAACGAGAACGGCAAAGAGAGAAACCCAAGCTGACAGATGGCTGACGGTGTTAGAGACCACAAACATTGTTTTAGACAGAAGATCTGCAGGGCGTTTAATGACAGTGTCGAGTTTCAGACAGACGAATGGCCAGAGAAAAACGGGAGCATGGGAAATACCACAGAACATCCAACATTCAGGAGTTAGCTGTTGCATCTCCTATCTGACAGACGAGGGCATTCCTTAAACGCGTTTAGAAAACTACATGAAACGTGACCCACATAGCAAAAGGGGAAGCTAAATAGAATATACAAATACTGTGGCATTCAATAAAACACTTCCTACAGTGTAAACTGTGCTTGTAGAGATCTTATCAAGAACGACTAATGTGCACATTTGAAATCAAGACTGTATTGATTTATTATCCTGGCGAGATATAAAGCTTAATATTTATAACCACTAATCATCTCAGTTTGTATATTCTGTATATTTATACAGATTCATTACTATACATATATTAGGGCTGTCAAACGATTAATCGCATCCAAAATAAAAGTTTGTGTTTACATAATATATGTGGGTGCACTGTGTATAATTATTTTGTATATATATATATACATACATACACAAACATGCATGTATATTTAAGAAAAAAATATTATTTTATATATAAAATATTTATATTTACAAATTATATAAATTATATATAAATATTTCTTAAATATATACAAGCATGTGTGTGCATTTATAAAAATAAAATAACTATACACAGTTCACACACACACATACATTATGTAAACACAAACTTATTTCGGATCATCACGATTAATCGTTTGACAGCCTTAATATATATGTATATATATATATATATAAAACCTCAGGAGCCAATATATATAACTAGTAATTATATATATATACACACTATAATAGAAATCTTACAAATATAAATACATGTCATAATTTAGAGTTATATATTTACACAGAGATGTACAACTATATATTTGTAGATATACATTTTAAAAAGTATAAAAAAAATAAATGTTTAATTATATTCAAGTCAAAATGTATTTATACAATAGTAGTTTAAGGACACTACAAGTTTGATTAAACCGTCAAAATTTGAGGAAAATATTTTAGACATTTAATAACAAAACTTTAGTGTTTTGTTCTTGGTTATGGTGTTTTATCTGACAACATTATTTGGAAAACTACAGCTACAGGTTTTATTTTACTACACAAAAAAGTTATTTAATTGGTTCCCTCATTTTTTTTTCATCAGATAAATCATAATTATACAAGCAGATCAATTATATATTTATAGTTAGATATTTACAGTTATTTATAAATGCAATACTATATATTATTTGCACTATATATATATATACTTTTAGATGTTACATTTCTTTATTCTCTATTTATTCTATATACTCGTATAGTGTGTGTGTGTTATTTTAAGCATGTGAACAGATAAGTGGTACCTGGTTTTGGACTGAGTTGAGAGTTGTCTTTGTTAGAAGTGTTGATTCCCATTTCTCTCTGTTTGAACATTTCTCTGGGATTAACGGAGCGCTGGGAAACGAGAGACGCAGCTTCCTGTTACAAACACACACACACAAACTTTAAAAGTAGCCAGGAGTATCACAACTGATAACACTGATGACAGTACATGGAGAAGATAAGAGCCAGGGATCCAAAGTGGTTATATACTGAAAGTGGAGAAGAGTGAGAGAACTAGGGCTAGGCGAAATCCCAATCTACAAACCACCCATCCTACGGTTGAGGTATGCGTGACTGGCATTATTGCATCCCGAATCGACATAATGTCGAAAATAGCATCTCATAATAACTTGGGTGGTATTATAAATGTTTACATTGCATCATGCATGCTTTTGTGCTAATGCAGGTGAAACTCGTAAAATGAGAAAATCATGCAAAAGTTCATTTATTGCAGTAATGCAACTTAAAAGGTGAAACTAATATATAGACTCATTACATGCAAAGTAAATATTGAAATATTTCAAGCCTTTATTTGTTATAATTGTGATGATTATTGATTACAGATATAAAAACCTTTTCACAATATTCTAATTTTGAATTTAAGTTTAATTACTGAAATAAATGAACTTTTGCACAATATTCAAATTTCACCTCTATTGCCAAAAAAAGCACAATGGATTGCCACATTTCTCTGATAAGAGTTATCAAGATGTAATTTCATAAATCGAATGCTTCATTCTACATAAGTGCGTATTTTACTAAATCTGTACTGACAAATTAGCATTTGTGACCGGAACAAACAGGTTTATAAACTGGGATTAAGCCAGAAAAGCTATCAGCCAGACAGTCCTCAGTCCAGGGCCAGAAGAGATGTTTGATTGACTTCACTCACATTGGCTTTTTCCACCGACTCTCCACGTTTAAAGGGTTTCTGCTGCTTCTCCTCCTCCTCCTGATGGACAGCAGCACACTTTGACTCTTACATACTTGATTCTGTTACAAAGCTATCATATTTGATTATGTTGTCTAATAAGATGCACTCTTAGAAGAAATGGTTCTATTTAGATCCCCCGCTTCATATATGGAACTCCAAAATGGTTCTATATAGAACCATTTTTTTTTGTAAAAGGTTCTATTGGCCAAGTACGGAACCCCAGGGTTCTATATAGAACCCAGAGGAACCCTTTTTTTAAGAGTGTATAAAACCTTTTAGGGGTTCCAAATACGTAGCGCTGATAGAACCTTTTAAGGTTCTATATAGAACCTTTCCTTCTAAGAGTGTGCTTTCTTCCCAACTTTTACACCATATTCTAATTTTTGAGTTTCACTTGTAAATGATGCTGCACGTCACATATTTCTGTCACAGTGAATACATTTTGGAAATGTGGTTTGAAGATTATCAATGTGGACATCGAAGTGTTAAGATGCTATCTGAAGAACAGTGGGTTCAGACAACCACACTGCTGAAAAAGGGAAGTTGTTGTGGCCATTGAATTATAGACATTGGGCAGGATGACATGCAATTGTAGAATTGTGATAATGCTATAGTGTTTATAACATGGTTGATATATTTACGTGGCTATTAGTGGGTCGGACTGCTCTGTTCTCCACATGTGAGATTGACAAATATACACTTTTGGGTAAGTGGCTGTAAAAAGGTCATTACTGCTAGCTACTAATTATTACATCTTGATCGCGGTTACTCTCTCTGAAAAGTAGTGCAGTACTAATTAAACCCTTATCAACCTAGACCAGCTGAACACCACAAAGGATAGACATGAAAATGCTCTTTTAATTCTTTCAAATGAATAGTAAAAAAAATTGCATAAATTATTCTTGATCTGGCCAAAGTATTTAAAGGGAGGTTACATTTGATTGAAATCCAGCTTTTAATGTTGTTTATGTGTCTGTGTGGTGTTTTTAATGTGCTTTAAGACACACCATGTGTAAATTCATAAGTGGACAGCATTGCTGAGTATTTCCTCCTTAAAACTGCAGACTCAAAAACACGCTTTGAAATCGCTGGTGTTTCTGACGTCACAAACGACCTTGTAACCAATCAGATCAACGTGTGATCGTCAACGATTGGATCTCTGAGCTGAGTGAGCGTGTGGAGGCGGGGCTCATTTGCATATTCCTAAATCTCACTTGTAATAAATGAAGCAAGGGTGTCGAGTTACATTCAAGCTATTTTAAGGCATTTTTCCAATTTCTATTTTTATCTTAGAACATTTGAGTAAGAATAGTTTATAAGGGCACAATTATAAACATAACAATGCTGTAGAAGCGTTAAGCTGTTCGGCGTGATGTTTAATCAACTCGACAGCCCATGCTAGTGCCATTTAGCCACTTATTAGCAACCGCCTTTTTCAAGACACGTAGCAGCGTAAAAATATTCAAAGAGTGACAAAAGTAGTCCAGTGTGTGTGTTTTTTGTGCTTGCATTAAGGTTTCAAACATATTGTGGCTTCTCCACAGTAACCATGTCAGAACATGTCCAGAGTGGCAATGTGTGGATATAAATAACGACACAGGTGTGTGTGTGTGTGTGTGTGTGTGTGTGTGCCGCTCACCCACTGCTGTTTCTGCTGGCCTTGATTGTCCACGTCCTGCTTCTGTTGGTACTTTCTGTTACACAAACACATCAACACTTAGCAGGCGCTATTCAGTTGGCTCGTAACTATATACTTTCTACACTTATAACTTTATATAAGTGCAACATTTACAATCGAATTGTAAAAATGACCATTGCTTATCTCATTGATAGTCCATCAAAAAATTAAACGTCTCACTCAACTAAACCTGTGTTGTTCTAAACCTGTATGACTGACTGTCTTCTGCATGACACAAAAGAGCATATTTTGAAGAAAACCAAACAGTTTCGGGTCCCATTGACTTCCATTTTTTTTTTTTTTTGTATGGAAGTAAATGGGAACCGAAAATGTTCTTCAAAATGCTCTTTTGTGTCACGCACGTTTAATTTTTTGGTGGACTACCAATCTACGTTTGTGCTCCACAGAACAAAGAAAGTCACACAGGTTTGGGAAGAGTGAGTAAATGATTTTTGGGTGAACCATCCCTTTAAAGACACGATTATCTGCGCACACTGACCTGACTTCATCGATCTCTGACGCTCTCTCTTTGGCTTTCTTGTCCCGTAACTCGGCCTCCTTCACCTCTCGGTCCTTCCTTTCTTTTTCCAGCCGCTGCCTCTCCTCCGATGCCCTTCTCCTCTCCTCCTGGAGACGCTTCTCCTCGTCTTTCTGAGAAAGAGACAAAAGCATTGAGCTAAACAGAAATCGTTCATATATAAAAGGCAGACTGAGAGTATAATGAAGACCTAAGACAGTTGAGCAGCTAGAAGCCTTTATTAGACAAGAATGGGACAACATTCCTATTCCTAAACTTGAGCAACTTGTCTCCTCAGTCCCCAGACGTTTGCAGACTGTTATTAAAAGAAGAGGGGATGCCACACAGTGGTAAAAATGGCCTTGTCCCAACTTTTTTGAGATGTGTTGATGCCATGAAATTTAAAATCAACTTATTTTTCCCTTAAAATTATGCATTTTCTCAGTTTAAACATTTGATATGTCATCTATGTTGTATTCTAAATATAATATTGAAATTTGAAACTTCCACATCATTGCATTCTGTTTTTATTCACAATTTGTACAGTGTCCCAACTTTTATGGAATTGGGTTTGTATATATATATATATATATATATATTCTAAAGAATATAATTGGGAATAAAAATGCGTACGAGTATGGATAAAATATGGGTAAAAATATTTTGAAAAGATTATATCCTTATCTAGTAAATCATAAACAGTAAAAGTAATGCAGCCTTTAAATATTGGAGTCAAAAAGCTTGAGAATTGCATTAAAATTATTATTTTGTCAGAGACAACTGCACAACATACTTTAGCCATGTAAGCGTTACCTCTGCTTGGGCCCAGAACGTGTCTTTGTTGGTTCTCTTGATTTCAGACATGGCGTTAGTCTTCTGGTAAACAGATCCCTGTATAGAAAAAAACAATGATTGGTTAATTATATTAAGTCCAGACAAAATTTTTAGACTTTCAGTGGAAAGGTTCTATGGAATGAAACTGAACACACACACACACACACACACACACACACACACACATATATATATATATATATATCAGAGCTGAGAGTGACACTCTTATAGCTGAAAGCATAAGCCAATAAGCATGCATATGAGGTGGGTGGGGGGATCTCACAGCTTCTGCAGGGGTTAAAAATAAAAGCAAGTTTACTCATTCCCAATGTACTGTACATAAGAGTGTGTGGGTTAATTTGGAGCTCAGCAGAGAAATCATCCAAACCACCACAACAGTTTTCACATTCGCAGCATTCAGGCTCCCTCCCTGAGAAACTCCTGACACAGCACTGTGAAAGAGCGCTGAGATAAACATGCAGTGTATGATACCACTTTTAAACACTGTGCCCACACCCATCGCTAACAATCACATGTTTAAACCCTTTCAGCTAGACAGAGGTTTTATTCAATGGAAAAGTAAAGGTCGGACATCTATAGATGGCTAATTTGCATCTTTTAACCAATTGCAATCTGTATTTAATCTCCCAAGGTCTGACTTTTTGTTCAAACGGTAATTCTGCAATTTATTGACAAACCAGAGATTAATACCTTTGAGCAAATTTTCTTGCGAAGTCCAAGGTCTAAACATCTGGTTTCGCGGGGAGTTAATTCTTTCCAACTACCTGTGAACGTCAATCATATAAAAGAAGCCTGGACTAGGGATTTTGATGAAGAAGTGTCCGACGAAACCGAATGACAGTCTCAATAAGATCCAAGATTGCTCAATAAATGTGAGACACAATTTAAAGTGGTACATAGATTGTATTATTCCAAAACGAAATTAAGTAAAATATACAATTCTATTTCTCCAGTTTGCGACGGATGTAAAATAGAGGAGCCGAGGGTTCTTTTGGTTGTCACAAACTGTTTAACGTTTGGTTGAGCCAGACCATGGTCTTGCAATTCTTGGATCCTCTGAGACATTGAATACTTTTCCAAGATCTCAGCAACGAACGCGATTCATGGGTAGGATTCTTGCGAAAAAACAATACTTTTAAACGGGAAATCTTCAGACTGTCCGTCGTTCAAAGCTCGGTTATGTGAATTTTCTCATCGCCAATTTCAAACTGTGTGGCAGCCCTTCGTGGGTCTGAATCGTGTATAATTATTGTTCTCACTGTAATAATTCATTTATGATTAGGTCTTGTTTATGTTAGTCCAACCCCACTTGTTTTGTTTTAGTTGTACTGTCTGGTTTTCCTTGTATTCTTAAATTTGTACACTATGTAAAAAACAAAACAAAACGAAGACATAAGTCATAAACCTGCAGGAATGAGTAAAATTTAGCACAATACAGCACCATTCAATCGGAGCAAAGGAGACAAAAGAGTGAGAGGAGGCGGGTGTGTGTCAATGCGCAGCTGCTATTACTGACACTAGCAATATCGATACTGCAGAAAAGGAGTCTTGGAACCATTTCAGATATCCCAGTATGAGATATATATATATATATATATCGAAATATCGATATTTTTGACAACACTATTTAAAAGTACCGTTTTCTATGTGAATATATTATAAAATGTAATTTATTCCTGTTATCTAAGCATCATTACTCCAGTCTTCAGTGTCACACGATCCTTCAGAAATCACTCTAATCATTATTGAAAATAGTTGTGCTGCTTAAATTAATGTAAACTGTTGAACAGCATTTAATTGAAATAGAAATTATAACATTATAAATGTCTGTACTGTCACCTTTGATTCATTTAATTTGTCCTTGCTGAATATAAGTTTTTTACTTTCTTTTTTTTTTTTTTAAATCTTGCTGAATCCAAACTTTTGAACAGTACTATACGCATGTTTTGGACTGGAAATAAAAGTTGCACTGGACGCTGCTCTGGTGATGATGTGCGTGACACTGACCACAGGCCCCTGCGGCCCGGCGTCTCTGAAGCGATTGGTCTCTTTGTGAAAGCTGTAGTTGGCTCCTGAGGCTTTAGCCACTTTCTGCATGATGGCGTCAGGCTCCGCGTCCTCCTCCGCTCGTGCGTTTATCGTCACGTGAGCTCCCTGCAGACACACACAGAGCCATCAGTTTAGTCCCACACACGTTGAAAACACATTTTCAATACTCGATTAAAACATGCGTATGAAACCATCAGATGCAAGCATCAACATTTACTGTCTGATTTCAAACGAAACATACCCACAAACACGCTCTCGTTAGCATATTCATCAGCAACCTTTAGCTGTGTGTGTTGGCTCTTACTGAAAATAAACACAGCTAGCTTAGATAAACTACATTTTCTATGTTCTAAATGCCTCCCCTATGTTGCCTCTTATGATGCATTATTTTTTGACTTAGCAATTTTTTCATTAAAGGGATACTTTAGGATTTAGGATTAAACTTTATATAAGTAGGAAACCTGTAGTATTTTCAAATGACTGTGCTTTCCACTCTCATATCCCCCTGAGACGAGAGATTTATGTATTTTTTTTGTCTGGAAAAAATCCTCGTCATCATTTTGCATCATCAGAGGATTTTTTTGACCAGAGGCTAAAGACTACAGTCAGTAGTCGGGTCTGTCCCGCATGTCCTCAACTAGGGCTGGGCGATATGGCCAAAAAATCATATCTCGATATTTTTTGGTCAAATGGCGATATACGATATATATCTCGGTACTTTCTACGTTTTCTATTTAGATAAAGAAAATCTTTATATTAAAAAAAAAATATATATATATATATATATATATATATATACAGTATATTCACATTCGGCCCAATGATATCCTACAAACAATGTTGATATTGAAGGATATGGAAACAAATATAATATAGGCTATGCAATATATTATGTGCAAAAAGCTTTTGTTTTTATATTGACTAAAAGCTAAACTAAAAATGAAAATAAAAACAAAAACAAAAGCACAAACTAATTATATTAGCCTGCATTTGATTACCCCATTATAATCACTTTCATTAAAAATATATACTTGTAGGTTTAAAATTCCACATATGGCACATTTATTTTCTCCAACAACAAATATTTTAGCAATATGTTTATTTTAGTCAGAATTATTGCGTACTACGTAGTACTATTCACGCGCATGCGCGCGCCGGCGCTCGTTCAAGGAACCATGAATTTTAGCGGAGATTCACTTGCAGAAGCTCGTCCTCTTCTGACATGGACATATTTGTTGTGAAATGGACATATTTGCTTTACTTTCTAACATTTACAGATGGAGAATATGTGAAATGTAAGTTGAGCACTGAGGAAAGCACCACATCTCAAACGCATTAAACAGCGCAAGTATATCTGTCAGTCAGCAACAGTGTCTGTCAGAGCATTTGACAGGGCGGCAAGCTGCCTTAAACTTGTTAACTATATCAAAGTGATTTTGACGCAATTAATATAAGCTTGTGTCATGTTTAGGACAAATTGTACTACGTAGCCTAGCTACTTTCACTGCAGCAGCTCACACTGCAACCTCCGCTATTTTTCAGATGTGCTCATATCAAACTACTGTATCGATATAAACGGTATTGCCTCATTCCATATCGTTTCAAAAAATATAACGATACATCGTACATATTCGATATATCGCCCAGCCCTATCCTCAACCCGCCCATAGAGGGCGATCTCACTCACAGAATGAACACATAGTGTCGGCCATCTTTGTTTGGAAGCTAAGCTAGCAGGCTCTTGTTCTGTGGAGAAAGCCGAGTAGTCGGGGTTACCATCCTCTTGTTCCTGGACATGTCCAGCCATCGATGTCCGGGATTCAGCTTTTGCTTTCTGCAGTCGCCATTCATTGTTTACATGCACAGCTTTTGTTTCAGTCTAACTGAATTCATTGTGATTGGTGAATCTGACTGTAGTGTTTACATGAACGCTAAACAAGTGATCGGTTGATGTGCGTTTTAACGTTGCTAAGAAAATTCCCGCTCCTTCGTGAGAGATACGAGACCGGTGCGTCTCACAGGTGTCGCTCATCGGTAATCACACCACCGGCCTCGCGCCGTTCTCCCGCGGCCCTCACTCGTCCCGCTCGCCACAGTAAACATGATGAATGGCGACTGTAGAACGCAAAAGCCGAATCCCGGACATTTTGGGCAATCTCGAAACATTTTCAGGCAGACTCATCCGGAGACTCACTAGTAGCCTAGACTTGTTGTTTAACGACTGCGCTCTGTTACCGGTAGGCGTGGCCTCCTAGGCCAGCGAAGCAAGTGCATTCTGGGAGTTGTTGTCTTTCATCCACATTAGTCAAAAATACATTTCCTGGCTTTTCTCAGTCTAGAAAGCTCCAAATTCAAAAATAATTTCAAATTTCTTTTACATAAATGACCTGTTTTAAATACACATTCATCTTTCCAGAGGTGAAGTTAAAACAACACTGGAACATACGACAATACTCTGTTAACACTTCGGACTTCAATTATTTGACCCGCTTAAAAGCATATACCATCAATGAACAACCTCGCGGCTCACAGTAGGTCTGTCTCTACAGGTTCACAGTCCACCTTTGAAAGTTCTCATTAAAAACCAGTTCCCCTATTGAGAAAATAAATGGAGTTTTTACTTCCACAATGTGACAATTGCATTCTATTGACTGCAAGCTCACATTCGATCTCCCTCCATCCAATCAAAAGCTGATGGATGGAAGTCACGCCACAAAAGTGGAAGCCACGCCACTAAAACGGATACAAATGAGCTCAAAGGTCCAGATTAAATACCAGTTTTTGTTCCTGTTTTATATTTATAACATGATATAATTAAGCAATATCACACAGGCAGTTTTCACAGATATCAGCACAATTGCAAATGTGATGTTGCAAAGTTACCAATGTTAACAAAGGGCCCTATTTTAACGATCTGAAATGCAAGTGTCAAAGCGCATGGCGCAAGTAACTTTGTGGGTGGGTCCCGGCGCTGTTGCTATTTTCCCGGCGGGATAAATGCCTCTTGCGCCTGGCGTAAATCTAAAAGAGGTTGGTCTGATGTAGCTTCATTATTCATAGGTGTGGTTTGGGCGTAACGTGAAATAAACCAATCCGAGCGCCATCCAACATACCCTTTAAGAACAGGTGTGCATGTTGCATGATGGATTGTTATTATAACGGCGGGTTTACCAGGCGCGTTCACAGCCGATGAGACCGACGTTCTTGTCAGGACAGTGAAACACAGAGAGGTGACGTTGTATGGGGATGGGAGAAACTCTCGCACATCAGCGTCGGTTAAACATTATAGCCTATACGTTAGGGGTGGTTAATCTGTCTGATTATCCCGATTCGATTACAGTCGATTTTCGATTATTAACGATTCTCGATTACCGATTATTGATTTTCCATTTCACAACAGTAAACGAAAATACAGTAGACCAACATATGATTATATTAGCAGATTATATTGGTTTGGAACAATATGAGGGTGAGTAATGATGACAGAATTTCATTTTTGGGTGAACTATCACTCAAGACCTACTGGCAGTTTTAGTTTTACATTTCTAAAAATATAATTAATTGTCATTTTTCTATATTAAAAAATTAACACAAAACATAAGCAAATGTCAAATCACAGTGTAATGCCTCTGAACTGTAAAGTAAAACTTGAAATAAATGTGTAAATCCAATGCCACTTTAGATGTACGTAGCTTCTGTACCACCTTTTGTTGATACTAATTTCATTTGGTAACAGCCCTATAGTGTATTATTACTCCCTGCCCTTACAATGGAAATCAATTTAAAGGGTTAGTTTACCCAAAAATAAAAATTAAGTCATTAATTACTCACCCCTATGCTGTACCAACCCCGTAAGACCTTCGTTCATCTTCAGAACACAAATGAAGATATTTTTGATTAAATTTGAGAGCTGGATCACTACCACATAGGCTCCTAAGGGAATGACACTTGTCGGCCCAGAAAGTCAATGAAGAAAATGTTTAAATATTCCATGTGACTACAGCGGCTCAACTATAAGTTTATCAAGTGACGAGAATACTTTTTGTGCGAAAAAACAAACAAAAATAACGACTTTATTCGACTATTCCTTTTCTTCCTTGTTGGCCTGAAACGAGACTTCAATAGATTTCCACGACACATGCATTTGTGTTCTGAAGATAATCGAAGGTCTTACGGGGTTGGTACAGCATGGGGGTGAGTAATTAATGACTTAATTTTCATTTTTGGGTGAACTAACCCTTTAAGTGGGCAAAAAAAACACCCCTTAAAGTGAATTTCTGCTGTAAATTTTGAACCAGCCATGAGACTTTTAGATTGTAAGAGCTTGTGGGCGGATGTTGTCAAGCTCTGAATAACTACTACCAGCAAAGCCAAATCAAATGTGTCACTGTAGATATAGCCCATGATGTCATATCCTGTTGTGAGCCTCTTGCCTGCTCGTCGCTGAAGTTCACGGGTCATTAACTCAATCACACTATTCACTAGGGGTGTAACGGTTCAAAAAACTCACAGTTTCAGTGCGGTTCTGTATGTGTTATAGGCTCAGGACTACTGAATAAATATAAAGATATATTATTTTTATATACAAATAAAAATAAAGCGCAAAGATACACATGAAACAAGTTTTTCATGTAGGTCTAACAGTATTTTTCAGGTACAGAAATTGAACGGAGTAATCAAATGTAAAATAACACTGCATAGTCTGTTTAAATAACATGTATTATTAATTATTAAAGGCATAGTTCACCCAAACATTCACCCTCATGTTGTTCCAAAACTCGGAAGATTTTCATTGTCAGGAGACAAATTAAGATATTTTTGATGAAATTGAGAGATTTCTGTCCCACCACTGACAGCTACGCAACTACCACTTAAAAATAAAGAGATTGTAAAACTAATCCATATGAATTTTTACCATTACACCAAAACGATTCACAATGCCCTTCTTTTCAGTTGTGTTTGTGAATGGTAAGTGTAACGGTAAAAAATACCGTTACACCAATATACAGTAAATAACAAAATAGCCAATTTACCTTAAGAAAGTTAGCCATGGAGCTCACATGGTTCGCACACTGGCCTTTTCTGGCGTCTTTAACGCCCTCACCGGTCTGAAAGATGAAATGCAAAAAAATTGACATAAACATGAAAACTATGGGTGGTCGATGACCAAAATATTATGTAATTATTAGGGCTGTCAAACGATTAATCGCATCCAAAATAAAAGTTTGTGTTTACATAATATATGTGGGTGCACTGTGTATAATTATAAAAATATGCACAATTAAAAAATATTATTTATATACATAAAATATTTATATTTATATATAATATAAATGATGTATTTATAAATCTATATACAGCATATACATGAAAATATTTCTTAAATATATACATGCATGTGTGTATTTATATATATAAAATAATTATACACAGTGCACCCACATATATTATGTGAACACAAACTTGTATTTTGGATGCGATAAATCGTTTGATAGCCCTAGTAATTATACATCAAGGTTATGGCATACATTTTTTTGTAGGAAACTCAACAATGAAAAATAGTTGCTATAATCAAATAACCAAGTGGCAATGCCTATTTTAAGATAATCCAGTGGATAAATAAAATATGCCATCAAACGGTCCAGTCCTGATTAATTTTTTTATTGGACTTTGGTGAACAGGAGAAACTGATTCATAAAAACATTTGACAGAGGCGCTTTACTGCAGCAATTGGGTCAGATAATCCCAAGGGCGTACAGTCCGGAGACCGTGTGAAGAGTTAGAGAGGGAAGGAAACTCACCCAGTTGATGAGGACGTATTTGGGAAGGCCAGAGTTGGGGTCTTTAACTCGGCAGAAAGCATACATGACCTTTCCACTGTTCAGCTCCTCGAACAACTCCTCCAGACCACCATCTGAAATCACACACTTCTGCGGTCAAATCGGTTCAATCATTCAATATAAAATGATAAATATGAATCTAACTGGATGAGCCAGTTCCACCACCCTTTCATTCATACAATACACATGATGTGATGAAGACTTTCGTAACATAAACCTAGCCTATTTTCCACATCTCACACAAACTTGATGGAAAGAATTTTGTTGAATACTATGAATATGCCTATTGATCAATCATTGCAGCATGAAACAATTATCTTTTTCATCTAAAAGTCAAAGTTTATCCAAGTAAAAGGATTATTTTTTTTTTGAAAACATTCCAGATTAATATTAATGTTGTTTTCAAGTTGATATGTTTTTAGAAATGTCATAAATTTGGACTGTTTTTGAGCTCTCACAAGTTGAAATGAAAGTGTTCCTATAAATTTACATTTTTCATGAATATCAAAAGAAATATATATTTTTCTTGCATTGCAATGTTTGTTATTAATGAAAAATCTCTCAATTTTTTTTAATTAAAAGAGATTAACATGGTAATAACACTTACATTCAAAACCTTTACATTTTCAATACTGACACGCTGCAATATTAATTTATAAGCTTATAAACAACAGACTCTGGACTGCAAAAATCATATGCATTATAAGAGTAAAAAAAACTAAATAAAATTTAATAAAACTAAATAAAAATTAATGTTAATTAAAAAAAAATCTAAATAAATAAATCATATGCATTATAAGAGTAAAAAAACTAAATAAAATTTAATAAAACTAAATAAAAATTAATGTTGATTAAAAAAACTAAATAAATAAATCATATGCATTATAAGAGTAAAAAAACTAAATAAAATTTAATAAAACTAAATAAAAAATAATATTATTAAAATTAATTAATGTTACCATGTTAATCTCAATTTTTTAAATAAAAAGAGATTAACATGGTAATTACACTAACATTCAAAACCTTTACATTTTCAATACTGATACACTGCAATACTATAAGCTTATAAACAGACTCAGTCTGGACTGTAAAAATCATATGCATTATAAGAGTAAAAAAAAAACTAAATAAAAATAAAAACCAGCACCCTTTAGTTTGGCCAGGGCTTCCAAGCTGGGGTTCGAGAAACGCAGGGGGTCGAAAACTTAACAATAAATGTGAAATTCAAGTAAATAATTTTACAGAAAATAGACCAAAATAAAGCACTTTCTAAAAAATGCACTTTATATGTCCATTAACTGACATTAGAGAGCCATGAACATGCGAATGTGTTGTTAAATTATAAAGAGAAAATTCTCAGGGGTGACACCAAGTAAATGTCATATCAAATGTCTTGTAATATTATATTAGTAAAAGACGTGCATACTCTTTTTATTGATTATTGGAGGCTTTTATCACATTACGGTTTCAGTTGTTTTATAAAAACAGTAAAACGATATTCCCACACAACACCCTTTTACCATAGTGAACATCAGTGCTTATGCACAGGAGCTTCTCACATATAGAAAGAGCTTCGTGTAGGAAGACAGATGTTCAGATGAATCTTGGCCTGTCCTTGACGGTCTGTCAGTTCACTGCAGCGTTCATGATTCATTCCCAGAACACACTGAACAGTGCAAAACAAGTCTGCGAGCTAGAGATGGACTTGAGCTAATACTGTGTGCTTGAAACGCTGTTTTATCTCCAACATAGCACATGATTCTAGTGTGGATAACCAACTCGTTGATCGCGTCTCGACACTATAACGGCGGAGGAAAACCCACCTCCTTTCTCCGCCAGCCGGATGTCATTTGTGTTTCCCTCATAGGTGAAGAGAGCCCTGCAGACACACAAGTGCAATGCATTACATAAAGACTTGGGGTGTAACGATACACGCATTCGTATTGAACCGTTCGGTTCGGTACGCATTACAAACCGAAGGATTCGTTTAAACCACCACAACATCAAATGGCAAACATAATGAAAGCGGAACGAAACTCATTAATTTGTGCTTCACGGACCGTTTCTCAGTCAAACGCATTCGAATTCGCCACTGAAGTAACAACATCGCTGCGAGATCTACTGAGAAGCATTCACATTTCTCCGTTATTAAAGGAGTAGTTCACTTTTAAAAAAACATTTGCTGATAATTTATTCACCCCCATGTCATCCAAGATGTCCATGTTTTTCTTTCTTCAGTTGAAAAGAAATGAAGGTTTTTGATGAAAACATTCCAGGATTTTCTCCATATAATGGACTTCAATGGGGTCCAAACTGTTCAAGGTCCAAATGAGAGTTTCAG
>NW_024121199.1:6939952-7148310 GCF_016745375.1 Pimephales promelas | reverse complement strand
CCATGGAAACAGGGGGAAATGGCTGCTCTTGTGTGAAGCAAACGCAACATTTTTCAACTTTCTGCTAAGATACATGTGACTTTTTTTGCAACGAAAATGCGAGGATTATGAAATTATGCAAACCCCGCATATTTTGCACGGAAATCGGCAATTTATGCGGCGAAAGTGCGGCGTATTTGAAAAAATGCGGCCCCCGCATAAATATGCGAACTTTGGCTGATTTTGCATTGAATTCAGCGATCGCATAATCGCGTTTTTCTGGAGGGAAGTAAAACAGTCCGAAATGAAATATAGATTAATCCTTATCAAAGCTACAAGCATTCTTTAGTCAAGTGCAGTTAATAATTTTCTGTTTCCTCTGTTCTTTAGATTAACTTTACTGATATACAGAATTAATGGCTCCTGTCACTTTAAGATCTGCCGCCGGTAAGATTAAGATTACATAGGATTTTAAAGTCTACATTTCAGACCCAACTGTAGATATATTAATACAATTTAGTGACAGAAAAAATAGATACCATTTCCGTTTACTGGTCACGCATGAACGACATGATGTCAATAATCTCAAAATTGCCAAATATCAGCCATTTATTTGCCCTGTTATGTGTAACGGGGCAAAAAAGTACAAAACACACTAACCCTAAATCTGAAGTACTCAAGCATAACTACCATTCAGATTTTTTTAATGTTTTTGAAAGAAGTCTCTTCTCCTCACCAAGGCTGCATTTATTTGATTAAAAATACAGTAAAATCAGTAATATTGTGAAATATTATTACAATGTCAAATAACAGTTTTCTATGTGAATATATTGTAAAATGTAATTTATTCCTGTGATCAAAGCTGTATTTTCAGCATCAGTGTCACATGATCCTTCAGAAATCACTCTAATATGTTGATTTGATGCTCAAGAAACATTTATATGATTATTATCAGTGTTAAACAGTTGCTTCTTCGTTTGTGTGTGTGTGTGGAAACAGTGTAACATTATTTTTAGGTTTCTTATTTATTTGAAACCGAATATTGTAACAATGTCTTTACTGTCAATTTTGATCAATAAAAGATCAAAATCTTACTGACCCAAAACTTTTGAATGCTATTGCACGTTTGCGAAACTCAAGTGTCTGTATTGGTGTGATTTTTCCCAAATGATGTCAGATCTCTGGGTAGGATGATGATGTGTAATTAATGTAGGTCGTTTATAATCACTCTTAATTTCGAAAGCGTTTTTGATCCAACTTGAGATGAGAGCTGATCTCGTCCTCATTCTCACTTCTGTAAAGGAAGTTAAACTCAAATGCTTGAAGGCACAAAGCAACAGGACTTTGATCTGGCTTAAACCTGTCAAACATTAATATTGTTTCCGTATGACGAGAAGATCCGTATAGCAACTGGAGAAGGAAGTGTCTTGACATTGACTATATTTCAACTGCTTTTGATGTGAATCTTGCATGTAAACCCTGGTCACAAATAGTGGGCAGGGATTTCCCAACCCAGCATCCATATATGGACAAAGATTACAGGAAAATAAGGAGGTAGGAGTGTTTCAAGAGAAGTGCACTTCTCCAAGCCCATGTTATCCAAAAAGTTGGGATGCTTCTGAACTGATCTCATATGTGCAAAGCAGGTCACAGCACGAGCATCTCTTAACTAACATGAACTTTCCTTCATGTTTTTTTTGGCCTAAAAGCAACAGTGAGAGGAAATCATTTCTGGATGATTCAGTGTGTGTGAATGCTTGATGGGTTCACAGGAATAAAGTGCAGTGATCTCGCGAACATCATGTTAATGGTCCAAATGAGCAGTTGAGATGATTTATAATGGTGATCAACACAAAAAGGGTGTTTAAGAAGCCAAAGCAGACGCTAACAAGCTAAACATGAGGATGTCAGTGAGTGTAACGGAGTGAGTCGCTGCTACTCACCAGTTAGTCTCAGACTTCTCATCCACAACCTCGTTATAGGCCGCGGTAAGAGCCGGGCCGTTTTTGCTCAGGTTCACCGCCATGATGTGTCGATCTGTGGGGGTTTAACCGTCCGACTCTGGGGACAGGACACTCGGTGAACTCCAGTAACGGTAGATTTGGATCTTTCTCTCGGTTCTCAGTAGACAGGAAGCTCGCAGAGCCACATCACGTACACATCACTCCTCCCTGGAGAGACGTTACGAACCCTACTATGGTTAAGACGGAGCTCATGAATATTCATGACGCAAAGTGAGGTTCGCCCAATAAGCGTTGCTGATTTGCTGCAGAGCTGACGCTGGAATGGGGGCAAACGTCTTCACTTTTTGTTCAATAAAATATCAAATTTTTGAACCCTAGTAGTGCACATTGATTTTTTCCCTATTTGCCAAACTCAAGTGTCTGTATTACGTTAGTGTAATTTTCCCAAATTATGACACATCTCTGTGTAGGATTGTGAGTGTAATTAATGTACATTATATTTAATCACTGTTAATTTCTAAAGCGTTCAAGCAGCGAACTGATCTCGTACTCGTTCTTGATCTCGTTAATATAAATAATACACAAACAAACCCTATGGTCATTGGTCAAGGCACAGCTCATGAATATTCATGACGCAAGGTGAGGTTCGCCCAATAAGCTTTGCTGATTTGCTGCAGCAGAGCTCACGCTGGAATGTGGGGGAACGTCTGCTTGCGAATGATGATTCGCTTTATTATGAATATTAATTAGGTTATGCGAGTTCTGAATGTTACCAAGCAACGTTAAAATTACACATTTGCTAAGCCTTTGTCATAGTAGAAGTTTTAAATGAAGAGGCATGCAGCGACATCTGCCGGCAGACATGAAAGTCGCACGTGGACACTTTTATTAATCCGCCTGTGGTGAAAATCAAGATTGTGTTGTTGTTTATACATCTATTTGGTGCTTTTATAATAAATTCTTTAAAAAAAAACATGTGTAAATTCATAAGTCGACAGCATTGCTGAGTGTTTTCTCCTTAAAACTGCAGTGAATCAAAGACAACGTAAGACATTGAAATCGTTGGTGTTTCTGACGTCACAAACGACCTTGTAACCAATCAGATCAAGGTGTGATCTCGTCAACTAGTGGATCTCTGAGCTGAGTAAGTGGGCTCATTTGCATATTGGAAAAATAAAGACCCCCTTAAAAAGATCCCATAATTTAAATATCCATAGAAAAGGAGCCCCAAAAAGTGCATCCATCCATCATAACAATAATTCACAACTCCAGCAGGGGTTAATAAAGGCCTTCTGAAGTGAAGCAGTGATTTTTTTTGTACGAAAAATATCCATATTTATAATTTTAAGAGTAAATTATGGGATTTGGGGTGAACCAATCCTTTAAGGTCATTAAAAAAAATTATAATCATATTGATACAAACCGTACACGTCTCAGAACAAGCTTCATTTTATATTGTTTGTGCGAAATAATATTATTTATTAGCAGTAATAAATAAATAATTTTGATCTGAGGGTGAAATATATGGCCTGGACATGTTTTTTTCTGAGATTTACCCTCCAATAGACCTTATTCAGAGCAGCGCCATGACAGGTATGAAAGTGAGGCTGTGAGGGATAGACTTACCGTGTTTCCAATGGCACCCGCTGTAAAAAGCTGAATAAAGCTTCTAGATTACTTACAATTTTCCACAGCTTACATTTTCGGGAGTTTTTTGTCAACTAAAATTTCTTGGAAAGATATTTTCCCAGTGTTTCATGAGCAGAACAAAACGAAAACACATTAAATAACAGTACAGCCCATTGAAGAGATGCATGTCTATCCCTCACAGCCTCGCTTTCATTCTCATTAAAAATCAAAGATGGCGCTGCCTTGAATAAGGCGTATACATTCTGTCAATGAACAGTGCAGTAAAATCTGGTGTTCATTCAATAAATCCAAGAGAAGGCATTAAACAAAAGGAGCTTTATTCACTAAAGTTGACACCTTGGAGGTTAGTCTCAGCTGTACCGAGTCTGATTTCACGAGGAGAGAGCTGGTTAGATGAGAGGGTTAAACAGTTAGCAAGGAGAGGTCATTATGGCTCTGTGTACGTGTGTGTATGCGATACACAAAGTAGTACAGTACCAATCCACAGTTAAAACACAAAGGAAACAGTACAGTATGTTGCTTATACATTGATGGTTAAGGCTAAGGTTTTATTGAGGGACTTGGGGAAGGTGCGAGAATGGAAAAAGATCCCTGATATCTTGCAAATAGCTGCGGAAAAAGGTTGAAGCCTATCAGAGTGCAAAGCATGCTATACTGCCTTTACTGTAGCACAATCTCAAAACTGATTCCAGGACGACTGCATTGGAGCTGATGACTGGAAGACCACAAATAAATAGCAAATAAATAGACAAACGTAACATTCTACAAAGCGGATGCACAACCACGTTTAGAAGGGAAAAGTTGGCATCGAATTTTACATTCCATTCAATTTAAGAGAAAAGAAAAACTCAAATTACGCACCGTCATGTTTCGCGTTTCAATGTCCAAGCTGCTCATTTCCATACGAGACACGATTTCCAATAAATATTAGTTTGGAATAACATCATTTATGGCACTTTTTGAATGGAAAACAAAAATTCTCCTTTTGTGTTTTGCAGAAGAATGTCATCAAATGGGGTTTGGAAAAACATGAGGGTGAGTAAATGATTGCAGAGCTCACATTTTATCCTTTCCACAAGACACAAGTACCATTCCCCTTGGTGATAGTACACACATATGGTGCTAAATATGATCATGGCGATATTTAGCCCTTTTCAGGGAGTGTGAAGAGCAGCACCAGAAAGTGATGGTGAGGAGATCTTCGGTTCACACTTTCTTTTGCGTCCCGATCCCGACGCTCCGGGGCTTTTCTTCCGAGCTCCAGTGCAGATTACATATCTTTCGTTCTGCTCCGTGTAAACATCTTGATCATCCACCTCGAGATAGGCAGCCATGAGTTGATGAGCGTGTTTTTAGAAAACAAAAATCAATTTACAATAAAAGTACTTCAGTCCAGCACCTGTGCCGGTCGTACATCAAACGTACCATCTAGTCTGTCAAAAGTTAGTAATATTAGTGAGTACATGAACAAGAGTATCTAAAGATTGTTAAGGATTACACTCTTGTAGACAGATAAATGCTAAAAAGCCGTAAAATATTGCATTCATACGCTATGACGTGCCCTTTGCCTGCAAATTCGAAAGGGGCATCAGGGCTGTCAAACGATTAATCGCGATTAATCACAGTTATTCGCGATTAATCGCATCCAAAATAAAAGTTTGTGTTTACATAATATATGTGGGTGCACTGTGTATAATTATTTTGTATAAGTACACACATGCATGTATATTTAAGAAATATTTTCATGTATATAGATTTATATATAATTTATATATATATATAAATTAATATATAAAATATATTAATATATAAATTAAATTTATATATATATATAAATAATATTTTTCATATATATACACATGCATGTGGGTGTATTTAAATATATATATACAAAATAATTATACACAGTGCACCCACATATGTTATGTAAACACAAACTTTTATTTTGGATGGGATTAATCGCGATTAATCGTTTGATAGCCCTAAGGGGCATAATTACATTTGGCAAAAATGGTGGCATTTCTTTTTCTTTTTACACACACACACACACAGTCATTTTCAGCATTTTTGCTCCCTTTTTTTTCTGCAAGCAAATTGGGTGAAGTATAAAAATCTGTCTTGATTCCTAAAGCAACTTTACAATACTTATCAAAACAAATACTTACACATCTGTCGTATCATGCACATGCGGCTGAGGTGAGTTAAAGTTAGCGGGCGTTCGCACGGGACAAGCTCTCGCAATTAAAAGCAAGAGGAATATTTCGGGAATATGCTGTAAATATGCTATATTCCCCAGGGTTCATCTTTATCTGCTCGAAACACACTGCATCCGTGTTTACACACAGCATCAACAGCACAAAGCGAGAACATGTCCTGTGTGAACGGCCACCGTGATTCTGTAAAACGTCATTCTAGATTAAATTAAGAATATGTCAAAAGGAGATATGATAATACATAAAAACATTTCATGTCGAATAAATAATAACACCGTGTCCTAGTGAGTCCTAGTGATAAAAGCATTGTAGCTTTACATCCTAAAAGGCAATTTATTTTTATTTATATGGATTATATTTGTGTGCGACGTTCATCTCAGGGACTTCCTAAGTTACAAAAAAATTAGGGCTGGGCAACGATTAATCGCATCCAAAATAAAAGTTTGTGTTTACATAATACAGTATATGTGTGTGTGGTGGTGTGTATAACTATTTTGTATATATAAATACACCCTCATGCATGTATATATTTAAGAAATATTTTCATGTATATACCTTATATATATTTATACAGAATTAATATTATATATAAATATTTGATATATTAACAACACATTTTTCTTAAATATGTATTTATATATACAAAATAGTTATACACACTACAGACACATATATTATTTAAACACAAACTTTTATTTTGGATGCGATTAATCGCAAAAAATGTATGAATTTCACATGCGGAATATGTGTTTTGTACAATATTAAAATGGTTGACTTGTGATTGGATATCATGTTTTGTTTGACTTTCCCCTAGTAAAAAATCTATTTTATATGCATTTATTTCATACTGAGTATACTTCAAATCCATTAACACATTTATTGACATTTAATGAACTGATATCAATATTATAATTAAACTTTATTTGGAGTGCTTCTTTATTGCACAATGCATGTTTCTTATTATTATACTTAAAATGTGATCTAATATCATTATTGGTAGGGATAGTATGATCACAACATAATATCAGTCTTTCAAAGCAAGATATTGAAAGAGAAGCTAAAGTGTACTCCACTTTAGCACAATCAAATATACATCATATATCACTATTTCTGGATAACTAAACAAAATTAGTACCAATTTAGCAGACTTTAAGTATATCATTTTAGTACATAAATGTGTAAATGTATTTGTAGTATACTACGCATAAAAAAAATGCATTTCAGTATATTTATTCTCGTTTACGTCAACGCTTGCGTCGCACGAGCGCCCGCTACTGGCGGAACCCTTCCAATGTCTTTAAATGTAATGCACTGTTGCATTGTGGTCTATGGAGGGTAAAGGCTTAAGATTATCGCATCATGTCTGTTTAGGACACCCTGTTATGTTTTAATATTTTTTTAGAGATGTAGACTCGCTTGACTATTTTTATGACCTCCATTTAAAAAAATAAATTAAATAAAATCACATTTGCACTTTCACACCATCTTTTCCTAATCACATTCATAGTGTTTGTTGGAGTAACCAAAATGGCAGGAAGTTGGAAGGCCAAGACACTAAAAACATTTTTTTTTTTTACATTCTATCGCAAAACTGTTTAAAAATGGAAAAGCGTGTTCACTCACAACAATGGTTTTCACGAGGATTGTGAACCGACTCAGACATGATCAGGAGCGTGTCGTCGGCCTTCCAACTTCATCCCAATCACAATGACAAACGATGATGACGAGTAACACTGAGAAAATCACAATGACAGTAATAATAGAACTAACAGTAGCACAAGTCTAACTTCCTGGGTTGTGGTACCCCGAGGTTTGTCCGGTTTTACAGTTTTCCTGGAGTTTTCCAGGCTAATCCGTTCAGACGGCGGGTTTAGGAGAACGGCACATGACAGCGGATTCGGCTCATAGTGGCTTCTCACCTCCGCTTTCTGATTCCTTTCCAAGGGTCTGTTGTTTAGTTGTCCCTCTCCTCAACATTTACTTATTTTTACTCCTCTTGTTACAAGTAAAAATGTGTTTCTCGGTCCGTTTGATTCTGTAGTGTTTTAGTCGCAGGCACTCTCACATGGCGTACTTTTGCGTCCATTCTCTCGCTAGTCTGTTGTACCTGCGAGAAAAGAAAGGACAGACTCTTATGACAGTTCTGGGCGGTCAGATATCATATAAAACCCTTATTCATCGTCTGGTGTCGTTTAAAGCTGCACTGAAACTCTCTTTTGGAACTTGAACCGTTTGGTTCCCATTGAAGTCCATTATATGGAGAAAATCCTGGAATGTTTTCATCAAAAACCTTGCTGATAATTTTGTTACTCACCCCCATGTCATCCCAGATGTCCATGTCTTTCTTTCTTCAGTCGAAAAGAAATTAAGGTTTTTGATGAAAACGTTCCAGGATTTTTCTCCATATAATGGACTTCAATGGGAACCAAACGGTTCAAGGTCCAAAAAAAACTTTCAGTACAAACTGCAAACTTGTTCAAATGGCTTTAAACGATTCCAGACGATAAATAAGGGTCTTATCAAGCGAAACGATCGCTCATTTTTTAAAAAATAACAAAGTTTAAGTTTTATAAGATCAAACGCTCGCCTTGCTCTGTTCTGTGATGCACGTTCGTGACTCTCCTGTTCGAACACGTTCAACAAAATGAACAAATCTTTTCCCGAATCAATTCGTTCGTTTCTCAAGATTTGTTCATTTTGATGAACGAGTTCGAACAGGAGTGCGTTACAGAACAGAGCAAGGCAAGCGTTTGAGCTTATAAAACTTAAACTTTGTTATTTATTTATAAAACAAGCGATCGTTTCGCTTGATAAGACCCTTATTCATCGTCTGGAATCGTTTAAAGCCCTTTGAACAGTTTGCAGTTTGTACTTAAAGTTTCCTTTGAAACTTGAACGGTTTGGTTCCCATTGAAGTCCATTATATGGAGAAAATCCTGGAATGTTTTCATCAAAAACCTTAATTTCTTTTCGACTGAAGAAAGAACGATATGAACATCTTGGATGACATGGGGGTGAGTAAATTACCAGAAAAAGTTTTTTCAAAAGTGAACTACTCCTTTAATTTCTTTTCGACTATTGACTATTTTACAACAGCGCTGAATGTGGCTCATCACATTGGATTTTAAAGAGTCGAATGATCTGCAGTATCAGATTTGTTTTACCGTTCTGAGTCTTTTACTCTGAACACTATTGTCACATAATGCCATTTTTGTACCGATGCCAGACTTATCTTGTGTTAAAATCTAGACGTCCATTGTTAAAAAACAAAAAACAAAACAAAAAAACAGAAAATCATCACAAGCAATGAAGTACTCTACAATATACATCCAATTAATTCTATACATTCATAGAATTACTCGGATTTTCCAATGCCTTTTTGGGTCACTCACTTTTCTCTGTCTGCCTTATATGTGTGTGCGATCTCAGGTACCAGGGGGTCATCTGGGTTCGGGTCACATAACAGGGAGCAGATGGACAACAAGACTAAAAAAAGGAAGGGAACACATTAAAAACATGATATAAAGCCATCATCTGTACTGTTGGAAAGCCTTGTGTTGGTAGCAAGGGGAGAGCTTCTCCTGTGTTCCCTGTTTGTTTGTCATATAACAGTTTCCCGTGGAGTGATCCAAACTAGGTCACTTCTTAGAGAACAAAGATCAATCAGTGCAGTCTGACAGAGTAACCCACACGGGGCTCGATTAGACAGAAATGCCAAGACTCACTTCCAGTACACAAAACAAACCTGTTTACAGCTGGTGTTAATGCGTTTTGGTGGATTGGATCACGAGTGGATGTTAAATACAGGAGTAAACGGGTCTAAAGCGCTTTGAGCTCGTCCAGTTTCCTCCACTTCCAGAGTTAGTTGAAAACACATTCGACCGGATTGCTTTCGGATGTAAACGCTCAAGTGATGGAATGTGTTCAAACAGACACTAAAGGCCGTCTTCTCTCCGGCTACTGGTGTAATGCGGGAACATTATGGGAACAGCGATAGCCAGACGAGAGAAAAGTCCGCTAGTTCACTTACTTTGGTCCGGACTAAATAAAACGTTGATTTTCACACTGCACTATAAAAAAAATGTTGGTTTAACTTAAAAAAGTAAGTAACCTGGTTGCTTTAAAATTTTAAGTTGATTGAACTGGAAAAAGTGAGTTAATACAATGAAGGAGAATGATTTAATCATCAGAAACTCAAAATTATATGTTATCTGAACTAAATAAATTATTTAAGTTGATTTGACAAAAGAAAAAAATGTTGTGATAACTACACTGTAAAAAAATATTGTTGGTTTAACTTAAAAAAGTAAGTAACCTGGGTTGCCTTAAATATTTAAGTTGTTTGAACTGGAAAAAGTGAGTTAATACAATGAAGGAGATTAATTTAACCATCAGAAACTCAAAATAATAAGTTATCTCAACTAATTAAATTATTATAAAGTTGATTTGACAAAAGAAAATGTGTTGTGGTAACAAATCTTGAACATATTTTTTACAGTGTATTTTATATAAAAATTGAAAATGGTATTTTTGAGCATTTTTCATTACAATAAATGCTAAATCTTACACATTTTTTAAAGTTCACTTTTTCAAAAAAGAAAAATTCACTTCATCAATAATCATAGTGTCTTTTTTAAAAAGAGACAAAACTGAAGTCTGTGACCCAAAGCGTTTTAGATTTGTGACTGGAATGTTTTCAATGTTTAAGTTTTTCAGGTCTATGCTCAAAAAGTGAATTAAATAAATTGTTAAAGAAATATTATTATATATTATTAATGTGTAACAAAACCACACGTGTGCTAAGCTCATCCATTCATTGGACAGATTCTCAAGGAAGGAAGGAAGTGCAAAAACAGGCAATTTATGAAGATATTTATAGTGTAACTTTTATCCTTTTACAGATCATCAGCTACTAACGCAATATGAAGAAACTTATGAGCATCATATGATACAATGTCATTTAAACTAGGATTTTGCAAAGACGAATGTGTTGTAAGACGGTTGTGGCGGACTTTACTTGAAGGAGTGTGTATAAGACTGACATGGCATCTGTCTTGAATATGAAGTAGGGTTTATGCATGTCTTTCGCTCAATAATGACATTTTGAATGCAAATATGACATTGTTTAAGATGTCTTTGTCATGACAACTTGACATTAAATGACGTTAAACTGTCATGTGGTTGGCTTTGACATTGGCTGTCATGAGGCATTATAACTGTGTCATGAATATTTTTCGTGACCTCAACTACAGTGGTTTAAATTAAAAAGTTATAATGGCCTCATGACGGCCAATGTCAAAGCCAACCAGCTGACGGTTTAATGTGATGTTAACCAATAAAGCTAGGTTCTTTCTTAAGTTTGATCATTAATCTGTTATGTCATGTTTATGACATGTTAATGTCAAGATGTCATGACAAAGACTCCGACAGGTTATGATGTATCGGTTTATGTCAAGGTGTCATAAAGACATCTCAAACAATGTCATATTTGCATTAAAAATGTCATAATTGAGCGAATGACACTTAATGATAGTTGTCACAAACATGCATAAAACGTCCTTCATATTCATAGCATGTCATGGTTATGAAGGTGTCATGTCAGTCTTATGCACACCCCTTCAAGTAAAGTGTTACCAACATGGCTCCTCATCCCATAATGCACAGTGCAGCTGACTATGGCAGCTGGTTTAGTCCAAAAATGCACAGTTTTTTGGTGATTGGGTTTGTTCGAAGTCGGATCACGGATCTGCTTTTACACCGGCCCAAACGAACTGTCTCCGGTCGCGATCATATGTTCATAGCGTGAGCTTATTTTGTTCATTACATTGAAAGATCCGCGCAAACCCAAACATTTACTCGCCCACAAAAACTCTGCTCGAAGAAATCAGGACAGAAGTGTTTGAGACGCATTAATACAACGGGAATGTGTTTCTCGTCTACCTGTGATGCGATCGACCAAAGCGCATCTTAGTCCCAAACAGGGTCTCAGCGCCTGCCTAAAAAATGCTCAAGCCACATGAGAATGTTATAATTCGTAAATGATAATGATCATCTGTTAGTTTTCCTGAACAGACAGGACCGCATAAATAATGTTTAAAGAATATTTAAAAACATTTTGCTTGACATTTTTAACTTTGTCACATTTTTATCACTAATACATCTTGTTGTAGTAATATGTTCATGTCATAAAAAATATGCATTCTACATAATAATAAATCATTTATTCCATGCAATTTTAGAGCGCTTTTGTTCCTAATAGTAGCACAGCTGATGTTTATGTAAAATTGCTTGATCATATCATAATTTATTATATATAGTTATTATATGAGGTTTCTAAAAAGTAGCATGGTATTAACATTGCTTTAGACTTACAGTTAGTGTCAAATAAATACATTCAAAGTGATTGTTTCAAGCATCGAGACGTTGCCGGAAACTTACCTTTGGACACAGTAAGCGCAGGAGACCACTGAGATCGCAGGATGTCCAGACAAATACTGCCATTACTGTTAATATTAGGGTGGTAGATTTTTGTTGTGAATGCGACCTGTCAATCAACACAGAGAGTATCGATCACAGCGTTACAAACCAATACATACATTTGCATTAGTGGTGGAACGGATCACAAAATTCACGGTACAGATACTCTCAAAAACAACGAAAATAAATAAATAAATGTATAATAAATAATAACAATAGTAATATTAGATATACAGTCATGACCAGAATTAATTGGAGAAAAACATTTATTTTATATTGCGATTCCCCCCCCCCCCCCCCCACTTTCAATTCTTTTACTTAAACGAAAGGTTAGGATTTTGCCAATTTTTTGACTGAAAGATCAAAAGGATAAACAATGCAGATTTATTTTTTACTGCCATTTTATATCATATTTACCAGGGGTGTGATTAATTCTGGTTACGACTGTATATATCGCCCATATATATATATATATATATTCATCGTCTGGAATCGTTTAAAGCCCTTTGAACAGTTCGCACTGAAACTGTCTTTTGGACCTTGAACCGTTTGGTTCCCATTGAAGTCCATTATATGGAGAAAAATCCCGGAATGTTTTCATCAAAAACCTTAATTTCTTTTCGACTGAAGAAAGAAAGACATGGACATCAGTTCCACCCCTAATTTGCATACGACTAATGGTCTCCAAACACAATGAATCGCACAAAGCAACTCACCTTTGGTGGTTTAAACGGGTAGTCTGTCGGAAAGTGAATCGTGAGGAAGAAAACCCCACCTTGATATGGACTGTCGTTCTGAAAAACAAGGACAGTTTACTAATGTATGTTTCATATTCTGTTATAAGGAGACACGTCTGACTCATTTCTGACTCAATGTAAGAGGAAAAACTCATTTTGAGAAAATGACCTTAAAAGATATACAATGTATTTGAAATCTACAGACGCAAATAGATCATGTGCTCTAAAATATACAGTTAAAAGTGTATTTTGGATGTTTTCTGTCCACTAGTCTGAAAAAAACTTTGAAAAGCCAAAAAAAGCCCAAAAACTCAAAATTGACAGATACATGAAAACAAAACACACTGTTTTTGCCGGGAGTGTCTGGCCTTAATATGTTATAAACTGATAAATACACATAACTTTTATGTTAGATGTGATTAATCGCAATTGATGGATTTCACAGCACTAATAATCAAAATACCAATAATTATTACAATCCAAAAATGATGCGGGACTTAATCACAAGAAAGGCCGAAATACACTGGGACTCTTGTTTTGAAATGTCTACGCTTTACTACTACAGCTGCTCATTAAGATATTAAATATGCACAATCATCTACAACATATAATACAATATAAATATAAACTCAATCAATATTCTCAATCAACAGAATCACGAGCCATCGTTTGACATGGCAAATGTGTGGAATTCATTGATTGCAAATGTTTCTAAAGTCACAACTCTGTGAAACGTTTTGACGTTGAATATTTATGGAATTAAATCATCACCTTTTGAGGTTTAACAATCACATTAGGCTGTGTCGTGTTTGCTGTTTTCTGTCTATAAATGCACACATTTAGATATATTAAGATATTTAAGACTTTTTATAGCCTTAAATTTTATCAAACTGAACTTCTTAAAGGAGTAGTTCACTTTAAAAAAATCTTTTGCTGATAATTTACTTTCTTTCTTCAGTCGAATTAAGGTTTTTGATGGAAACATTCCAGGATTTTCTCCATATGATGGACTTCAATGGGGTCCAAATGGTTCAAGGTCCAAATGAGAGTTTCAGTGCAGCTTCAAAGGGCTTTAAACGATTTCAGACGATAAATAAGGCTCATCTAGCGAAACGATCGCTCATTTAATAAATAAATAACAAAGTTTAAGTTTTATAAGCACAAATGCTCGCTTTGCTCTGTTCTGCGATGCGCGTTCGTGACTCTCCTGTTCAAACTCGTTCATCAAAATGAACAAATCTTTTTCCGAGTCATGACTCGAAGGGTCCTTGATAAGACCCTTATTCATCGTCTGGTGTCGTTTAAAGCCCTTTGAAGCTGCACTGACACTCTCATTTTGACCTTGAACCATTTGGTTCCCATTGAAGTCCATTATATGGAGAAAATGCTGGAATGTTTTCATCCAAAACCTTAATTTCTTTTCGACTGAAGAAAGAAAGACATGGACATCTTGGATGACATGGGGGTGAGTAAATTATCAGAAAAAGTTTTTTTTTTTTTTTAAAGTGAACTACTTCTTTAAGGACCCTGAATGTAAAGATTTTACAAATGTTTTAAGTCTACTGGTCTAGAAATCACATTTCACGACTGTGGGAACCCTGTAATTGGAAAAGAATAAGACAGCTACTCACCGGCCCCATTATTGTTGCCTGCCAGTGAAACACTGCAAAACATGAATCATGACATTAAATCAATTAAACACTGATCCAATCATGTATGCTGAGAATGCCAGACAGTGTTATGTGAATATCTTTGTATTCAAACTGTAGTCTGATAGTAGGGATGCACGATATATCGGCCACCATTTCGGTATCTGTCGATATATGTTCATTTTATCGACCGATTGATTAAAGCCGATAAATAATGGATGATTTCCTTCAGATGTGCACTGTTCACCATGATGGATTTGAATTGCTTGAGTTATGATTGAAATCACAAATTCCGTTTCTCAAAAAAGGAAAATACAGAAAATATAGGGATGCACGATATATCGGCCAGCATATCGGTATCGGCCGATATATGTTCATTTTTAATGTTATCGTTATCGGCCTGGTAAGAAAATGTGGCCGTTATATTAAAGCCGATAAATAATGTATTATTCCCTTCAGCTGAGACACTTGTGTAGCACTGTTTATGTTTTTGAATTTCTTGAAATATGATTGAAATCTCTTCAAAAATTAAAATACGGTTCGGTACAACATGTGCAACGCAAATCTGTCATATCGGCTATACAACCCTATAACATGGACATGGATTTAATTGTGAGACTTTTGTTTTTGTAATCAGGCTGTCAAAATTAGATAAAAATTTGGATTTAAGTTTATCGGCCGATATATCGGATATCGGCTTTCAAATATAAAGAATTATCGGTTATCGGTATCGGCCAAAATTTTCATATCGGTGCATCCCTAAGAAAATACCTGTCATATCGCGCTACATAAAATTATCATGAGAACAAAAATGTGTTTGGGACATGGCTTTTAATGACAAGAATTTTGTTTTTGGTTCGCAAAAATTATATAAAACTTTGGATTTGGATTTATCGGCCAATGTATCGGTTATCTGCTTTCAAATATAAAGAATTATCGTTATCGGCCAAAAATGTTGATATCAGTGCATCTCTATCCAGCCCCATCCACACTACTACGGTTTAGTTTAGAAACGGAGAACTTTTGCTACGTTTACAGACTAAAACAGCAAAACGAAAACAGACAAAATCCACAACAGAACTGGAAGACAACACAATGCTGAATAAAGTCGTAGTTTGTTATTTTTGGACAAATGTATTTTCGATGCTTAAAAACATTGTAACTAACCCACTGATGTCACATGGACTACTTTGATGATGTCTTTATTTCCTTTCTGGACAAGGACAGTATACCGTACACACATTTACAATGGAGGGACAGAAAGCTCTCCGACTAAATCTAAAATATCTTAACCCTCAGGTGCTCTTCGTTTCGGAGTCACACTTGTAATCTTCCCGGTCAAAAGTGACCGGACACCTAAAAATGAAACTTTCTCCATCCCAGTAAAACCAATGCAATTTATTTTTGTTGTATAATATTTATTCTTTTTAATTTAGTATTTTGAGACAATTTAATTGAATTTATTAATATTTATGCAATATTTATGGTTTATTTTTGCCATGGAAAAATATATATATTTTTCTATATATATATATATTTTTTTTTTTAAATATTAATGCAGTATTTTAGTTTAATATAGAGTCTAGGCCTTCAGAAAAAAAATATTTTTTGAAGAAAATTAGCACCATCTGGTTACAGTATAGAGAAAAATCGTAGAATCATGGTGTAACCACTAGGTGGCATGTACAGCTCTCTATGGAGAGGCATGTGAATTCCCCAGCTGTTTATGAACACATTTTTGTTGTTGTTGTTGTTGTTGTTGGTGGTGGTGGATTTGTATCTTTAGTTGAAAAATCTCAAAGTATTTCTTATAAAAAAATAACAAAAAACAAATTTTTTTTTCTTCATTTTTTTACAATTTCCCATTCATTTCCTATGGGGTCATTTTTGACCAAAGACCACAAGTGTGACTATTTTTTTTAAGACCACTTAGCATGCTCAGATCATGACCTCAATTTTTTTGTGGGTTCACATACATAAGGCCATAAAAGTCACCAAGTTTCGTAACATTGCGATGAAGCTGTGATTTTTAAAATTTCAAAACAGAAACTTTTTCAGTCAGAAATGACCGAAGAGCACCTGACGGTTAACCTTCAGTCGTTCCTGATATACTCACAGTCCTCTCCGACCGGACCCGCTGAACACTGGGCTGGTGGATCTCTCTGCAGGTCTGTCAGTTCCTGAGGGGAAAACATCAGCTGGATTTAAGTGGCCATTTCATGTAAAACAACATTTCTAGAGCAGGAAACTTTTTGTGTTTGTAAGTGTACGTCATGGAAAATTGAAAACAAAGGATTCCTGTCCCGAGCAAAACTTCATCAGCACTAGGATGCTTCATTTATTCAAGACGCTTTCTAAAAACAGAGTTTGGCTCATGTTAGTGTAATGTGGCTGCCGAAACATATTCCTGAAGCTTCGGCTGTGAGGTTTGTTTCCGTTTTGAGACGTGGATCATTTCAGCATCTCTGCCAGCACAACCCACACTATGACAGTCATCTCACGCTAGCAACTCGGTCGGAGAAGGAAATATGAATGAATATAACTGAAAATATCAGGGTGTTACAGAAATATCAGTTGTGGAAAACACAGGCTCCTCGTGTGTCCTTCTTAGAAAACATTATTTAAAGTCAAAATGTGATAGAAGTAAAAGTGTATAATTAACCAACATCAATATATATATATATATATATATTATGTTTTGAATGAAGGCAAACATATTGTAATACAATTATTCAAGATAGTACACGTTTGGGTCATTTTCAATGTTTTTGAAAATCTCACCAAGGCAGCAATTAATTGATAACGATATTTTTTTTTAAATTGCAGTTTTCTATGTGAACATGTTGTAAAATGTAATTTATTCCTGTGTTCAAAGCTGTATTTTCAGCATCATTACTCCAGTCTTCAGTGTCACATGATCCTTCAGAAATCACTCTAATATGAGGATCTGACGCTCAAGAAACATTTGTGCTGCTTTATATTTTTGTAGAAATACATTTTTTGCAGGATTCTTTCATCAACAGGAAGTTCAAAAGAGCAGCATTCATTTGAAATGGAAATCTTGTGTGACATTTTAAACGTCTTTAACACTTTTGATCATTTTAATGCGCCTTTGCTGAATAAAAGTACTGATTAAAAAATAAAACACATACGGACAGTGCTGTAAATATACACTTTACATTTGGATTTGTATTATTTTATTTCCTTTTAGTTTAGGGGTAAAATTGGAGCTAAAAATATGTTGTTAACATGTTTCATGACGAGTTAACCCAAATTATTTTAATTAATACTTCAATAATGTTAAATCAGCGCTGGCAGTTTCTCGATTTCTTAAACCTGTCCTTTAACGATAACGATGGGGGTGGGTGATATGACAAATCAGAATTATGAAATTTCAATAGTATAAAAAAATTGATATCATAACCTTATTTAAAAGCAAAAGAAAAAAAATAGCCTATATCGCATTTTATTTCAAGGTAACGATGTATACATCACAAAATAGGGTAGTTATTTTAGCTTTAAACACGATTATGATATAAATTTTTTATTAAATTTGAATCAATTTCAAAATTCTTATCACCATTTCAATATCATTCAGCAGAAAACTACTACCATCCTAAAAACTCTGAAGCGTACTGAAGATGAGTAAACAGTGATAAAGAAAGAACAAAGAAAACAAACGGCAATAGAACAGAAAAAAATGAAATATTTCAAGCACTAGAAATAAGAAATACTCCATAAATGTATAAAATAATCCAATGTATAAAAAAACTGTGTAAATTAAATTAAATACTTCAATGTTAAAGTCCAATATTCATTTTCGGACACTGTCACTTTAAGACCGACTGCACGGATCCAATATACATGTGCATTATTTTCCTTCTTAACTGTGTTTACGTTCACTTTAGAAATATATGACTTGCAAATACATTTGAAAAACACTGTGAAACTTGAAAAATTAGAATATCTTGCAGAGTTCATTTATTTAAATAATTAAACTTAAAACTTAAAAGGTGAAACTAATATATTATATAGACTCATTACATGCAAAGTGAGATATTTCAAGCCTTTATTTGTTATAATTGTGATGATTATGGATTACAGATATGAAAACCTTTTCACAATATTCTAATTTTGAATTTGGGGTTTTCATAAGCTGTGATCCATAATCATCACAATTATAACAAATAAAGGCTTGAAATATCTCACTTTGCATGTAATGAGTCTATATAATATATTAGTTTCAGACAGCGCTGAGAAACAGTCTCTCAGAGAGCGTGCGTGTACTGAAATTAGTTGTCTTTTGCTGCTAATTGTGGTTGACGATCCACTGGTTGACGATCACACGTTGATCTGATTGGTTACAAGGTGGTTTGTGACGTCAGAAACACCAAAGCGATTTCAAAGCGTGTTTTTGAGACTGTCTTTGGTTCACTGCAGTTTTAAGGAGGAAATACTCAGCAATGCTGTCCACTTATCAACTTACACATGGTGTGTCTTAAAGCATATTAAAAACACCACACACAACATTAAAAGCTGGATTTTCACCACAGAGAGACTTTCAGTGTATTGTTTTTCGGCCATGATTCTTCTCTACTGAGGTTTTCTAGTTTTGAAACACCGTTTGTAATGTCGGGTCAGTATTTAGCATTAGGCGTATGTGTGTGTACAGTAACTGATCATTCAGCAGAAATCTCTCATCATCTCTGATATGTAATCCTCATGGCCGTGGCACTCCTCTAATTTGTATTGCTAGAAGTTACTGTGTGTCTAAAGATAGACTCGAGCCGTCAGCTGCTCGCCACCAACACTTTCAAGAACTATAACCTTAACGAAACACATACAGTGAGTGCCTCTGACGGGTCAGTCCATATCTATCCTTGAACACAACAACAGAAGAACAATAAATGGCTTTGAATGACATTACTGCAAGAATTAAAGAAAGCACTGCTGCAACTATCCGACTTTAGTCCAGTTCTATGAGAACCGTGAACAATACTGCCTTCTTTATTTATTTATAATGTTCTCTTAGGTCCACTTATAATATTAAAGACTTTTAAACCAAAAAAACATCCTAATTTAGAAGCAAGCTCTTTTCTCTCCTGCTTTTGACCCTATCAAACACTTGATGGGCGTGTCCCATTCAAAAGTAAACGCCCACTGCGATGATTGGGTTCGCATATTAAAATAAATTTCAACATCTCAGATGTTACACTTGTGGAATTGTTTTGAAAACTTCCAATTTTGAAAAATATTGTTATATAATTGAAACATTTGCCAACGAAAGGCAAACAAAGCATTACATATACTTTATAAGTCTTGGGTGTGATTAATAAAAACTAAGTTTAAGGGATAGTTAACCCAAAAATGCATATTCTGTCATCATTTACTCTCCCTCAAGTTGTTCCAAACCTGAATAAATGTCTTTCTTCTGCTGAACAAAAAAGTAAATATTTTTAAGAATGTCGGGAAAAAAAAACTGTTGTTGGACCCCATTGACTTTCATATTATTTTTCTTCCATTCTATGGAAGTCAATGGGGTCCAACAACTGTTTGCTTACCCATCTTTATAAAAATATCTTTTGTGTGTGTGTTCAGCAGAAGAAAGAAACTCATTCAGATTTGGAACAACTTGATGGCGAGTAAATGATGACAGAATATACATTTTTGGGTGAAATATCCCTTTAAGTACTGAGTTACCACAGCAGTTATAATTGACAGAAGATGACGTACGATGTTTCCTGTAAACGGAAGTATGAATGTACGTACCATTGTTTGTCGTTCTTATAAGTTCATCATTTTTGATAAAGTGAAAAACATATATATTGTCATTTGATAAAATGAACCGTATTGCAATGTCTTACTGATGACAAATCAGATGTTGCTCGCTGAGGCGTTTATTCGGGATTACAGAAAATTGCTTCAATCAAAACAATAACAAAAGCAGCGTTTCCGATACGCATTAACCCAATAAATGCCGAAAAAAAAAACCAGCAAATCACAACTCTTCATTCTGTAAATCTGTTTGCGTGTCTCCGTCTCATATTTACTACTAAATGTCATGCACAAATTGGTGGCTAAAGAGCAAATTATGTAAAAAAGTAGGTGTTTCTGAGCTTGGTTTCAATAAAAGCTGTTTTTGGATATTTTTGAGTTCTGAAATTACAGGATATTTTACCGTTATACGTCAAAAGATCAAGGAAAATTGTCACATTAAATTGACAAGTTATGATTCATACATTACAAATGGACCACAGCTTTGACAAATACATTTTTATCAGAAATAAGACTATTCTCAATTTAAGAAGAGAATTATGAAAGATTATACAATAATTCTATAAACCTGCAATACAGAATATTGGTATATCGTTACTTATCGTCACTTACACTAAGCAAAAGAAAATACGGTCTCAGTTTTCTTAAACATTAGAGTCCATAGTATCAATCAACATAATGCCTGTATTAATATAATTAGATTATTTTGCTTACATGATTCAATACACATTAAAAGGTTGTTTGTTTCTGATAGCCAGGACATGATCATTGCTTAAGTGTGATGCTTAATAAATGACCTCTGGCAGGATTTAACACAACACACCACATTATACTGTGTTACATGTGTGCTGCTTTTAAAGGGGGCGGAGCTTCTGCTGCCTATTTCTGATCTGTTGTTGTCACTCTCTCTTCACCCCTGGTTGAAGCAACATGACATTTGGAAAAAGTTAAACGCCTGATATTTATCAATACTCTGTACACATTTAATAAAGTGTTTAAAAACGTGCATTCAACATTTTTATCAATTTGCCAGGGCTTTTTAGATCTTTAAATCCCCCTTTAGTCAATAATTGTATCCCTCAAAACTCATCTTTGATCACCAAAATTATTCAATTTCTTTATGCCTTAAAAAAAAATCTTATATGTAACTCGACACCCTTGCCTCATTTAGTATTCACGGTTCTATAATCTATAATGCAAATGAGCCCGATCTGATTACAAGGCCGTTTGTGACGTCAGAAACACCAGCGATTTCAAAGCGTGTTTCTGAGACTGTCTTTAGTTCACTGCAGTTTTAAGGAGGAAATACTCAGCAATGCTGTCCACTTATCAACTTACACACATGGTGTGTCTTAAAGCATATTAAAAACACCACACAGACACATAAACAACATTAAAAGCTGGAATTTCACACTACAGGGGGACTTTAAGATCCTTTCTGGTAACTAAAAATGTTAGAGCTGAAATGAAATTTCTCTTTTGTGAGTCCATTAGAACAACACCATAAAGGCGAGTAAATAATTACAGAATTTTTCTTCTTATAATTAGTGATTATGGAATCATTTGAAATCAAAACAGTGTGATTTTCTATCTGTGATTGCAGTAGTTATGCGAACAGGGTGGCGAATCTGTTAAAAATACCCTCCGCTGTCCTAGTGCCCTATTTGCCGAGCCATATATGGACACACTGACATTGGGGTTCAGCATTTGGCAACTTGAAAGCGGTTGTCGCCCATCACGCATGCGCACCAGTGGCGCTTCTCTCATTCATGATGACAGACAACAGAAAAGATACATTTTAACGAGGTTTAGATCTCCACTTAACTTACATGCCACAAATTATTCATAATAACACCTGAAAAAAACCCATAAATGTGTGTTTTATGCGCGCAGTTCCTTGTGCTACAACATCACACATCGCCAATTGACGTTGTCGATCACATATTGCGCAAAACAAACACTCGTATTCAGCAATATCGAAGTATCAGTGACTGTTTATAACATAATGCCCGTGAATCTGTAACGATCAGAACGGGAACAAGCGTCTGTCGACTGCATGCATCCACCATTGGCCATCCGTCTTTGTCTTGACCAGATGGGGACAAAATGAGGAAAGTGCGAGGGCTTTACATTCACAACAGCGTTAGAAGATGACGATGAGGACATTGACAGAGGCTGTGAGGTTATGCGATCCACACAATGAACACAAACTCACCTTTTGGATTCTTTTCAACGCCATTTGCTCGCTGTATTACAGCACAGTGTCTGTTTGATCTAGTTCAGATACTGTTGGCCTGTACAGTTTGGATGAGAACGCGGTTGTTGTTGTTGTTGTTTTTTTCCCCTCTCACTGTCACACGTTAGGTACGTAATAACACAAAAGCACAGATTTGGACATTCACACTGCTGTTTAAACGGCAGTCGCCGATTTGAGGAATTCTTACCCCCTCTAACCTCACTGACAGTTTTTAGTGCTGTACTAGACAGCAGGAAGGTAATCTCGCGAGACAACGCAACGTATTTTATGTATTATCGCGATACTAGAGCGTGCGTGTTAGGGAGGGGACGCTGGGAAATGTAGTTCTGTTGGCGTTACGTGGTAATTTTGCGTAAGGATGTGATGTGACAGAAGAAAATTATGATCGAAGATGAATATAAATCTGCACCTTAATCATTCTACTTTCCTTCTATAATAGTAGTAGCTAAGTTTTAGTTTAGCTTACAATTAGTAGTTTAGCTTACAATAGTTTTCGTGGTAACACTTTACAATAAGGTTCATTAGTTGGTTGGCATTAGTTAATGTATTTACTACTAACATGAACTAGCAATGAGCATTTCATTTGTTACAGTATTTATTAATGTTTGTTAATGTTAGTAAATAAAAATACAGCTGTTCATTATTTGTTGTTAGTTTACAGAGCATTAACTAATGTTTAACAAATACAACCTAATAGTATTTCTTAACAGTATTTAATAAAATATAAATACTGACGAAGTGTTGTTCGTTCTCAGTTCAAGTTAACGAAGGTAGTTAATTAATGTGTTACCGTTACAATAACATGCCTAACTAACAGAATAAATTCTAAATTAAATTTTAAATACACGCGTATCTAATCTTATTTTCCCGAAATGTTTAGTAAGTTTTGAAAGTCCATCCAGTGTATTGCTGTGCTGTCTCTATCCACAAGATGGCGACGTTTGACTATTTAAATGGTGGATGATCCAAAGTATTTCCTTTCTTTAAAAAAAGCAAAAAGCGCTGGACAACATTTCCATACTGTTACACAAAGAACAATTTAACAAAGCCTCAGAATGTCGGGGTGTGTGTTGGGGGGTGCTACATAAAGTAGGCCTAGTACATAAAAACAAGATGTTGTGGGGATAGTAGTAGGCTACACTTAAGCTGCATGTAAATTATGAAGATATGCTCTGACTGATTTGAAATCATAATTTTGGTCACCCCTGAAATGGATCATATCCATAGACTGTAAAAATATACAATTAATGTGGATTCAGGGACATGTGTTTAATGCTTTCACTTTATTTGTTTCAGGGGAATCATCATAAATGTGAATTTCACAAAATGTCCAGGTCATATTTCACCTCACAATAGAAAAAAAAGAAAAAGAGGAGGAATTATACATATTTAAATATATAATTATATATAATTTATAATGATATACATCATATAATTAGATAATTTAAATATATAAATATACCTTTCTACATTTAAAATATACATAATTTATACATATATTCTTTTACATTATCCTCATGATAATTATGCAGTTTCCTTAATTTTTCTCAATATTCCACCAATATATATATATATATGATGGCCATAGCAATTGTAACAATGTTTGTTTCATTATTGTGTAACTGTTTAAATTTCACTTAGTAAAGCCTATAATTTAAAATACTTTTTATATGCTTTTAAATAGACATTAATAAGTAGTTTCCCCTTGAGAAAACCTTGTGTTTAATGAACAGTATCTTGTTTCCTGGGCAATAACAGAGGAAATGTTCAGTAGCCAGGACTTTGAAAGTCTGGTTTCCCCTATACTCATTTATTTATAAAACCCAGAATAGGCTTTTCTATGTTTCTGATGGAGCATACATTTATGTGGTTAGAACGTGTTAAAATATAAAATTATTGGTAAATTTACAGTGGGTTATATTAACATTTTGTACTGGTCAATACTAAATGATTAGTTTATTTATGTGCATGAGTACCAGAGGCCTTGATGAATCTAGTGTAAAATATTGCATTGTGTTGTATTTGGTCTTATCCAATATAACTGTGACACTAATGGCTTCTCTGTCAGCCTGAGGCAAGTCATGATCTCTCGGAGTGAATTTTATTCCAGCTGCTTAACATTGACCGCTCCTCTCCTGTAAAGCTGCCCCTATTGTGTGCTTAAAGTGAGCCATGCAGGGTTTATTGCTGCTTTAACAATGAGAAACTCTCCTAAAATCAAACAATGTGAATAAACGGCCTCACAAATGTTGTGTTTATAATATATATATATGATCAAAAATGAGTAGAAGATGGTGTTTTGTTTTGTTTTTTGTTCACTCATAATAATAATAATAATAATAATAATAAAACCTTTATTTAACCAGGTGAGCACATTGAGAACACATTCTCATTTACAATGGCGACCTGGATAAACATATTAAACATATTTATTTGATCTCGAATGCTGATTGGTCAGCAAAAACTGCCAAAAACAGTTGCTTAAAATATTTCGGATTTGGTAAATAAGACCTAATGATAGTTATATTTAGGATCATGTTCTGAGTAACCGTTTAATGCTAAAATGGTTCTTTAAAGTTCGGGTTCTTTATTCCCGCCCTTTTGTTTTTTAAATTTCTAACTGTCAAGAACTTTCCTTTTCACAGACTGTGATGGGATGTCGCGTTTTAACGGTCTTCAGCATCGCGAATATAATCCTGCAAAGTTTCTTATTTCTTTCTTTTTTTAAAAAAATGTGTGCTTACATTTAACAATATAGGCTAAATTTTTGCATCAAATTACAAAAAACGCTGCTGTGAGGGTTTCTATGCAGCGGCTGTGGACTGTGACGGTAAAGTTAACATCTTTCTCTCGTCTGTTATCAACCTTTCAAAAATATATTAAGAATTATATTAAATCTTTATCCACCTCCTGTAAATTCTGAATATATGCTCATACGTTGTCATTTTAGCCTAATGTTTTATTTAATTAATATTTTTTGAGTAGAGTTGTTCTATAGTAGACTATAAGTGTTGTATATTCTTTATTACCTTTTTATTTAGGCTATTTATTAATTCATTTCTTGATTCAAATATGTAATGCTTGGCCATCCCTGAACCCCTGACTTTTTCTCTTGGCTTATGTTTTACTCACTTTTGTGCTAAGCAATTGATCAATCTTTTTCCTTTTTCAAAGACTGCTTTTATCAATCTCTCTCTATTTTTTTTCTTAATTTTCCTCTTTTGAAAGTTGTGAAAACTATATTGTGGAGTTTTTCTTTTGTCATTTGAGCAACCGGGAAATATATTTAATGTAGTTTCTCATTTACCAGAAGTTTACCCATCTATGACGACTTCCTCTTCTGAGAAACCCGGAAATGTGAAAAGAGTCAATTCTCTGAAAGCCACCAAATTAAAGATTTTCAGGAGCTACACAAAACACACTAAAAAGGTAGGCCTACTTTATATACTTCTTAAAATGTGACCTGATCCAGCAAAACGAGTCACAGTGACCCAAATTTCAAGAGATTTTACTAATGGAAAGAGGAGACCAAGCATTCAAATGACAAATCCCAGTCAAAGTCATAGCTTGAGTGGTTGTAAAGACATACGCATTTGAAAATATATGTAGTCAATTTTTCCAATTGAAAACCTGAGAAAATCGCTTTTATTTTTTTGCCCGTTTTTTTTTTTTTCATATCTTAATAACTATTCATAAACTATTTATTTTACAGCTTAACTTGACCAAAGACATTAATATATATATATATATATATATATATAATAAATGCTATTAAACTATGCTAAAGCTCAAATTATTTAAAAGGCACTTTTATCGAAAGATCATTTTGCCAGAGCGGGTAACAAATGTCTATAATTTCTAACTTTTAAATTGTATCTGTTCCCATACCATATATTTTTCTCAAAACGAGCAGCTCTGTTGAGATGAGGATAATTCTCTCTTCTTCTCCACGAAGCAAGAAAGGAAATGACAGATATTAAATGTACGATCCCTATTATTTGTTCTTAACTCTTACTCAGGAAAGAGTCTCAAAAACATTAAAGATATTACATTTTTATCACTTTTTTTAACATCGTGAACACTGTCCGTGTTCAGCAGAAATGCAAAGCTTATATTTTTATAAAATCATTTGCATTAATTCTTCTGTTAAAACCTGTGTATTATTTAAAGGAGCATAAACTGGCTTTTTATTTATTTTTTATTATATTGTTGTCTGAGGTCAACTTATGACGTTCGCTTGGTTTTTACATTCAAAAACATCAAAATGAATAAGAAATAGGCTATTTTCTACCCTAGTTTTGAGCCTAGCTGAAAAACGCTCGGTTTTTATGGGCGTCTCGCACTGAAGTCTTGGAAGTAAACGCCCACTGCTCTGAGTGGATAACAGTTTTGCATATTATAAAGAGTTTTATTATCGTCAGTGCACATTTATTGCTCGGTAGCTCGATCCGGTTTGTCATCATGAGGTAGGAATCTATGTTATTTAGCTATGTGTGAATGCGCGAATCAGTGGGCGGGGCTAAACCGGCCGTGTTGAAGTAGGCGTTGATCTTCTCCTGCGGAGGTGGTGTTTTATCCTCTTTGACGTCATAGTTCCCCACTTTGAAAAACGAGTCGTTTGCCGAGCCTGGTGTCAATAAAAGCTTTTATTGGACTAACAAGGACGTTTTCAGTTCTGAAACTTACAGGATATTCTTATAATATGATGACCTCTTAGATGTCAAAAGCTCAAGGACAATTTGATTTCTCAGTTCATCACCCCTTAAAGTCAGTAAAGATGTTCTTGACATTCTAATGAATCACTTTAGGGTTTAAGGGCATTATGTTGCTATGATGTATTTTTTTACACTAAAATCATGTAAACATAATTGTTTATGTCTTGTGGCTACATACATAGTGAAACATATTTACAGATTTACCCATTCAAGGGGAATTTTTTTTTTTTGTAATCAGCATCATGCTACAAGTGCTATCGATTAAGCTATATATTATAGCTTAAACAAGAGGACGGACGAGACCAATGTCCCTGTATATTGTCTTATCTCTAAAGTTCGGCCAAAAATGAAAAGTCAGTCCAAACATGTGACTTTCTTGCTTCTGGGAAACACAAAAAGCGATATTCAGAAATTAAATTTACAATTATTGTTTTTGTCTCAGAGGGGGTCAAATATGCTGTTTGGAGGGCGACTTTTTAATTTTTGATAATGTTATCTGTGAATATGCATCTCATATAAGAGATATAAAATATATTGCCACCTGAATTGTGTTAGCTGAAATTCCTACCAACTCTTATTTAATGTTAGACATCCAGGTTATTACTTTTAACCAATGAGATGCGGCTTAACATTTCTTAACTCCCCTTCTTAAGATTCCCCAGACAATTAAATTGGATTTGTACATTTTTCAAATGACATAATCTGAATGATCAAGTGTTGTCGATCAACAGCGCACAGATATGTGTGTCATCTCTCAGCCCGTCTTCCATTAGTTAGTGATACTTCATTTCATTATCTGTTTAGGCTAGCGGAGGAGCGCGCTGATAAACCGGCGGATTGTGAGGGTGATTACTTTATCATTGTGCTGCCTCTATTCATGTGCGAGTCAGCTGGCTGCTCGAATTTCTGCGCTGCCTTGTCTCTCGGATCCTCATGAGTTTCCTTCTCTGTGTTTTAAACAAGGCGAGGACAGAAGAGCGGCCATTCTCTTCACGGGCCCGCATGAATAGCTGGCACTGTTCAGTGCTCTTAAATGGCTCTCCTCAGTGTCAGGTTTAGCGATCTCTCTTTAGTGTGACACTGAGAAGGAGTATTTTCCTTTTGCAGACCTAGAGATTCCAGCTGATAATATGGCATTGTCAAGACTCATCCCTGCTCTTTGAATAAGTCCAGTGTCCTGAAGGAGTCAGATGCAGAAGAGACGAGTAGAGTAGATTAGAAGCGAGAGAAGAAATGAGTGGAGAGTAGAGACGAGTAGAGATGAGACGAGAGTTCATAGAATAATGAACTCGAATAATATCGGACAAGAATAATATCGGAAGGGCATTACAGTCACGCAATGCTGATGTTGTTAAAGGTCCCGTTCTTCGTGATCCCATGTTTCAAACTTGAGTTAGTGTGTAATGTTGTTGTTAGAGTATAAATAATATCTGTAAAATTATAAAGCTCAAAGTTGAATGCCAAGCGAGATATTTTATTTAACAGAAGTAGCCTACATCGAACGGCCCGTTTGGACTACATCCCTCGACTTCCCTCTTTAATGACGTCAGTAGAGCAGTTTTTCGACCTCAACTCGCGCACTTCTTATAACTTACCGTGTTTCCTCAGCTCTTACGGTGATTTTCTGAAGTAAAACTGACGCTTCATCTTTTGTGTGATGTACAATAAACTTTATTAAACTCATCAGTATGTGTTTGATCATCATTCGGACCTGGTCCGAAACAGCAGACTTGTGGGCTATTAATAAATAATGGATACATACAAGCAGATGACAATAACCGTAATTAAACTACTAAACTATACCTGTTCCATCTCTATACAGCACTCTGACGCTCTAGGCATTATTGTCCGACTGGAAATGAACACCGTTACTGAGAGTTTCTGATATTATCATCATTCCGTGAGATGAAATTGTCGCTCGTGAAGCTCCGCCCCCTGTGCCGGCAGCGGCAGCAGCTCATTTGCATTTAAAGGGACACACTAAATCAGCGCATTTTTCTGAGCCCCAAAAAATGACAATTTAAACTTGCTGTAAAAAATGATCTGTTGGGTATTTTGAGCTGAAACTTCACATACACATTCTGGGGACATCAGAGACTTATTTTACATCTTGTGAAAAGGGGCATAATATGGGACCTTTAACATTAACAATTTTAAGGCAAAGTATAAATGGCACGGTTTGATGTGATAATGGTGATATCATAAGCGACCGTTAGATTTAATCAGCTCAAATTACTGCAATGCTTTCCCCCCTTAGTTGGTCGGAACAAAATTTAACAAAAATTTATTTACAAGTACTTGCTTGTTGGTCATACTTCCTACAATAACGCAAATAACTGCAATTGCAGATTTCAAACAGAGGTGGCAACACAGAGCAAAAAACTACAGACTGCAGCTTTAACATTAAGTAAAATTAAACAATGTATAATGGTTTCCATAAAGATATGAAGCAGCACAACTGTTTTCAACTGATAATAATCATAAATGTTTCTTGAGCATCAAATCATCATATTAGAGTGATTTGTGAAGGATCATGTGACTCTGAAGACTGGAGTAATGATGCTGAAAATTCAGCTGATCACAGGAATAAATTACTTTCTACAATATAACACATATAGATTCTTTGTAGAAAATAGAAATATTTCACAATATTACTGTATTTTTAATCAAATAAAAAATACATTACAACTTCTTTTAAAGACATTACAACTTTTGAGCAAATGTACTTTTTTTAAGACCCACAAAAGTTTTAATTTGGCTGGTCAGACCCCCGAAACCCCCCATAACAACACCCCGGTTATCACTTAACCTCAAGAAGAAATATTCTGCACTATTTCTACGTCTCTAATCAAGTAATTGATAATGTGACTCTTGTACAGACGGTCAAATGTTCTTGTTTTAAAGCCCAAGATGCTCTTTGGATCATTCTCAAATCATGCAGCGCTGCTGTCATTAAAGTAAAATTAGTATCGCACACATTATAATATTGATAATATAATTTGCAATTTAAAGAAATTCCATTAATGTAGGAAAAAAACATCAAAATAGAGGCATTTACATCTGTGAAACGTGTCAAAGTTTTAAGTTGATTTGATTTTTTTGTCCCTTTGGTATAATCAACAATCTTAAAGTGCCGTCCTCCATTTGCTGGTTGTAATGTAGATGACAAAAAACATTGTTGATAAGGTTATGTAATCAATCCAGGGCGGGCTGAAGCTCTTGCCAAGCTTGTGTTTATCAGGAATTCTTTGCGCTCATGGCAGATTTCAGTAGCGCTTCAGGCATGGGACGGGGCAAGAGAAGTGTGTGAGTGTTTGCGTGTGAACGCTCATAAATTTAGAGAGTCTCACACTCTCTCTCTGCCAGTGTTGGGTTGCATAGACCAAACACGTTGCAGTATTTTAGAGTGTCTACTTACACCACCCTAGTAATGATGGATGCCCCTGGGTCCTGGGGTGCTGCGTGAGTGTGTGTGTGTGTGTGTTATAGGAGAGGCCTGACCTCTCTCACACTGAACACAATTGAAAGTGGCACTGTAATGTGAGCAGAAGGGCCTGTGGGTGATCTCGGCCCACTGGCCATATCTGAGTGAGAAACCCCCTTTATACGTAACTTTTAGAGACCTTAAAGTTCAACACTCAAATGCTGGTACATGTTTGTTGTGTAGCTTCTATTGAAGATTTATCAAAGGCCTGTTCTGAGACCAGCTGCTTGATAAGAGTTACATCCAAAAAAATCAAACTAAAAGGGAAAAAGAGATTTTAGAGCTACACAAATCACACAATTTTAGTGGTTTACATAGTGAGAGGGTTAAAGAAAGCCCCAAAAGTCCTTATAGGAACAGTCTATTTTATGGGGAAAAGTAAAAAATCAAATCATCATCTCTTTTTGTGTTTCCCCTAAGAAATTAATTCAAGGATGTCATGTGATGCAACTCGCCTCCAAAAATAGTATTTAATGAATCATTTATTATTAGGACTGTCAAACGATTAATCGCGATGAATCGCATCCAAAATAAAAGTTTGTGTTTACATAATATATGTGGGTGCATTGTGTATAATTATTTTATATATACTGTATAAATACACACACATGCTTGTATATATTTAAGAAATATTTTCATGTATACTGTATATAGATTTATATAATTTATATTATGTATAAATATAAATATTTTATTTATAAATCATATTTTTTCTTATATATACATGTGTGTGTGTGTGTATTTATATATATACAAAATAATTACACAGTGCCTCCACATATATTATGTAAACACAAACTTTTATTTTAGACCCGATTAATCGCGATTTGCTGCCCTATTTATTATATTTAAATAATACATTGATTTTACACAGGAAAATATATTTTAAAACCTTTTTAAAAAAATATTTATACATTCAAGGTGTAGGTAAAATGTGCTACTATGTTCAGGGTTTAATTCTCACTATTAACTACAACTTTCGCCTCAATAAACTCCTGATTACTGCTTATTAATAGTTCGTAGGTAGTTAAGTTTAGGATTAAAGAATGTAGAATATGGTCATGCAGAATAAAGCATTAAATATGTGCTTTATAAGTACTAATAAACAGCCTATACCCAATATAATATGCATGCTAATAAGTAACTAGTTTGTGTTACCAATAGCTTAAATTAATATTAAATGCAATTAGTTCTGTTCACCATAAATGTAATAGTTCTTAACCCAACGGTTGGGTTTGTCCATATTTGACCCAACTTTGGGTTTAAACAACCCAGCATTTTTAGTGGGTGTAATTTTTAAATAACATGCTACAATTAAAATTATAATCAAGTGCTTTACATGAGCTTTAGTCAAAAGCACAAGTGTGCTTTTTTAGAGCTTGACAAAAGATGATTAAATGTACTTTAAATGTTTTGTTTTGACATTACAACATGCTCTTTTTTCATGTCAACATGAGTGCGTTTCGAAACAGACATGAAAGTTCACTTAATTGGCTTTTTATTTCAGCAATATTCAGTTTTAAAAATATATATTTTAATATTTTGAGAACGCTACAAGTCCACATTCAGTCCATTTAGGCACACTTCTTTTTCACAAGTAAAACTAATACATTTGTCCTTTTTCTTCATCTTGGACACTCTTATACATCACTAACCCTTATAGATTTGATGTTGAATAAACGTTAAAAGAAAATGTCACATTCCTTTCAGTTTTCACATCACTCTAAGCAGAGCACACAAGTTCCCAATCATCGACATTACATGAATGATGTATTAAGAGCTCTGTGCACTTTACTATAAATCTCTGCCCTTCAGCAATCTCCAAACTCTTTGGCCACTTTGTAAAAGCGCATCATTAAATTAAATTAAGCTAATATATATGAAGCATCACGTATGCAAGAAACCAGTGGGAAAATCATATTTCGCTTGGCATGTTGTGCATTGGTTTTAATGGCAGTTTGATTAAATTGGGCCCATTGTCATGCCAGCGGAGAAGAGCAGCTACAGCCCCTTTGTTCTGCGTCCACACTGAGAGGTTTGTCCACGGCTCTTATCAATGAGACTGATTTGATTATGAGCTCATAAGAGCGAGAGCAGTTCTCATGTTTATGGTGTGCTCAGCAACCCACAGCACAATGTCAGCCTGTCTGCGGGTCAATTCATGAAGAGGCTTCATTCTCTGAACTGCAGTCATGCCTGCACAACCTATTTCCTTTATCTGGCATTTAATTGTGTTTGCTGTGTTATGTCTAGACCTTTGTGCTGTCTACGACGGATCTGAGCCGTAAGAAACACACGGTTAATCGTTAAACGATCACAATCTCGATTTAAACATCCTTATTCCGATTCGGAAATGTCTATTTTAAACTTTAACAAGTACGATCAGAGCGACTGAGATCTGCGTTTTGACGAGAGAGAGAGAGAGCAGTTGTTTCATCTATAGGTATGAAAAAGCTTTACAAACAGCTTTTCAACCACACGATTACTTCTGAACGTTTAATGTTTGGATATAAACACTGACATCTATGGTGATAAATCACCGTCTGAAAGTAATGTGAAGATTGCTGTAAAGATTGCATGAAATTGCATCGTTACACCAGTAGGTGGCGACAAGTGGCTGTAAAAATTGTATTTGTCATTTAATCATTCAAGAGATTCACTTTAAAAACACTGATTGGTCTAGTAATGAGTTAAAGCCCCTCTGAAGTGCCTTGAAACGCGCAGCATTATTCAGTGTGTTGACATTGACGGGCAGGCGGGGCATATCGATCAGCTCCTCCCCTTTTTAAAATAGCCAATAGTGTTTAGTTTATATCACAGCTCGGCCATGAGCCGTTGACCAGCAGTTTCTCCTCCTAATCTCCTCTATATCACTTCAAAATATAGTATTATGTGCAGAACTCAAAAGGTGCGATATGTTTTCTGTTCTGAGCGACTCGATCACATGATCCGCTCTGTGTGTCGTGTCTCTGGACCGAAGCTGTTGCGGTTCGAGCGACACTAACGTGAATCCAGACTTCATCCGCCCCGATGGAAAGCATATTTACGTTCCCTGTCCTCTTTATAGTGCACTATGTGCCATTCACCATGTAGAAAATAGTTAAAGTGTGAATAAGTGATCGTTTCAGCCGCAACTTCAGTGTCTTTTTATAGTGTAGGGGGCGGAGCTTGTGTAGAGTGATGTCATCAAAATCATTGATCCTTATTGGCGGAAGTGAGAGACTGTAAGTTTTGAACGCTTATATCTTCTAAATATGAATTTTGTCATTGTTTTGGGGCACACTAGCTTATAGTAACACATTCTCATCCCAAAAAGTCATATAACTGACGTCTTGGGACGTATTTTGACCATACGTCAATATCCGCCTTTTTAGGGCCCCCTTAAACGTCGGTAGATGGCGATCCCGGGCCATCATACAACTGACGCTTTACCTTTAACGTCAGTTAGGTGACGGGTTAGGTTTAGGGTTAGGTTTAGGTCTGGGGTAGAGTTAGGATCCCATAACTTCATCTACCGACGTTTAAGGGGGCCCTAAAAAGGCGAATATTGACGTATGGTCAAAAGACGTCCCAAAACGTCAAATATATGACTTTTTGGGATGAGACTGCTTTGGTTATAGATAACTGCAATGCTAACATATTCATAATAGAAGCAAAAAACCTTCCATTTTGATTTTTTGGGGACTTTAAGTTTTTGAGTGACTCATTGAATCATTCAGTAAACCTGTTTCACGGATTTAAATTTACGCACTTAACGTTATGTTACAGTCATTTGTTTAGTTGTCTAAATTGTGTCTCTTTAAAAAAAAAATATTCTCGTTATTCTCAATTTATCCTGCAGCTCTAAAACACACACATAGGGTTTTCAGGAAAGGGAAAGTTAACCTAAAAATGAAGATTCCTTCATATGTGGAAGACAAATGTAAAAGTTTTGAAAAATGTCCATGCTGTACTTTTCCAGGTGTTGTCAAAATCATAAAGGCAAGCATATGTTGTCAAATTATGTTGTATTGGAAAGACAAATTTTACTATTTTTTATTGAAAAAAAAGATAAAAGTCCATTTTAATGAACTATTAAACCAGTATCTATTTGTTGTATTAGATGGTGAGGCGTGTATTGTGTTTCATAATCAGTCGAACCATCCTTATAAATTAAAATAAATCCCTTTATCAAACAACCAGGAAACATAATCAAACAAAAGCCAATCTAACTTAAACATCTTGATTACTTTCAAGAATTTATACATACAGTGACTTAAATAAAAATTTGATATTTTTAAGGCATAAAATCAACAATAATGTCTGTATTATAACTAAAAAGGTAACTTTTGAAGAATAAAACTCATTAAATCTTATACTCTTTATTATTATTTTTTAGAGAACAATAAGCAGTGAAGCAGTTTTGTCAAAATAATTAATGCTATTTTTGTGTGTAAATAAATAAATAAAATACCGTTGAGTCAATTATATATATTTTTTTTGTTTTATAAAGAAGCAATACAAACACGAATACTGTGAAATATTTTTACAATTTAAAATAACTATTTTCAATTTGAATATATTTTAAATTCAATTTATTCCTGTTTCCATCAACAGCAACAAAAATCCACAAAAAGAAACTTTGCCAACATAACGTTTGGCTTGTCTTATAGGCTATAAACAGAACACATGTTGGGTTTATTTAACCCGTCGTACTGGGTTGATTCATTTTTACTATAATATAGCTTTTTTTTTTAATAATTAATGTTTACGGATTAACTTAACCACTAAACCTTTAACCACAAAATTACTCCACACAACCACTGGTTTGCATGATAAATCCATTATTTTTTTATGATATTTTACTGTATAGCATATTTTAGATCGTTTTGAATTCATATTGCATACATTTAAGCTCATTTTACAAATATTAGAAGTAATTTAAGTGTAATGGACCAGTCTCTGTTGTCCCGCTTCCACCGCATCGGCACTGGATCTCGTGTCGTGTTCAGCCAGCTTCAGTTCAGACATCGTCCTGACTCATTCATAGCCGAAATATGCTTTGACATCGTTTCCCACCAAATTTCATTTTTACCCCCATTGTTTGGCGAGTCGAGGGTGTTAATCTCAATCCCTGAATGTTGCGCTCCTGTTTGTCATTGTGCTGAAACTTCACGCCAATAAATCATCAGAAATATTGCTGACTTGTGCGTCTCAAGCCCTCTTTACACTCGTCCTAATGCCTGTTAGGTGTCCGTGGATTTATCTATAGTTGGTGTTGAAAATAGAAATGTCTTTAGACATGAAAAATCGATTTTACAATCAATTCAATGAACACTTATGTCTCAAATCTAACAGATTTTTTTTCACAAAAGTGACAGTCCTAATGGTTAACAAGGCTAGGGTATTTGTCTTGCATATTTGAAAAACTGAATTGCCTTAATATGTCATTGCAAGGTGAAAACATAAGCATCATGTCACTGAATGTACATGTTCTGTGTACTCTATTGATCTGTCCACCTAAAACACATTAAAAAAAAAAAAAAAGGGCGTTAAAATTGGTTTTCGAACGTAAAGTGACAGCCCTGTTAACCAGTCAGGATCAGTGAGGTGTTCAGCGAGCTGGGACTCATGCTTAATCAGAAATAACCGTGATCCCAGTTCGTGACAGAGAGTGGCAAACAGCCTGATATTGAGTGGACGCATTTTTATTTTTATCGCAGTCTCAAGAACACGTTTAGGTTCTGGGTCAAGTGTTTTGCTCGCAACAGCTTCTCTGTGTGTAATACAATCTGTGAAATTTATGTGAAGCGCCACTTGCAAGACTCTTGCTTTAAGACCTTTCTTTTCACCCAGGATTCCTCCAGCACCGTCTGTACACACACACATACCGATGCACTCGCCCAAAGATGGTCCCTCTTCCTTTAGTTTGTTGTCAAGTTTTGTGGAAATGTCCTCGCCTGTGCACATTCCCTCAAGCTGGGTGCAAACAGAATCGTTAAGTTTTTTGTCAAATCTGTATCTGATGAATACAAGGAGCTGGGGGAGTTTTATTCATTCGTGGATTCATCTAACTGTACAGCATTTTTCCCATAATGACACATAATGTCCTGGGCCATGCGCCGGGCAATAACTGTTACATCTAACCCAGGATCTGGGTAAAACAAAAATTACCCAAACACTGGGTTGTTAAAGGGTAGGATCTGGGTTACACAAGTACCACCCAAACATTGGGTTGACGTCTGACCCAGGAGCTGGGTAACACAGAAACTACCCAAACATTGGGTTGACATCTGACCCAGGAACTACCCAAACACTGCGTTGTTAAGTCTTACCCAGGATCTGGGTCACACAAAAAATCCACAAACATTGGGTTGTTACGTCTGACCCAGGAGCTGGTTAACACAAAAACTACCCAAACACTGGGTTGTTAAGTCTTACCCAGGATCTGGGTTACACAAAAACCACCCAATCATTGGGTTGACATCTGACCCAGGAGCTGGGTAACACAAAAACTACCCAAACACTGCGTTGTTAAGTCTTATCCAGGATCTGGGTCACACAAAAAATCCACACACATTGGGTTGTTACGTCTGACCCAGGAGCTGGTTAACACAAAAACCACCCAAACATTGGGTTGACATCTGACCCAGGAACTACCCAAACACTGCGTTGTTAAGTCTTACCCAGGATCTGGGTTACACAAAAACCACCCAAACATTGGGTTGACATCTGACCCAGGAGCTGGGTAACACAAAAACTACCCAAACACTGCATTGTTAAGTCTTACCCAGGATCTGGGTTACACAAAAACCACCCAAACATTGGGTTGACATCTGACCCAGGAACTACCCAAACACTGCGTTGTTAAGTCTTACCCAGGATCTGGGTTACACAAAAACCACCCAAACATTGGGTTGACGTCTGACCCAGGAGCTGGGTAACACAAAAACTACCCAAACACTGCATTGTTAAGTCTTACCCAGGATCTGGGTTACACAAAAACCACCCAAACATTGGGTTGACGTCTGACCCTGGAGCTGGGTAACACAAAAACTACCCAAACACTGCATTGTTAAGTCTTAACCAGGATCTGGGTAACACAAAAACCACACAAACATTGGGTTGTTACGTCCGACCCACGAGCTGGGTAACACAAAATCTACCCAAACACTGCGTTGTTAAGTCTTACCCAGGATCTGGGTTACACAAAAACCACACAAACATTGGGTTGTTACGTCTGACCCAGGAGCTGGGTAACACAAAATCTACCCAAACACTGAAAATAATATCCAAAAAAATGTAGCCAAAAGGCTTAACCCAGGATTTAGTTAGAAAAAATAACCCAAGTTTGTTTAGAGTGCAGAGTAGTTTAAATGTTCTGCTCCACTGAGAGTGGCACTGCCCTGAGGCATGCTGGGAGCTGTAGTCCTGTAATGCATTAGCTCCCTCACAGCATGCAAATGAATCAAGCCAATTAAACACACACAGCCCGGGGCAACCTGCGCACTTCCACAGCAACGCTCTGCTTTCACAACCAGCAGAACCAATTCCACCCTGTACTTAATTGTCTTAAGTGATTCATCGCTGAGAGGGCGAGCTGATTTACCGGCGGGGGGTCGTTTCTTAATAACTCCTCATTTCCTTCATTTTACACAATTAGCATGAGTTATGTGTTCTGTAAGAGGCGACGTAGATGGCCGGTCTCTCATGAATGTCAGCACTATGCCGGAGAGCCTCGGCCAAGAATTTGACCCTTGTGTTTAATATATGACTTAGTGACTGCTAATGATAATTGCGAACTACTTGATTATGCGTCAGAGTTTCCGAGGTGCATGTGATTTAACGTACAGTAAAGCAGCTTCTTTGTGCTTAATAAAGGATGCATTGTCACAGATGAGGAGCCATCAGTAACCCTCATTAAAGATAGTTTGAGAGCGATTGTTATTGCGTTCTGATGGGAAAAACTTGCAACAGCTGGAATTTCTGAATCACAGTGCAGACAAAATAAACAGGGAATAAGTGAGCATGGCTTTAACATGCACCGCTGTTGATGCGAGTAAGCCGTGTAAACCTTTGAATACAATGTTGTGGAGCGATCTACCCAAAACAGTTGTTTTCAGCTGGTGACTCGCAGTTGTACTAGAGTTGCGGATTGCACAGAAAACCAAATGCTAAATGCATAATGAAAAAGAAGTGCACTTAATTGTGTTGAGTGTACACTTGAAGTGTACTCCAATTCTCTTCAGTATGCTTCTTTGAAAACTGTATGAGTTAATATAATATAAAAAATGAAATAAAAGGCACTTAACTTAAGTGTAAAGATATATGACTACGTTTTTAAGTACAGGTACACTTTAAGTAAATGCGTTTCACTTTCAGTGACATTCATTTCACACTCAAGGATATTCTTTATATCCGTAGTATTCTCTTTTTAAAAGTATGCTAATGTGTTTATGTTTTAACAAGGAAGGAAATGCTTCCGATTTGCTTTGTGTTTAGCATTACAGTCCTCTCAACTCAGCAGTATTTGGGTTAAAATTCATCTGTCCCTTTAAGCTTGTTAGATGGCTTATATATACTTGACAAAGTCCTCATCCTTAAACATCCTTAAAAATAAATAAATGTATGACCCAAGTTATATTAAATAAGATTAAAACACCTTTATAAAAAGGTGCAACTGCAGAATAAATAGTTTGTGGCCAACACAGTTTGTGGTAATATTAATACCTGTGTGTGTGTGTGTGTGTGTGTGTGTTTCAGGATTGGTTTTCAAAGAAATTTCTATTGTATTTTAAGATTGGAAATACTTTTTATTGATTAAAATGTATTGATATTTGAAGGTTTTAAACTAAATTAATTTTTAAATATATACTTTTACTTCAGACATATATTTAGGATATGTTTAAAGGGATAGTTCACTTTGAAATTTGCCTGAAGGGCATCCAAGATGTAGGTGTCTTTGTTTCCACAGTATTTTCAATTTTGATATTTTTCGGTCAAACCGTTGTTGTCTGTCAGTCATATAATGGAGGTTATTCTGATCTACTGTTCAAAGGGCTTTAAATGATTCCAGACGATGAATAAGGGTCTTATTTAAGCGAAATGATCGCTCATTAAAAAAAAAAAAATAACAAAGTTTAAGTTTTATAAGCTCAAATGCTCGCCTTGCTCTGTTCTGTGATGCGCGTTCGTGACTCTCCTGTTCGAACTCGTTCATCAAAATTAATGAATCTTTTTTCGTGTCATTTGGTTCATTCAACGAACGAAATGAACGAATTAACTTGGAAAAATATTTGTTCATTTTGATGAACAAGTTCGAACAGGAGAGTCACAGAACAGAGCAAGTCGACCATTTGAGCTTATAAATCTTAAACTTTGTTATTTTTATTTTTTTAAATGAGCGATCGTTTCACTTGATAAGACCCTTATTCATCGTCTGGAATCGTTTAAAGCCCTTTGAACAGTTTGTACTGAAACTTTCTTTTGGACCTTGAACCGTTTGGTCCCCATAGAAGTCCATTATATGGAGAAAAATCCTGGAACGTTTTCATCAAAAACCTTAAAGTGTGAATGCAGGTTAAATTTGTAATTATGATTAACACAAATAGTTAGGGGAAAAACACGTTTGTCAAGTTGGTGTATTGTTTTGTATGTTTTTCGATGCCTAAAGGCAGAATATAAGATGAAAAAGTTCGTTATTTTCAGTACTCACTTAAAACTGCTCCTCCCCCCAATCGAATCACTTGACGTCATAAGAGGGAGACGTCTCCCCCGGTCGCTGAGAGTGAGTCAGTGAGTTGTGTTGGTAATTGTACGAATGATAGAGCGAGAGAATTATTTGATTAGGACATTTATTTATTTACTTATTTAAGTTAGGTAGTTAGTTAGGTATACGCAGGAAACAGGTTTGCCAACCGCAATTAAACCCTGAAGAAGAAGAAGAAGAAAAAGAAGAAATCTATATATTACTGCGTTTGTACTGGGTGCAAAAACACCGTTAAAACCGGTCACAGAGTCCACTTTTTGATGACAGCCGCGAGACTAGCTCTCAGAATATCAGCACTTCGTCAAACCTGACTGTGGCGAGGGGGCGTGAGTCTGTAGCGGCTGCGGGAGAGAAAGGACAGAGCCGCACGGTGAGATTAGTAGATCAAGTGCAGATGATGAACACCTGTGTTTGATTGCAGTAATTTTCCGTGGAGAGACCGTATATAACCGGCGAATGAGAGAGCGAGAGAGAGAGTTGGACTGGGACTTCACGCGGCTACTGCAACCGAGACTGAGAAGCAAGTCTTGGATCGCGTGTTTTGTTTATGGTGGCGAATGCGCTACTGTGCGCCTCGTTTCTTTTTTGTTTTTCTGAATAAACGCGAGTCCCAGTCACGCCGACCCTGTCTTCTTCTTTCCACACACACTGAACCTCTTCACACTGACCTATTCTGATAGGCTACCGCGCATCTCTACCGCGTATCTAACAGTAGTTCGGCATTAATTAATTTGCACGCGAGTTTGATTTATTTCAACCCTGTGTGTATATTCATGCACCGAACCGTGACGCCCATACGTTTCGGTTCAATACGAATACATGTACCGTTCCACCTCTAAGTTATGCCTATACTTACCAAGACACCTGACCAACTCTCCACTGGTTCTCTTCACACCAGATATTTATGTTTCTTCGATAGGAATTATTTAAATTTCTGTTTGGTTCCTCATCTGTCTCACGCCTGCAGGAGGCTCAAAATTGTAAGGTTGTGGGCCATCGTAGGTTTGAGGGGGATTTTGGATCTCCTCAGACCATAGCTGTCAACCCTCCCGTTTTTTCCGAGTTTGTCACGTATTTTATCTCTTTTCCCGCTGTCTTCCCGTTTTAGTGTTTTCCCGTAAAATATCCCGTATTTTTACTCTGATTGTGTGAGACGTACGAGCTCAGACAGATTCGGCTTGAAGTCGTTTATCCTCGGATGCGGCGCCGCGCGCGCTGGCCGGAGACACACTGGCTGCGTGGCGTGTCCGTTTTTATTTCGGCTCCCATGTTAACAGATTAGAGCTTGCACACTGTCTGCGTGACACGCGCGTCTCGATAAAACGCGTGCATGCTATTACAACTGACGCCTATATTTCACGCGACACGCAAGCGTGTTGAAAGCGTTTCCAGGCAATAAAAAATAGGAAACGATGTTTATATGTCATTTTGTACTCTAATAGCCTACATTTTACATTTTGATGTTTGAAAGTCAAAGTTTTTATATAAATTCAGATATCAATGTAATTTAAACAAATAATAGCCTAATAATCGATTTTCAAATAGCCTATTGCCATTAGTTTTGCCTATATAATTTAATGTCATATAACATATGAATAAAATATCTTTTCTTTTTTTTCATTTGTTTCTTATGCTCTTAACAATGTGATTACATGAAGAAGAAATAAAACTTAAAAAAAAAAACCTTCAGGTCTCAGGAGGATAGGCTATAAAGATAGGATAGGCTACAATAACAACAGAGTGTGTCTTCTGACTGATGGTCCACCACCAGGCTAAATATAGGCTCTTTAAAGCTACACAAAATGTGTAAATGTTATTGAAATAAACAGACAGCCCACTTCCATATCTTGCGGATTTTGGAAGATGTGATAACAGTTGAAATTGTTGTCGTAAAGGCAAGAGCAACACACCGCTAATCCAAATGTAGATTTTTTTTTTCTTTAAATGACACACTAGTTTCTCGGCTAGTTATAAACTCTTTAGACTTTTAAGGATTAGTGCTCTATTTTTAAAGTTTGTGGGTAAGAATCGGGGAAAAAAAATCCCTTATTTTGGGGATGGATTCCGGGATGTTGACAGCTATACCTCAGACTCAAAACTCTCCATACTTGAATAGAACGTTTTTGTCACATCTCCCTCGTATGACGTCACAGGCAGCTCCGCTGTGTTTTAAAAATATGATCTTGACAGAAATGGCTATAAAGCTTAATGTAGGGCAATTACAGTAATAATTTTAATGATAATTACATTTTCACTCAGACATCTAAACATTATTTAATATATTTTTTAAAAAAAATTAACCTGACATACACACTTTAATTTCTTTTCGACTGAAGAAAGAAAGACATGGACATCTTGGATGACATGGGGGTGAGTAAGTTATCAGCAAAAGTTTTTTTTTTTTAAAGTGAACTACTCCTTTAACTCTACAATAAGTGAATCCACTTCACCAGCTACTTATACTCTTTGATAGCGATTCCATAGAAATATGCAGAGTGACCGCAAAAACTATCGTTCAAACACAAAAATGCGCGCTTGTTTCTCTGCCGTATGTTTGATAAGAATTTTTTAGATACAGTTTATTATTTTGGACTGTTTTAGTGTTCAGGCGCCAGAGGCAACTGTAAAACCGTAAAAAAGATGGAAGTTTATTGCGAATGCCAGGCCAAACAGCGCTATGGGGAAAACTTTTAACACCTTACCGGCTCATACAGAGCCCTTTTGTCTTGCACTCGGTTACATAATCATTGAGATCACCAAGAGGAGACTACAATAGCAGTCTGAGCCTTTTCTTGCACACGTTCTCACTCATCCAATCACTCATTCATTTGTTCACTCCCTCGTTTACTCAGAGATATATGAACCGTGTGACTCACTCTTTCTCAAAGAAGAGACAATTGCGACTGGCTTTGGCTAAAGAGCAGGTATAAACATGTGAAAAAAGGAAATGCAACACCCTCTAGCATAAGCCTTATTACGGCTCCTCTCCAAATCCATAATGACATGTGTGGTGAACGCTGCAAACCAGAGTCAATTATCATAGCAGCGATAATTATAGAGGGCGTGATTGTTTTTTTAGCTATTAGTTTGTTTGATTATGTGACAAATAATTTGAGCTCGCTCCTGTACACTCCTGTTCACTCCGCCTATTGAGTTATTGTTACTACAAATCATAAGTTAATATTGTGTCCCCGTGTAAAGAGCTTTCAGGATCTATTATTTGTTTCTTTGAGGACACCACGTTTCTTCATGTTATAGTGGAAAGTATGGCATTGTACATTTTGTAATATACCATTTAAAGGTTCTGTAACTTCAGTTATCACAATATATTATAAAAATGCTATCTTTTCCTGTGATCATAGCTGAATTTTCAGCATCATTACTCCAGTCGTCAATGTCACATGATCCTTCAGAAATCACTCTAATAGGTTGATTTACTGTTCAATGTTTGTACATTTAAAATATATTAACTTTAAATGTAATATTGAATAACATACAGTTAATATAATTAATTATACAATGGTATGTCTGAATACTAAAATAATAAAAATAATAAAATACTGATTTGCAAAAAAAAAAAAAAACCCTTTAATGCACAAAGCTCCATGTCAGTTATTCTATATTAATGCACTGCTCTTATTAAAGCGCACACACATACGTCACTCGCACACATCGGAGATCGAGCTGCGCACACAGCGCCTTGCGATTAATAAATTAACTTTGCTGCTTCTAAAACACTACATTTTATTACTCAGCAAGAAGGTTGTTGTTACGTACACTGAAAAAAATAATATGCTTATCTAATCAATAAAATTGTGGCAACATATTACAAGCAATATTATTAATTAAATTGTACAAATTAGAATTAATTAGAATGTTAATTTGATGAACTATTACTCAATTCTAATTTGTTCAATTTAATAAATAATATTGCTTGTAATCTGTTGCCACAATTTTATTGATTAGATAAAGCATATTCATTTTTACAGTGTACTGCTCTGAAACAAGAAGGTTGAGGATCCAAAAAACAGTTTATTTAAAGGGTTGTCCACAACTGTAATCCAGCCAAGGGTCATACACAAGCAAACAATTTAAATGATAGCAGTTAAAGGTGCTGTGTGTAACTTTTTTTACTCTACTAAATCATAAAAAGACCGCAATATGTTTGCAGATATTTAGGAAACATGCTAAGTTCACAGCTAACTTTCTCTGGAAACCACTTCTACAGCCAGAAGTTGTTTCGGTCTGTGTGACTCCGCCCACTGCCAGTTCAGCCAATAGTATTTCGACACCCGGGATGCCAGTTGGCGGGAAACACAGCGTATCGCAGCCATGGAAACGAGCAAACAAACTGGGTCAGAGATTTCAGATTCCACACAACCCCAAAAAGCCTCGATATCTGATATCGATAGCTACTCTTAACTTTGAATAAACATGATGATTATAACATCCCTTCCTCGACATGTATGTCTTTTCTGATTGGAAAGGTAATTTATTATACCATTTCTTAATTTAAACGACTGTAGTGTTATTATAAGAGTAAATAAAGTGCGTGGTGGAATCATCTGGCGCTAAATTTAAAACGTTTAACCGTTTGCGAAGCCATCTCGCTGCTGATTTACGATGCATTCCGTGAGCTTTCTCGTAGCCCTCCGTTTGGAGTGTGCCTCTGAAAAATCTCCATTTCGAAGACTATGTAGCCCTACCCCTTCACCCTACCCCTCGATCTCAGCAAGAATCGGGACACCCTACCCCTAGACGTGAGGGGAAGGGCCAAGGGGTGAATTGGGATTGAGCCTAAGTTTCCTTTTGTGTGTCCTCAAACTGGCAACCCGTGTGAGCGTTCAGTCTGAGGGGGAGGGGGAAACAACGGTCTCTGATATTTTGAATTTCGATTTCATTCTTGCATACAGCACCTTTAAGGCCTGAGGCAAAGAGAGAAATCCGACCAAGAAAACCATGAACTCGGGAGTAACAGACAGAACGCTCAGAATCGCAGTACAAACACTAAACAAGACTTCACAGGGAATGAATGTGAAAACCAGGCTATTATAGGGTGAGTTCAACAAGGTAATGAGACGCAGTCTCTCGTCCTTCACTCTTAGAAGAAAAGGTTCTATATAGAACCATAAAAGGTTCTATCAGTGCTACGTATTTGGAACCCCTAAAATGTGCTATACACTCTTAAAAAAGGGTTCCTCTGGGTTCTATATACTAAGAACCCTGGGGTTCCATACTTGGCCAATAGAACCTTTTACCAAAAAAAATGGTTCTATATAAAAGTTCCATATATGAAGCGGGGGATGGAACCATTTCTGGTTCTAAATAGAACCATTTCTTCTAAGAGTGTTCACTGTCATTGGTCCTCCTTTATGCTTTCGCTCCTCCGTGAGAGACACGAGACCGGTGCGTCATGCAGGTGTCGCTCATCAATAATCACGCCACCGGCCTCGCGCCGTTCCCTCACGGCCCTCGGCCTCGTCCTGCTCGCCACTACAACGTAGCAGGAAAACTATTAATTTGACATTATTACAGTGTGTTTTTAAAAGAAACATAGCCATGATAGTGGAATCTTATTAAGTGGCCTTTTATTTCATCAATATTTATCTGCAAGTACAGTTTAAAAAAAATACCCTTATAAAAAGTGAAGTGCACACTCAATACAATTAAGCACATTTCTTTTTCACAAAGGCTTTTAATGCTGTTCCTTATTTCCAAATGAACACTAACATTAGCATTTCTGCTGCTTAGCTCTTTGAGTGACAGGTCATCCAGTAAGCTTGTACAGTTCGTGAGCTTCCTTAAGAAACAAAAGCGGGAAATCCTCCTCTGCGCTCACACACACACACACACACAAACAAGCACTTGTTTCACTAGATTAGTGAGTGAATGATATTTTCTATGTTTTAACTAGGGCTGAACGATTTTGGAAAATAATCTAATTGCGATTTTTTTAACCAATATTGCGATTGCGATTTAATATGCGATTTAAAAAAAAAAGTTATTTACCTTCTGTATTAGTCGACAAAGACAAGCAATAAATCATTGTACAGTAGGGATGGGAATCTTTAGATAGCTCATGATCCGATCTACTTTTTTTCTTATTAATTAATCTTAATAACTCTTAAAATATGTATTTAATTACATGTGTAAAAACACATACTTTAAAAAATAAATATAAAAAAACATTTAATTAAACCAATTACATGTTAAGAATTTTAAATAGGCTATATAAAATAATATAGCTTCAAAATATAAAAGCTAGTAAATAAAGAGGAACAAAAAAAACATTACAAGCAATAAACAAAGAGTGGTCTCAGTATTTAAAAGTAGGCTGTCTGAATGTTTTTCATTCAAGAGCTGGAGTGATTTCCCCTCAGTTTAGATACGATAAGCTGCATTCACACTAATGCATATATCTCTTTTGAAATTGTAAATGTGGTTTGTCCTGTTGGTTTAAGATATAACTGACCGTGTTTACATCAATTTCGCGTCATAAAAGCATTTTGACATGCAAGTACATTTACCAATGAGTCGCTCACGGCCGCATGCACGAGCGCTCTTCACAAAGCACGCGTTAGTATTTTAAAATGAAAGCAGCCTTCTCAGTGATTTTCATGGTTTTAATATAAGCCAACTGCATTTCAAAATACATAAATAATGCCTCTGTGAAGCATTTGTAAAGAAAATACCCGTGGGAGAGAACGCGCACTGCAACAGTGTAACGTTATAACATCAAGCAAAGCGGCAAAACCTGTTCAATGAAGCCCGCGAATGTCCTTGTAATCCGGTTCAACCCCGACCTTTATAAAATAACGTTAGCTACTATGTTTTGGAAGGTTCGAGCGGTGTCGTGTGTGTGAGTGAGGAAGAGAGAGAGCGAGAAAATACAAGCAAGCAGATTCAGAACACGGTTCGTTTCTAAAGCACGCGCAGCGTCATCACGCATCTGTGTTTAAAAACTAAGCTCATACTCGATTCTGAAATTCTCTGAATCCAAGATTGTTGAGGACAGGAGAGAATAAATAACACAATAAACTGTTCTTTTCTGGACGCCAGACCGCGTAGCGTGGCAAGTTGATGCTTTATCTTGCAGACTGCTTTTCTCTCGCGTGTCAAGTGACCAGTGTAATCGCAGCTCTTGCGATTACAAAATCGCGTTTCATCCTATCGCGATTTTATCGCAAATGCAATTAATCGTTCAGCCCTAGTTTTAACCCAACCTGTACCCCTAAACCTACCCATCACAGAAACATGTGCAAAACACTATAACCAGGTAAATGTTCTCACTAGTTGTTTTTCACTATATAAGTGAGGACATTTGGCCCTAACAAGTTTAGCCAATCCTACTAACACACACACACATGTTTAAATCTAAATGGGGACATTCCATAGACGTAATGGTTTTTATACTGTGCAAACTGTATTTTATGTCCCTTACACTAACACAACCCCTAAACCTGCCTATCACATATACAACTTTGTACATTTTTACATTTTTAACTAAAATTGCTTAATTTTTATACCAGATTTACAAATGAGGACATCCCTAAAGGAAGGTTTTTTGGAGATTTTGTCAGGTTCTGGGTACAAATTTGTCCCCAAAATATAGTTGAGTAGGTACACACACACTCTCACACACACACACACATACATCATTACAGTAACACCATTACACGTGATCAAACAGTTGCAGTCCACAATGTGTGGTCATGTTGCTTGTAAAATCTGAGGTAGAAGAGTGTGACAGATTATGAGTGTGACGTTGAATGAACTGAAGCTTTCTAATGTAATGAACTCAACTGGCCCGGCGCTCTGAACGAGCCCTGAAACTGTACTTCAGTGAAAGGCAGCGTTTATGTGGCACTCTGTATTCTGAAAGGGTTCTGCACTGTTCCTTTCATCAGAGGACTCTGTACAAAAACAAGCTTTATGTGTGGATAAAAGACACGACTGCCCTTTTGACTGTGCCCTTGAAACCCAGAACGGATGGAGAGAGACTTTTTGTGCTTTATTAGATATAGTCAACAAAAGAGAAAGAAAGATAGGAAGAGAGAAAGTCATTAAATCGACCACCAACAAAAGAGCAGAATTATAAGCCAACAAGAAAGCCAAATTCCTTTCCCTAAGTCACAATGCATTATTGTTATAAATAGGGTGAATTCAGGTTAACTCACCATTTGCCATTCAGGTGATTCGGGAAAAGTGTCTCAATCTACCCAAATTCACACGCGTCTCATGTTTTTTCAACGCAAAAAAGTGTGTGAATGTCCCATTAATATTGTTTATACAGTAGGCTATGTCTGTGTGGTGTTTTTTTAATATGCTTTAAGTCAAACTGTGTGTAAATTCATAAGTATGTCGACTTGCTGAGTATTTTCTAATTAAAACTGCAGTGAAACAGAAACAAAAACAGTCTCAAAAACACAATTTGAAATCGCTGGTGTTTCTGATGTCACAAACTACTTTGTAACCAATCAGATCAACGTGTGATCGCAACGCATTCTCATCCCAAAGCGCCATATACAACGCTTTTGCAAAAGCGTAAATATCCAAAGCACATGGCACCCTTTAACGTCTAATGAGACGCAGATATATTTGGGCAGAAGGCGCCCCCTAGTGGTCTAACCCTTACCCTACACCATACCTAAACTTAACCATAACCGAAGCGTCTCATTTTACGTTAAAGGGTGCCATGTGCGTTGGATATTTACGCTTTTGCAAAAGCGTCCTATATGGCGCTTTGGGATGAGAACGGGCTCGTGATCGTCAACCAGTGGATCTGGTTAGTGAGTGGAGGCGGGGCTCATTTGCATATTCATAGAATCGCGTATACTAAATGAGGCAAGGGTGTCGAGTTACATTCAAGATATTTTAAAGCATTAAGACATTTTCTTTCAAGGAAAAAATGTTTAAAAACATAATTTTAGTGATCGAAGATGAGTTTTTAAGGTCCCGTTCTTCGCGATTCCATTTTTTAAACTTTAGTTAGTGTGTAATGTTGCTGTTAGAGTATAAATAAATACTCTGCAAAATTATAAAGCTCAACGTTCAATTCCTAGCTACGTAGATATGTTATTTAACAGAAGTCCCCTTTCAAATCCTACAGCGAACGTCCGGTTTGGACTACATCCCTCTACTCCCTTTTTTAAATTATGTTTTTAACTAATCTCCGCCCACAGGAATATACAATAAAAGGGGGCGTGGTCAGAGAAGAGCATGGCAGCTTGTAAGGCTATATCCATGGTAAAAATGAAGTTTATTTATATAAAGTTGTTTGCATGAAAACAATTTCAAAAGAACTATACACAACAACAAAAAAATGATTTAATTGTTACAGTAATTTTTATATTTCTTTGCAGCAGATATTTTCCACCTCCGTTGGTCACAGTTACCACATGTACACCTATAAAACATATATTACTAATATAAATTCGTGCACACATGTAACTAAGGTAGGAATAAACAATGGACTTATTTTAAAAATTCAACAACACCATCGTTAATTCGACAGATTGAAAAAAAAAACAGATACCACAAGCTTTTATAACAGTTTGTAACATTTAGCATTACAATTTAACCAATTAAAAGTATGACAAGTACTAAATAAACAGCTTACCACTGTGAAACATCCTGCAAAAGTCATGTTTAAACAGGTTATAATCCATTCTCTCATCTGTGTGCTCCGAGTCTGATTCAGGCTCAAACTGATATGGTAATATGTTTGACATTTTTACAATAACAATCTACGCATGCATCTCCGACTTATGGTAAGAGGCGTGACCTTTCCGTCAATGTGCGATAAGCTTCTGTCCAATCACAACACAGAAACCGCTGGCCCAATCAGGGGTGCGTTTCCCGAAAGCATTGTTAGCCAACTATGGTCGCAAGTTCCGTCGTTATCTGCATAGTTTAACGAGTCTGTGTTTCCCAAAACAATCGTTCCAGCGAACATTCGCAAAGTTGGGTGGTTTGAACGACAGCTCTCGACCTGTGGTTAGAGGTATCGTTTCTGTATTTCATAACATTTGGAGGTAATAAATCCTTATCTTGAGCAAAATAAGCAAGCTGACATTCAGTACAACCGGTGCCATTTATTCAGCATACATACAAATGTAATTTACGTCTTTTGGTTTTTCAAAAGATTTGAAGTAACGTGTTTGAAGAGTGCGCATGTGCGAACGTGCTCTATGTAAGAACGAGCCAAATATTGAGTCTGGTAATGAAGCAAAACAATTGACTGAGAACAATTAGAAATAGTCCTCAGATGATATATCTTTAATTTATATAAAACAAATCTAGCGTTAATTGGATCTCAACCAGTTTCATTAAAGGTGCTGTATGCGATTTTTAGCGGCCTCTAGCGGTGATGTTTCAGAATGCAACAAGAGTGCTAGTGCTCGTGCTCGTGTGCGTGCTAGATCTCAAGAGCGAGCATTCACTACCGGCCACACGGAGACTATCAACGCAACGGGGAAATAATCACACAACATGCTGGAAACTCATGTAAACTCCCACTGCAGGTACAATAATAGCTTACTTTTATCAGCTTGACGTTGAACTAATGCTCTGTGCTCGTACCATGATCATAATGTTACAATAAACTGCATTTAGCCGACATGTGATGATATCAGCCATTTCACTGACTAGTCGTGTATCTTTCACAATCACCAATGTCAACACAGGTGAATGTATAATATGATAACGAAAACGGCTAGTGAACTAAACTGAACAGTTTCAGTGTATCAGTAAGATCGTAGGAAGTAACATTACTGTACTGAACGTGTCTGGAAATGTGTATTATAAACAATATGATAGATGAGTGACGTTAGTCAGTAGATCTAGTAAATAAAATAAGTTACATCCTAAAGCACCGACTTTTTGTTATCCTGGAGCATTCTTTTGTATTCATGTCATGTTTCATGTAGTTTACCTTGCTGTTTCACTTGAGTTTACTATGAGACGCAGATATATTTGGGCAGAAGGCGCCCCCTAGTGGTCTAACCCTTACCCTACACCATACCTAAACTTAACCATAACCGAAGCGTCTCATTAGACGTTAAAGGGTGCCATGTGCGTTGGATATTTACGCTTTTGCAAAAGCGTTGTATATGGCGCTTTGGGATGAGAATGCATTGAATATACATTAACATATTTTATTTTATATTTATTTTAAACATATTTTAAATATGTTAATATAACATGTGGAGGTGAACAAACAGTATGTGGAGGTGAACATGTTTTAAATATTATTCATCAGCTGGAAATAAATAATTGTGAAAAAATTTTCAGCGGTATCATTCCGCTGTGCCGTTATAGTTGTGATTTACTGCAATTTTTAAAACCAAATCTTTATCGTTATTATCATTAGTCTTCCTTGGTTATGCTTTCACATGTCTGTGCCTTTACACCAGATGTGTTATTATTCAGGCTACCTATAATAATCGTGTTGATGCTTGTGCTTTTTCTTATTTTTGTCTTTTCTCATTTGTATAAGCAGTTTAGTCTTGTTGTGTTGTGTTTTGCAGTTTGTTTTAGCCTTCATATAACAGCCATTTGTATTAGCCGTTATACATATTTTACATTAGCCTTATTGTTTTAGCCATTATATATTAGCTGTTCTGTAGCTGTTAAATAGTCCATATATATATTAGTCCCTATATATATATATATATATATATATATATATATATTAGGGTAATAAATATTGATTTCTCGATATTAATTGATTCTCATTTTTACGAACCGATATCGATTCTTAAATCTCAAGAATCGATTAGTCATCCTGTTTCATTTGAATGAATGGGACATTGTATCGCGGCTGCGCGCATCCAAAAAACGCAAAAATCTTTGTCCTTTGTTACTATTGATATGAAACGAAGTATCAATTTTCAAATTACGTCCATTTTCTTTAGAAATTCAAAAACATAAATAGCGTTTTGGCGCTGTGGCGTGAGATCGCTCTGGAGAAGCAGCAGCGCTGATCTCTCTTCCGGCTTAATAATACCAGTCACAGCGCCAAATAAACATGAATGAGCATCTGAAAGTGTGTTAAAAGATAGAGTACAACTTATCGAAATATTATCGATATATATATAAGTGTGTGTGTGTTTATGTGCTTTGTATTAGCTGTTCTGTAACTGGTTGAATAGCTATTATGTATTAGCCGCTATATATATATATGAGCCGTTTTGCCGCTGTTTTGTTTGAGAAAGTCTTATTTTAGTGTTTGTGTTTGTGTGTGTGTGTGTGTGCGTGTGTGTGTAAAAGAGAGAGGTCTTCTCATCCTGTCTCACAGTAAACAGTTGCTTTCCCATGAGCACCCTCGTGTTCCTGTTGTTGGCCAGGTTTGCGCACACTGGGAAACATCCCGGTCCCTATTGTCCTAAAGGTCAAAGGTCAGAGAGTTTTTCTAAAGCGTTCAATGAGCGAGGTGAGAGGTGGATGCAAGTCATGATAAAGGGGCCTGTCCTTGGAAAAAACCCACATTAAATGTATTCGTTTTCCTCTCTCACTCTCGTCTTTCCCCCTTTTCTTTCTCCTTCATTGATTATCAGATTCTGCTCTTTCAAGAGGATGTTCTGGAGGAGGACAAAAAGAGCCGGTCTTCGCACACAATAGCACACACTCACCAATTCACCGTAAACTTCCTGACTGGCCCCAGTCAATCCCCAGTTTGTATTGAACAATTTTCCCTCTCCTTGTATTCCGGTTGGATGTCTTTATTATAAAGATAGGATGGACATCAGCTTTCCCACTGTGGACACGAAGAGTAGCTTGACCTGTATTTTATGAATGAACGAGAGCATCAGATATTCAACTAAAACACCTCCACCCCTCACTGATGTTCAGTCAGAGAACACCGCCAACAATTCATCGGTTTATCTGCTAATTAATTCGTAAACAATGCCCCAAAATGAATCCTATCTCTTTGGTGTAAATTAGTTTTTGTCATGACAAGCTATAAGTGATGCCACATTTTGATGGTCGATTGCATTTTTATCAACACTCGTGGCAATTCAAAACTATTTTACCTTTTGGCAAATTCATTCAATCGCAGTAATTTCCGTTTTCGTACGATCTTTTTTCTGTTTACTTCCAACTTGATGATCTGCTTATATATCAGTCCTTCCAGAAAAAAGCAGAGTTTTTTGTGATTGTTATGGGCAAAAAAACCTTGATTATGCAGCCCATCTTCTTATTGCATGCATATTTTATTGCATAATTTAATGAAATTGCGGGAACTTGGAGAAACTGCGATTTGATGAAAAAGAGAAAATAAGTGATTTCCAACACCCTGTTCTCACTAAATTACTACCTTCATGTAAAGAGTCATTTCTTATTACTTCCTATGATAAGCAAGCGTATACATCACAGAAAGTGCTGTTTTATTTCACACCTTAACAAACACATCAAACTTACAAGGCATTGATGATGAGTATAGCTTTACAAAAGGAAAACGCTACAACTTCTGTAAAAATGAATAAATTAAATATGAAAAAATAAAGTGTGCTCCTGTTTTACAGCTTTTCGATGTTTACGCCGCGTAATTACCGTTCATAACGTTCCCATGGCAACAGGGGGAAACAGCTGCTCTCGTGTGAAGCAACGAAAATGTGAGGATTATGAAATCATTCAACCCCACATATTTTGCACGGAAATAGACAATTTATGCGGCGTTTTTGAAAAAAAAAAATGACTTTGGACTGATTAAATCATGCGATCGAATAATCGTGTTTTTCTTCTTCTTGACCTGTTTTGATCATAGACAGTATAAGAAGTGGACAGAGCGATCTCATTGGAACTCCATTGAGACGATTGAAGCCCGTTTTTGGCTATTTTTTTTAGCACTTCCGTCCCTGACGCGCAGACTCAAACAGAGCTTGACGACGTAGATGTGACGTGAGTGACCCGTTTGTCTTCTAGTGCTGTGGCATGAGAAATCTGAATCATTCCCTTCCGATACATGCAGAGGCGGAGAGTGTGAGTAGGAGCTGTCCATGAGCGAGGAGCAGGAGACACTTTTGCTAGGTATTCTGATTAATTATTTTGTCATTTTGCCTCCACGTTTCCCCGATTGCCCACGAGCTTCTCCACCTGTCCATACGGTAATCTCTCTACTGTGCGACAGAGAGTCGCGTGGGGATGACGCAATCGTTAGCCTTCTTTCACTAAAACTGCTTCTACGGGGCCATAACATAAGCTACAAGGTAATGGAGCATTTTATACATTGTCGTGTTTCTTTAGAAATAAATAAAGGACAAATGGGGTCTTGAAACGCCTCAGATGTAAAGTTATTCGCTGTCAAAGTGACGCCAAAATGAATGGGAGTCAATGGGAATGCTAACGCAAGTGAAGTTCTGCTACAAGATGGCAGCTCTCGCGAGACTTCACCTTCCGGTCGATGGATTACACCCTTGGTTTTGATCAGGCGATTCAGTGCTCTTTCAGATGTGCAAGAGCGCCCCCTACCGTATAACAGTGAAAACACACCTTTAAAAAGTTTGTCCATGGCGGGGAAAGAGTTAAAAATGATATGATTTGTTAACAATTCAACAACAGTGAAATCTGATTGTCCCACATTGTTATTGGCGTTGGGTTTTTGGCAACATTGTTCTGTGATTGGAGAAATGTTTGAATATTTGGTTTACCCCATATAAAAATAATAGAAACTAATATAAAAAGTTAGAAACTAATATAGACTAAACTCAGTGGTGGAATGTAACAAAGTACAAATACTTTGTTACTTTACTTAAGTACATTTTTCACGTATGTTTACTTTACTTAAGTACAATAAATAGTGCATACTTTTGACTTTTACTTCGTTACATTTTGCAGCAATTATTATACTTTCTACTCCACTACATTTCTACAACTTCTGTTACTTTTTCATTACATTTTCTGATTAGTTTTTCCCCGGCCAAAACGTAATCTGACCGTCCGTTCGTTGCACGTTTGACTCACCAGTGACGTTTGGTTGCCATAGATATATCAACCCTGTCACACTAAATGCGTCTCGCACGCAGTGTGTTTATCGTGCAATTTATATGTGAAAATTTGTTTTTATGTATAGGAAACGCACCGTGTGTAATATACGTTTGGTTTGGATTATGGCAAGCCAAGAGGTTCAGAATTACACCATAAATTAATCGCGTTTACTGCCAAACATATTTATTAACATATAATATAAGGATAAGCATGATGTGTATATTGCCTAATTGCAAGCTTGTTTCAGAAATGGTGACATTTTTTTTTTTCATAATTATTGAACATCATTATAGGCGTATTAGGTGGAACGAGTTAAATGTTTTATTAATCATTAGAAAAAAATAGACATTATAAGAATAAATTGTTATGCAAGTACTTTTACTTTTAATACTTAAAGTACATTTAAAATCAGGTACTTTTTATTGGTTGTCATTGTGTTACTTCTACTTTTACTAAAGTAAATATTTATCTGTTTATTTGTACTTTTACTTAAGTACTGAGATTCAGTACTTCCTTCACCACTGACTAAACTAAAGAAAAACAGATTTTCTTTTTAAATAAATTGACTGTAGATGTGATTTTCATTTCATGTTCAATGGCTTTGTGAGAATTTACTTTGTAACAATGTAATCCTACTAAAAATAATTATAAAAAAACTAATAAAGAAACCCAAACTAGCAGATGAATGAAACATGAGGGATGTCCTGAACGCTAGCGCTGGTCATGTGGTTCCTGTTGGCCTTTCAAAGCGTCTTCCATCACAGTCGTGAAAAGACCAGATCAGCATTTATTATCCTTGCCATGAATGTTGTCAATGTTAAAATTTACTGCTGGAGTGTTCATCAATCTGTCTTAAGCTTAAACACACACACACACACTCACACACTCACATTTGTTTTACTTAAAATGAGTAAAGTTCACATAGACCAATTTGTCATATCATCTTCATAGAATTTGTTCTGGTGTGTGTTTTACCATAACTGTGTCTCTGTGTGTGTGTGTGTGTGTGTGTGTGTGTGTGTGTGTGTGTGTGTGTGTGTGTGTGTTTAGGCGCCTCTCTGCTACTGTAGTGTTAGTAGATGCCTGTGGCGTGTTGCAGAGCTGTACAATACAGTGGCACATTTACTACAGAGAGAGAGAGAGACAGACAGAGAGAGACAGAGAGAGAGAGAGAGAGAGACAACCACCACTTTTAAGAGCAACATTTTAAGAGCTGTGTACTGTATATTCCCTGTCTTTTGTAAAACACTTTTCTTGCAGTCTGTTGCTCGTTAGAGAGCACAGCTCAGGAGACTTTCAGCCCAGGGTTATTATAGTTCACTTCAATTCACATTTATTTGTATTCCACTTTTCACAAGGCATATCGTTTCAAAGCAGCTCTGGAAAATGCATGTTTTTATGTTACGTTCCAGTGCGTAAATTGCAGAGAATCAGCTTTCACTCGTGATTTCACGAAGATTCTCTTCAGAACAAGAGTTAAGAGTTGGAGATACACACTTCTCAAGGCCAATGGAGATACGAGATAAGCATCTTTACACACTTTAAAGAGAGGTCATTCGGCACATTGAAAAGTCCAAATTGCTGAACCTTCAGAATCAGAAAGCACCAAGCCTGCTACAGATATGTTGTGTGATCGCTCAGCCTCGCTCTGTCTGCTCGCTTCAATATGGACATCCTGAAGCCTCGTTCATCTTCTTTATGGCCGAGGGAAGTTTGATTTCCAGATGGGCCGCTTTGGGCGATCGAGAGATTCCTGATGCAAAACGTGCATCTATTTAATACATGAATTTCAGTTTTCATTTTCGTTACTTGAAGTAAAATAAAATATTTAAAAAACTTAAACTTATTTTATTTCAGCTAGTTGTGGAGGCAACATTTCACATTCAAATTCGCTAATGCTGCTATTGCCTTATTGTCTCTCTAACTCGACCAATCGTGTTCTGAAACGAGGACAAAAATGCTGGTTTGTTTTTAACCCAAATTTGGGTCAAATATCGACAAACCCAAATGTTGGTTTAAAAATGTAATTAGAAAATGTATAGTTGAAAGTAAAAGTTGAAGTTGGGTTCAAATTTAAATGTACATTTTTTTTAACCCAACATTTGGGTTTGTCCATATTTGACCCAATTTTGTTAATTATCTCAGAACTACGAGATAATTTTTCATTGGAAAAAAGTTTTTGCTCTGTTTTTCTGAATTAATGACTTGATTATCTCAAAAACTTTATTTAGAAATTTTGAAAAATAGAGCAAAAACTTTTTTCCATGAAAAATTATCTCGTAATCCTGAGATGATTAACTCATTACGTAATTCAGAAAAACACAGTAGCACCTTAAATGCAGTACATGAGATCCACGGGGAGGAGTCGGATGAAGATCCAAGGGGTGGAGATGGGTAGGATAAGGGTTGGGTTTAGGGATCAGGGGGCGGAGTTGGGTAGGTTTAGGGTTGGGTTTAGGGATTAGGGTTGGGGTTTAGGGATCAGGGGGCGGAGTTGGGTAGGTTTAGGGTTGGGTTTAGGGATTAGGGTTGGATTTAGGGATCAGGGGGCGGAGTTGGGTAGGTTTAGGGTTGGGTTTAGGGATTATGGTTGGGGTTTAGGGATCAGGGGGCGGAGTAGGGTACGTTTAGGGTTGGGTTTAGGGATCAGGGGGCGGAGTTGGGTAGGTTTAGGGTTGGGTTTAGGGATTAGGGTTGGATTTAGGGATCAGGGGGCGGAGTTGGGTAGGTTTAGGGTTGGGTTTAGGGATTATGGTTGGGGTTTAGGGATCAGGGGGCGGAGTAGGGTACGTTTAGGGTTGGGTTTAGGGATTAGGGTTGGGGTTTAGGGATCAGGGGGCGGAGTTGGGTAGGTTTAGGGTTGGGTTTAGGGATTAGGGTTGGATTTAGGGATCAGGGGCGGAGTTGGGTAGGTTTAGGGTTGGGTTTAGGGATTAGGGTTGGGGTTTAGGGATCAGGGGGCGGAGTTGGGTAGGTTTAGGGTTGGGTTTAGGGATTAGGGTTCAGTTTAGGGATCAGGGGGCGGAGTTGGGTAGGTTTAGGGTTGGGTTTAGGGATTAGGGTTGGGTTTAGGGATCAGGGGGCGGAGTTGGGTAGGTTTAGGGTTGGGTTTAGGCATTAGGGTTGGGTTTAGGGATCAGGGGTGGAGTTGGGTAGGTTTGAGATTGGGTTTAGGGATTAGGGTTGGGTTTAGGGATCAGGGGGCGGAGTTGGGTAGGTTTAGGGTTGGGTTTAGGGATTCGGGTTGGTCTTAGGGATCAGGGGGCGGAGTTGGGTAGGTTCAGGTGTATGTAAGATGGGAGGAGTTGGATCTGGATCCGACTCCACCCTGTGGATTTCATGTTCTGCATTGAGAACCATCTCGAAAAACAGAGTAGATTTGTTTTCTTCAAGTGAATGCAATACACTTATGTATATTTCTCTCAAATATTGTTCACAAATCTGTCTAAATCTGTGTTAGTGAGCACTTTGCCGAGATCATCCATCCCCTCACAGGTTTGGCGTATCAAGATGCTGATTAGACAACATGATTAAATCACGCAATTCTGACTTTATAACACGTCAATCAAAAAGTCAATGAATTAGCCAATTATCTTTTAAAATGATTTATTCTGTGGCAGAAACAAGCTTTCATAATTTTTCCTTATTTATCACATGTATTTAAAATGTATTTAAGATGATTCAGTGATGTTTAAATAATATTTTTAGTCTTGAATAAAAATAGATAATTTAGATGATTGCATTTTTTTCAGTATACATTATAAATTTTTTAACATTGTTTCATCCTTTTTTTGTTTTTCTATTTTTTTTCAAGCAAAATAAGTAAATTATTATTGAAATAAAAATATTTTTAGTTCTTCAGTGCCGGGCTGATATAAACATCATGGAAATGCCAAACAAATGCAGAATAAACCAAATAAAAGTCTCTGAGCTCACGGGAGACGCGTGCATGAGGCAGTTTGTATTGTAAGGCCTGTGAGATATGAAATGTGATGTGTTTTTAGTGTGTGTGCTGGTTTCATATGCCTATATGTGACACAATGAAAGCCACTAAAGTTTCGTCTCCAAAATCACGCCAGAGGCTAAACTTATCACCTAATCTCGCACCGCTGGCATCAGATGTAATTGCGCTCCGTGTTTGTGTGTGTTCGAGGACAGCTGGAAGTGGTTTGGTGTGCGGCACAGAGCTTGTTTTCAGATCAGCGCTGACTGAGGAAAAAGATCTGGCTGTTATGCAAGTATTGGTTTTACTCGTTTCTGACAGTGATGGATATCTATAGTCACCAAGACAGAACGTGTCTGTTTGTGCGAGTCTTTAGCTCAGCTTACACTCAATTATCACTCCATTAAGTCGACTCAGAAATCACGTCGTCTTCAGGCTCGAATCACAGGTTTATTGGAGGCACGTGTGTTTAAAACACCGTCTGTTGTGCTCCTCTAAAAAATACAAAATGTGGGGAGGGGTCAATTCCTCCATCACCCCCGGTCTCTTTCGCTGAGGATGGAGTGGGTGATTTTCTCCTGGTTTTATGAGCACATAAATCTGACTGGTGCCAAAGAACAGAAAAACAGTGGATTAAAATTCCCCTTTCGCCATGTTCAGGCGTCCAGCTGCACTCGGCTGTTTGTTTAACGCAGCTGCATGGAGAGACAGACAGAAAGAGAGATAAAGACAGGCACGTTTGCCAACCAAAATGCCTTGTTTTCATTGGCAGGTACTCAGGTTTTCTCAGAATTATGATTGCGCTGCAGTGCACCACAATGCAGACTGACTAAACCTCCGAAATAAAGAAGCAACGCTGATGGACAAATCCTTCCAAAGGCGCCTGATGGGACATCATTAGTGATGCGGTGCAAAAAAAATCAGGAATACTCTCATTAGACTTAAGTATTCATCAGGAATGTTGAGGTTTTCATTTGTCTTTTTTTTCTGTTAAAGTTGCAATGTGTAAAATATTTAATGTATTCCCAACATGTATGAACATCTTGTATCGAAAACACGGATGCAATCCATGCATAAAAAACAGAATTTGATGCGTATTTTCATGGAATTTTGTCAGTTAACTTATAAATAAACTAGTTTCTGTGAATATTAAACCGCAAAAAGGTATTTAAATATGAATCATACATATTCTGTGTGAATAAATGGTGACATGAACACATCTCCAGAGCCGGTCACTTCATTTGAGAAAAACTATCGTCATATGTCGCGTAAACACAGAGACTCGAAGCTCTTCAACCCGTCAAAATAAAAGTTCGGTTTAACTTGATGAAATATAACAGAATTATATTACTGTTGTACAGTCCAAGTTATCTACGTCTCAATGCAATAATAATACTAACACTAATAATAATAATTAAAACTTTATTTTTTGTGGAATAATTAAACATTTTCTTCCACATTTTAATTTGAACAGTAAAACTTTGTTGTGCAGCACTTTGTTTGACAAAAACTGTTTTTTTAATTTCCTACGATTAAAAGATAAATTAAAATAATGTTTTATGTCTTCATTTGATTGCCAGAAAAGTTTAAATACACAACACATAATTTATGGAAGATTCTTAAATCATTGATTTATTTAAAATTTTATTAAAACGTTAAAATTGAATCCAGAATATCATTGAATATCATTTTCATATTATAAATCTTATAATTATATTTAATTTATACTTTATTTTTTTTTTCTGATGAAATATGAGATGTCTCTTCTTTCACTTGCAGTTAATTTCTTTCAATTCACTTATTTCTGTCAGCTCTTGCAGTGGAATGTTTGGTGAAACCTTTGTTAACTTGGCAGTTGAATATAATTCACACCCATGTCTATCACTCCCACACACACACACACACACACATGCTGCCCTCGTGAACACTAACTGACCGATGGCGAAGTGATAGACGAGCATGTTGGGCCTGTTCATCTGCATTCCTCCGGGCCAGAATCCGGCTCTCATAGGATCGGCTCAGGGATTGTCACACACCGGCTTGTCTTCAGTGCCTGATTTTGTGTTGATTCGTCTCGCTTTCATTTATCGTGTGTTGAGTTTCACCAAGTAGATAGAGAGCATTGTGCATCGTGCAAGATTTAAAAAGACTTCCTTACACTAGAATTATGCAAGTTAAGTTAATAAAAGTTAAAGGGAACTCCGGTCAATTTTAACATTGAGCTCATTTTTTTGTACATTTGTAGTGCTGTCAGTACAGACAAAAACGCCCAAAATCGGTGTTGCCTACACTGTGTTATCCTCTTTTTTTAAATTCACACCCTCTTGACTTCAATGGGGCAAGTTCTAAACCTGCTTTTAGCCGTTTACATCCTTGATGTTAAGTACTGGTCACAGAGGTTGGAGGTGGAGACCAGGGATCCACCGACCAGACTGAAGCTGCGGGCTGGCAGATCCACCTCGCTGAAGGAGATTAGATGAGGGGCTGACAGGCAGAAGCGGAGGAGTAGAGCGGTGGCCGATGGAAGGAGGTGGGAGAGGGAGGCTGGGTGGGAATTCAGAAGGCTCAGGTTTTGGGAAGCAAACATGGAGCACTCGCTTGGCAGGGCTGATGTGGAGCTTAGCCTCTGGGCTGGACTGGACCAACGGTGAGGACTCTGGGCTGAATTGGACCAGCGGTGAGGGCTCTGGGCTGGACGGGACCAACGGTGAGGGCTCTGGGCTGAATTGGACCAGCGGTGAGGGCTCTGGGCTGGACGGGACCAGCGGTGAGGACTCTGGGCTGAATTGGACCAGCGGTGAGGGCTCTGGGCTGGACGGGACCAACGGTGAGGACTCTGGGCTGGACGGGACCAACGGTGAGGGCTCTGGGCTGAATAGGACATAGAAAATTGAAAATTCCCACTGGCAGAGCGGGCATGGCGTGATGCATAGGCTCAGCGGACGAGACTCAGGACCGCGGATGATGGCTGGAGATAGTGGTTGAGTGGTGATGTTATCAGCTTCACCCACGGTGAAAGGGGATCCACTCAATCACAGCACATGATCCAGGTACTGAGCAAATGTGCTTGAGATTGCCACCACTGGAGCTCGACACGCTCCAGGAAGCCGGCAACATATTCCTTGATGGAGCTGCCATCTTGAAAGCAATGGATGGGGATAGAAGGAAGCAGGTAACTTCCATACTACATGTTTGGTCAGTTGTTCTGTCACGGTGTGGTGTGGGTTGCAAAAGACTCAAAGTCCAAAGGCTCCAATTTACTATATATTTTACTCATAGGCACATACAGGCAGGATAGATCACTCGCTCGCTCACTCACTCACTCACTCACTTACTCACACGCACAATCAACAACCGACAAGGACTGACTGATTTTCACACTACAGGATTTTAAGCACGATTTATGCCCGATTTGCAAATCTTGAGCTCGGCGACGACAGGGTGTTATCGCGTGCAAATCACGGGGGATTAGCGGACAATGAACGCTTGCCGATCTGTTAGTATGAAAGAGCCAACAACGCAGCGAAAACGCTCGCAGACGCATCGCCGAGCCCAGAAAAATATCTAGCATGCTAGATATCCAGAGCGGTCGCGCGACTCAACCTCAGTGATGTCATGAGTACAGCCAATCAATGCATGGGTTGAGGACACCAGGTAAATCTTAGTTTTTCTTTTTTTTTGCTTTTTTTTTTAGAGCAGATCGTCGCCCAAAGAGTGTGCAGCACTAGTTTCTGTCTGACGTCCATATTCGTGTGTAGTATTCTCTTCTTGGCTGGGTATTGGCGCACGTGCTGTTTCATGCCATTTCTGGTTCGTTTTATTGCTTGTTTTTCGTGACAAAATGTGGTTTGTAGACAGGATAGAATCGTTGGGTGACAGAGTTGTTGTCAACTCGTTATTTATTTGATTATTTTCAGAATTTAGACCGTACCATAGTACTGAAAGAGCTCTCATTAAAGTCAAAAATGATTTGCTCATATCCTCCGATCGTGGTTGTATCTCTATGTAGTGCGTTGTCAACTGGTGTAGTGAGTTACCTCCTGTTGTGGATCAATCACGTTGTGTTGTGTGGAGTGAACAGCTAAACAACTTGAACACTCATGATTTCACTGAGAGCAAGTCATGTAGTGTGAACCGCACAGTTCAGCCCGACGTTTTAAAACCATGTACTGTGAATAAGGCATAAGGGAACTAAATACAGAGACTGATGAATTTAAGACAGTTGACACAGATGATGATAATTAATTAAACACAGGTGAGAGTGGTAAAACTGAACAAGAGCAGACATGTGAAAGATAAAACCAAAACAGAACAGATTAACAAATTACAAACTATCTAAACATCTTGGTAACACTTTACAAAGGTTCGTTAGTAACATTAGTTAATATGAACTAATAATGAATAGCAAATATACAGCATTTGTTAATCTTTGTTAATGTTATTTTCAACATTTACTAATACTTGATTAAAGTCTTGTTAACATTAGTTAATGCACCGTGAACTAACATGAACAAACAATGAACAGCTGGATTTTCATGAACTAACATTAACAAAGATGAACAAATGCATTAACAAATGTATTGCTCATGGTTAGTGCATGTTAGTAAATACATTAACTAATGAACCTTATTGTAAAGTGTTACCAACATCTTTACTAGATATGTTTACTTTTTTTGTATTATATTTAAAAATTTTATTATTGTATATTATTGTAATATTGTATTATATATATATATATATTTTTTAATTTAAGAATTTGTATTATATTATATTATGTTTGATAAAAAATACTTTATTTATTAAATATTTATTTATTAACCATCCTTTAAATATTATAAGTGAAGTTGAGAGGCAGAACTTAATAGATATTACAAATATAACTGATTGATAGAGTTCATATAATAAAAGATATTAAGTCTTATATAACATACTTATAAAAATGACAAAAAGCTTTATTCATTTCATTGTCCAAAAATAGACATCCTTTTCTTTAAGCTATACTTATTTCTTTGTTGTGATTATTTTAGGAGGCAAAATATGACCCGGACGTGTTCTGGAAAGGTTTTGTAAGATTCACCCACAAGGAAAACAAATTAGCTAAATGTTTCTTGCACAAAAACCTTTTATTCTGCCGTGTCAAAAATAGCCCTACTGATATAATCAGTGCGACTGAGAGTGTGTGTTTCCTGTTCTGTCCCTATTAGTGTTTTCCAGAACGATGACTCCGAGAACAGAGAGAAGCGGGAGAGCAACAGGTTAGTGTTTGTTTTCCCCCAGCTCTCGACAGAAAGTGCTCTCAGAAACAGCACTATATAGGCCTCGATGCCTGAAAATGGTTGTGTTGTAATCGTGTAATTTTATGGTCTTGACTTTTAACACAGCAACACATAAAGATGATGGTTTCCAGACGCGCTGCTTTATAGGGCAGATCTGCGTGTGTGTTGGGAATGAAATGCTGCGAAACAGAGCCAGGGAGAGAGAGAGAGAAAGAGAGAGAGAGAGACCATGGAGAAGTGGAGACAGAGCAACTATGAGGACATTATCCATCAAATTAAACAATAAAACACAGCTTCAACATTAATTAGGTGAAGAAAGAGATTGTATCCTACTGGCAGCAAGATACACTGATGCCTGTCACAAAAAGAGCGAGGAGTCGACTAATCAGTGATGCGCTCACATTACACACAAACACATACACTTGCGCATGCAAACACTCACTGAATTCTAAATTGTTGATAGGATTTTGAAATGTTTATTAAAGGGATAGTTTTCTTTGAAATTAACTTTTGATATGTTTTATCTTACCTCAAGGGCATCCAAGATGTAGGTGTCTTTGTTTCCACAGTATTTTCAATTTTGCCATTTTTCAGTCAAACCGTTGTTGTCTATCAGTCATACACTGGAGGCTAAGGGGGTCCACCAAAAAGCATGCACAGAGAAGTCCAAATTAAACATGATTTAATGACTCGTACATGTAAGTACACATTGATGGCCTAAGACACGAAACGACCGGCTTGTGTGAGAAAACGAACAGTATTTATATAGTTTTACCTCTTGTAATCATCTGCGAAGTGATCGCTTGCGCGCCGACGTCACTCTTTGTTTATACAGAGATTTCGGAAGTTTTACCTTTCACTAAACATATTTAGATATACGGGAAACCGCAATGGAAGACGATTTCGGTATATCTAAATATGTTTAGTAAAAGGTGAAACTTCCGAAATCTCTGTGTAAATATTGAGTGACGTCACACGCAAGCGATCACTTCCGGCGTAACATTGAACTGATTCAGTTCGGTTCAGTTGGACACTGCACAACTGATTCAGATCACTTGGACCTCACTGTGATTACACGAGGTAAAAACGATATAAATACTGTTCATTTTCTCACAAAAAACGCTCGTTTCGTGTCTTAGGCCATCAATGTGTACTTACATTTATGAGTCATTAAATCATGTTTAATTTGGACTTCTCTGTGCATGCTTTTTGGTGGACCCCCTTAGCCTCCAGTGTATGACTAATAGACAACAACAGTTTGACTGAAAAATATCAAAATTGAAAATACTGTGGAAACAAAGACACCTACATCTTGGATGCCCTTGAGGTAAGATAAAACATATCAAAAATTAATTTCAAAGTGAACTATCCCTTTAATTGTTCTACTTTTTTAATGTATGTTCATGTATGATGATTGGAAATGCCTTGGCAATACATTGAAACAATTGTCATGTTAATAAACCACATTTAATTTGAATTGAATTTTGAGAGAGAGAGCAAGAAAGAGAGAGAACATGAGAGAGAGAGCATGGGAACAGGCATCGGGATTGTGGTTGTGGCTCAGCGTTTCCCAAGGCCAGCGGTAGGAAACAGAATTACTGGATCTCTCTGACCTCCTCAACTACTCCCCCGGGGGGTTCCTGTCTCAATGTTTAAAACAGACCGTCCAGACGCATCCTGGAGAGGCCGAGCCCAGTGTCGGAGCGGCCAGAAGAATAGAGCGCGGAGGGAAGCTAAGCCGGGTCTACGACTGCTAATCTGAGGACCACACAGACGAGGAGCAGGTCATTGTGTGTGAAGAGGCCAGCTGGGAGGTGGACAGTCCTCGGGCCCGGGGTCGACCTAAAGGGCAGGTGCGAGACCCCGATATACCTTCATTAACCCCTCACACAAACTATTTTGCAAGAGCCTTTCACAAAAGCTACAATGGCCCTTTCCAGGAATGAGGATGCATGGGGTTTTTTAAACTCATTCACTCCAGTGCAATAGCACTTTATACAATCATTCAGTCCTTCAGGATTTCATAATTTAATGTAAAATAAATCAAGCAAACTGCATTATTTGTGGCAGCGTGCATTTTGGTCTTAATACTGCAAAAAAAAGTTACCTGAGAGAGGTAAAGCAATGAAAATCCACAATCCAAACAAATTAATCGTATTGCAGTTGTATTGCAGTGAAAATGTACGAATTGAGGCCCATTTGAGGGAATTTCAGTAATATGTGCATTAAAATGTACACCTGTCACAGTAAAGGGATAGTTCACCCTTATTAAAATGAAGTTATAATTTACTCACCCTGGTGTTGTTCTAATGCCGTATGCCGTTTTCTTCTTTTATGGACCACAAAAGGAGAATTTTTATAAAATGTCCCGCTCACGCTCGTCCATATAATGGCAGTGAATAGCGACCAGCATCAAGCTTTTAAAAGAAAGAGACGAAAGTATCACAGAATGATCCCATGCGACACGTGTTTTTGGGGTTTACCATATGAAAGATGGTAGAAAGTGTCATGGTAGACCCCCAGAACACATGTCACATGGGTTCATTCTGTGATACCTTTGTCTCTTACTTTTAAAAGCTTGATGCTGGTCGCTATTCACTGCCATTATTTGGACGAGTGCGAGCGGGACATTTTTAGACGGCAATGCTGTTGACTTCATGAATTTACACATTGTGTGTCTTAAAGCACATTAAAATCTCCACATAAACAACATTAAAAGGGGACTTTAATTAATTATTTTCCTTTATTTAAAGCCTAGTTCACACTACGTGATTTTAAGCCCGATTTAAGCCCGATTTGCAAATCGTTGAGTCGCCGACAAGTCAGGGTGTTATCGCGTGCAAATCGCGGGCGATTAGCGGACGATTAACGCTCGCCAATCCGTTAGTGTGAAAGAGCCAACAACGCATCAAAGACAGCTCGCAGACAGCTCGCAGACAGGTCACCGAGCTCAGAAAAATATCTAGCCTGCTAGATATCTCGAGCAGTCGCGCGACTCAATCTCAGTGATGTCATGAGTACAGCCAATCATAGCAACGCATGGGTTGAGGACACCAGGTAAATCTTACTTTTTCTTTTTTGCATTTTTTTTCTCAGAGCAGATCGTCGAGCAAACAGTGTGCAGCACTAGTTTCTGTCTGACGTCCATATTCGCGTGTTATGTTCTTCTCTGTAGTTTCGCGTCATTTCTGGTTCGTTTTATTGCGTGGTTTTTCGTTACAAAACATGGTTTCTAGACCAGATAGAATCGTGTTGTTGTCAACTCGTTATTTGTTTGATTATTTTCAGGATTTAGACCGTACTATAGTACTGAAACAGCTCTCATTGAGTCACAAATGATATGCTCTTATCATCCTATCGTGGTTGTATCTCTATGCAGTGCGTTGTTAACTCGTGTAGTGAGTTACCTCCTGTTGTGGATCAATCACGTTGTGTTGTGTGGTGTGAACAGCTAAACAACTTGAACACTCATGATTTCACTGAGAGCAAGTCATGTAATGTGAACTGCACAGTTCAGCCCAACATTTTAAAATCATGTAGTGTGAACTAGGCTTTACCGGATTCAGTGCATCAGCATCTTGAACCTGTATTGTCTGGCAGGTTTGGGCAGGATTTTCTCTTATCCAGTATGTGTCTAGATGAAGTCCGGCTGGTGTATCTGTACTTAATGGCTTTTAATGAAGGCCACACTGGTTCCTTTGCTCTGTCCATCTGTCATCACTGAAACATCCGTCTCTATTGCGCTGGCTGGTTATTTTGCCTGCTCTAGAACATGACTAGAACATTAACATGCATTTTGCTAAATAAATAGGGTACATTTTCATTTCAAATGCGAATGCATTTATTTTTGCTCTGACATTGAAGAATCTGTTACAAGCAGGATTTGATATTGACACTCGTCAACCCACCAAATCCGGGTATTAATCAACTCTGGCTGTCAAATCACGAGCCAATTTGGTGTGTTACTCATTCACTCGCTTTGCTGGGGAAGTTCGTGGAAACCAAATCTGCACCGATTTAGAGCAAATACTCAACTCGTGAGTCATTATATATTTAATACAGCGTATTGCACAGAATGCAAATCTGATCTTACTTACTTGAATAAACGTCACTATGCAGCATAAAGGCGCGCTTGTTCATTTGCATTGAAGCGATAGCGAAGATTAAAAAGCATCTGGTTAACAGAAAAGATGTCGATATTTTCCCATATCCTACATTTTATTAATATTCAGACTGATCTCATGAAGTAGCGTGTTCGTATTTCCATTTTTGGCGTGCTATCAACACGCATAATCGCTTTTCAGCATGTTTATGAACGCCGTTGACTTAACGTTATTACTGTATATATAAATATATGATTTACCTCAACCCCGTCCCTAAACCTACCCGTCGCAGGGGTTAATGGCATTTATGATTGTTCCCTTACCATCCTAGGAAAAAAAAAGATCGCTGCGCAGATGTAGATCTACATTTTGCTTCGTTTCGCTCGGACATTTAACGGCGTGTGCAGACACGCGGAATCACGCAGACGTTAATGGCGTAGACATACACGTATACACGTGGATAGCTCAAAATGCGTAGAGATAACATGCCACTTGACTCGAAAGTGGCGTGTATGTTTACGCAAAAATCAAGATGTCATGTTGTAATATTCGTTGTACTATATCGATCTGTCCACCTAAAACACATGTTTGGTGATGAGGATGAGGATGAAAGAGGAAGGAGATGGATAGATCTGGATTTTGTTTGAATAAAAAATGAATGAAATCCTAATTTTATAATCTATGAAAAATATATATACAGTATATATATTTATAAACTGTGACGTTGTTCATTTGGTTGATTTATTATTATTATTATTATTATTATTATTTATTCATTTTTTGGCTAGAAGTTCTGAATGGCCAGTAACTTAAAAATGTAGGAGCCAAATTTGCCGGTAAATGAATAAGTTAATTTCAAACACTGGTTTCAAGTCAACTCACATCTTGTTGCCATTTCAGGGTTATCAGCACATCTCGCCGTGAGGAAGATCCGATGATCCAGTCGCCCATATTCTGGATCTGCATAGCCATTAAAGTCTGAGACAAAGAGTGAATTCATAAGAGCGGCAGTGGGAAAAAAGAGAGAGTGGCTGGACAGAGGAATGAGAGATAGAGAGAGAAGTATAATGTTACTTCCAGCTGTCCTCCGTCATCCATGCTTTCTGTGGGACGTATGGCCACGAGTTAATGCCAAGCATCCGGTGTATGTCAGACCCGTGAGCTTCTGCACGGGAATCAAATAAGGTCGACGACCTCTTGCACAAGGGGCCGGTCCATCATCCTATGGCAACTCTCAGAATGAGTTCAGCTGAGAAAACACAGATGCAGCCGATGCTGTAATAGACAAGAATATTTACATCAATTTCATCTGTGGTGACAGGAACTATGTGGCAACTCAAGACATAAGGGAGTGGGAGGAGTGAGTGAAGAAATGAGTGAATGAGTGGGAGGAGTGAGTGAAGGAGTGGGAGGAGTGAGTGAAGGAGTGGGAGGAGTGAGTGAAGGAGTGAGTGAACGACGGGGAGGAGTGAGTGAACGAGGGGGAGGAGTGAGTGAACGAGTGGGATGAGTGAGTGAACGAGGGGGAGGAGTGAGTGAACGAGTGGGATGAGTGAGTGAACGAGGGGGAGGAGTGAGTGAAGGAGTGGGAGGAGTGAGTGAAGGAGTGGGAGGAGTGAGTGAAGGAGTGGGAGGAGTGAGTGAACGAGTGGGAGGAGTGAGTGAACGAGTGGGAGGAGTGAGTGAAGGAGTGAGTGAACGAGGGGGAGGAGTGAGTGAACGAGGGGGAGGAGTGAGTGAACGAGTGGGATGAGTGAGTGAACGAGGGGAGGAGTGAGTGAACGAGTGGGATGAGTGAGTGAACGAGGGGGAGGAGTGAGTGAAGGAGTGGGAGGAGTGAGTGAAGGAGTGGGAGGAGTGAGTGAAGGAGTGGGAGGAGTGAGTGAACGAGTGGGAGGAGTGAGTGAACGAGTGGGAGGAGTGAGTGAAGGAGTGAGTGAACGAGGGGGAGGAGTGAGTGAACGAGGGGGAGGAGTGAGTGAAGGAGTGAGTGAAGGAGTGAGTGAACGAGGGGGAGGAGTGAGTGAACGAGGGGGAGGAGTGAGTGAAGGAGTGAGTGAAGGAGTGAGTGAAGGAGTGAGTGAAGAAATGAGTGAATGAGTGGGAGGAGTGAGTGAAGCAGTGGGAGGAGTGAGTGAAGGAGTGGGAGGAGTGAGTGAAGGAGTGGGAGGAGTGAGTGAACGAGTGGGAGGAGTGAGTGAACGAGTGGGAGGAGTGAGTGAAGGAGTGAGTGAACGAGGGGGAGGAGTGAGTGAACGAGGGGAGGAGTGAGTGAAGGAGTGAGTGAACGAGTGGGATGAGTGAGTGAACGAGGGGGAGGAGTGAGTGAAGGAGTGGGAGGAGTGAGTGAAGGAGTGGGAGGAGTGAGTGAACGAGGGGAGGAGTGAGTGAACGAGTGGGAGGAGTGAGTGAAGGAGTGAGTGAACGAGGGGGAGGAGTGAGTGAAGGAGTGAGTGAAGGAGTGAGTGAACGAGTGGGATGAGTGAGTGAACGAGGGGGAGGAGTGAGTGAACGAGTGGGATGAGTGAGTGAACGAGGGGGAGGAGTGAGTGAAGGAGTGGGAGGAGTGAGTGAAGGAGTGGGAGGAGTGAGTGAAGGAGTGAGTGAACGAGGGGGAGGAGTGAGTGAACGAGGGGGAGGAGTGAGTGAACGAGTGGGATGAGTGAGTGAAGGAGTGGGAGGAGTGAGTGAAGGAGTGAGTGAACGAGGGGGAGGAGTGAGTGAACGAGGGGGAGGAGTGAGTGAACGAGTGGGATGAGTGAGTGAACGAGGGGGAGGAGTGAGTGAACGAGTGGGATGAGTGAGTGAACGAGGGGGAGGAGTGAGTGAAGGAGTGGGAGGAGTGAGTGAAGGAGTGGGAGGAGTGAGTGAAGGAGTGGGAGGAGTGAGTGAACGAGTGGGAGGAGTGAGTGAACGAGTGGGAGGAGTGAGTGAAGGAGTGAGTGAACGAGGGGGAGGAGTGAGTGAACGAGGGGGAGGAGTGAGTGAACGAGTGGGATGAGTGAGTGAACGAGGGGGAGGAGTGAGTGAACGAGTGGGATGAGTGAGTGAACGAGGGGGAGGAGTGAGTGAAGGAGTGGGAGGAGTGAGTGAAGGAGTGGGAGGAGTGAGTGAAGGAGTGGGAGGAGTGAGTGAACGAGTGGGAGGAGTGAGTGAACGAGTGGGAGGAGTGAGTGAAGGAGTGAGTGAACGAGGGGGAGGAGTGAGTGAACGAGGGGGAGGAGTGAGTGAAGGAGTGAGTGAAGGAGTGAGTGAACGAGGGGGAGGAGTGAGTGAACGAGGGGAGGAGTGAGTGAAGGAGTGAGTGAAGGAGTGAGTGAAGGAGTGAGTGAAGAAATGAGTGAATGAGTGGGAGGAGTGAGTGAAGCAGTGGGAGGAGTGAGTGAAGGAGTGGGAGGAGTGAGTGAAGGAGTGGGAGGAGTGAGTGAACGAGTGGGAGGAGTGAGTGAACGAGTGGGAGGAGTGAGTGAAGGAGTGAGTGAACGAGGGGGAGGAGTGAGTGAACGAGGGGGAGGAGTGAGTGAAGGAGTGAGTGAACGAGTGGGATGAGTGAGTGAACGAGGGGGAGGAGTGAGTGAAGGAGTGGGAGGAGTGAGTGAAGGAGTGGGAGGAGTGAGTGAACGAGGGGGAGGAGTGAGTGAACGAGTGGGAGGAGTGAGTGAAGGAGTGAGTGAACGAGGGGGAGGAGTGAGTGAAGGAGTGAGTGAAGGAGTGAGTGAACGAGTGGGATGAGTGAGTGAACGAGGGGGAGGAGTGAGTGAACGAGTGGGATGAGTGAGTGAACGAGGGGGAGGAGTGAGTGAAGGAGTGGGAGGAGTGAGTGAAGGAGTGGGAGGAGTGAGTGAAGGAGTGGGAGGAGTGAGTGAAGGAGTGAGTGAACGAGGGGAGGAGTGAGTGAACGAGGGGAGGAGTGAGTGAACGAGTGGGATGAGTGAGTGAAGGAGTGGGAGGAGTGAGTGAAGGAGTGAGTGAACGAGGGGGAGGAGTGAGTGAACGAGGGGAGGAGTGAGTGAACGAGTGGGATGAGTGAGTGAACGAGGGGGAGGAGTGAGTGAACGAGTGGGATGAGTGAGTGAACGAGGGGGAGGAGTGAGTGAAGGAGTGGGAGGAGTGAGTGAAGGAGTGGGAGGAGTGAGTGAAGGAGTGGGAGGAGTGAGTGAACGAGTGGGAGGAGTGAGTGAACGAGTGGGAGGAGTGAGTGAAGGAGTGAGTGAACGAGGGGGAGGAGTGAGTGAACGAGGGGGAGGAGTGAGTGAACGAGTGGGATGAGTGAGTGAACGAGGGGGAGGAGTGAGTGAACGAGTGGGATGAGTGAGTGAACGAGGGGGAGGAGTGAGTGAAGGAGTGGGAGGAGTGAGTGAAGGAGTGGGAGGAGTGAGTGAAGGAGTGGGAGGAGTGAGTGAACGAGTGGGAGGAGTGAGTGAACGAGTGGGAGGAGTGAGTGAAGGAGTGAGTGAACGAGGGGGAGGAGTGAGTGAACGAGGGGGAGGAGTGAGTGAAGGAGTGAGTGAAGGAGTGAGTGAACGAGGGGAGGAGTGAGTGAACGAGGGGAGGAGTGAGTGAAGGAGTGAGTGAAGGAGTGAGTGAAGGAGTGAGTGAAGAAATGAGTGAATGAGTGGGAGGAGTGAGTGAAGCAGTGGGAGGAGTGAGTGAAGGAGTGGGAGGAGTGAGTGAAGGAGTGGGAGGAGTGAGTGAACGAGTGGGAGGAGTGAGTGAACGAGTGGGAGGAGTGAGTGAAGAGTGAGTGAACGAGGGGAGGAGTGAGTGAACGAGGGGGAGGAGTGAGTGAAGGAGTGAGTGAACGAGTGGGATGAGTGAGTGAACGAGGGGGAGGAGTGAGTGAAGGAGTGGGAGGAGTGAGTGAAGGAGTGGGAGGAGTGAGTGAACGAGGGGGAGGAGTGAGTGAACGAGTGGGAGGAGTGAGTGAAGGAGTGAGTGAACGAGGGGGAGGAGTGAGTGAAGGAGTGAGTGAAGGAGTGAGTGAACGAGTGGGATGAGTGAGTGAACGAGGGGGAGGAGTGAGTGAACGAGTGGGATGAGTGAGTGAACGAGGGGGAGAGTGAGTGAAGGAGTGGGAGGAGTGAGTGAAGGAGTGGGAGGAGTGAGTGAAGGAGTGGGAGGAGTGAGTGAAGGAGTGGGAGGAGTGAGTGAAGGAGTGGGAGGAGTGAGTGAACGAGTGGGAGGAGTGAGTGAACGAGTGGGAGGAGTGAGTGAAGGAGTGAGTGAACGAGGGGGAGGAGTGAGTGAAGCAGTGGGAGGAGTGAGTGAAGGAGTGGGAGGAGTGAGTGAACGAGTGGGAGGAGTGAGTGAAGGAGTGAGTGAACGAGGGGAGGAGTGAGTGAACGAGGGGGAGGAGTGAGTGAAGGAGTGAGTGAAGGAGTGAGTGAACGAGTGGGATGAGTGAGTGAACGAGGGGGAGGAGTGAGTGAAGGAGTGGGAGGAGTGAGTGAAGGAGTGGGAGGAGTGAGTGAACGAGGGGGAGGAGTGAGTGAAGGAGTGAGTGAACGAGTGGGAGGAGTGAGTGAACGAGGGGAGGAGTGAGTGAAGGAGTGGGAGGAGTGAGTGAAGGAGTGGGAGGAGTGAGTGAACGAGGGGGAGGAGTGAGTGAAGGAGTGGGAGGAGTGAGTGAAGGAGTGGGAGGAGTGAGTGAAGGAGTGGGAGGAGTGAGTGAAGGAGTGGGAGGAGTGAGTGAAGGAGTGGGAGGAGTGAGTGAAGGAGTGGGAGGAGTGAGTGAACAAGTGGGAGGAGTGAGTGAACGAGGGGGAGGAGTGAGTGAAGGAGTGGGAGGAGTGAGTGAACAAGTGGGAGGAGTGAGTGAAGGAGTGGGAGGAGTGAGTGAAGGAGTGGGAGGAGTTAGTGAAGGAGTGGAGGAGTGAGTGAAGGAGTGGGAGGAGTGAGTGAACAAGTGGGAGGAGTGAGTGAACGAGGGGGAGGAGTGAGTGAAGGAGTGGGAGGAGTGAGTGAACAAGTGGGAGGAGTGAGTGAAGGAGTGGGAGGAGTGAGTGAAGGAGTGGGAGGAGTGAGTGAACGAGTGGGAGGAGTGAGTGAAGGAGTGGGAGGAGTGAGTGAAGGAGTGGGAGGAGTGAGTGAACAAGTGGGAGGAGTGAGTGAACGAGGGGGAGGAGTGAGTGAAGGAGTGGGAGGAGTGAGTGAACAAGTGGGAGGAGTGAGTGAACGAGGGGGAGGAGTGAGTGAAGGAGTGGGAGGAGTGAGTGAAGGAGTGGGAGGAGTGAGTGAACGAGTGGGAGGTGTGTCTTATAACGCACCAAATTTTATTATGCACAATCACAAGTTTTTGAAATTTGAAAACAAACAAGAGTGCAAAATTTCCAGCTAACATTGCAAAGCTACCGTGTGGCTTCAGAATGACTTTAACAAAAGTCATATGGAAAAGGTTTTTGTCATTTTTGGAGCTTTACAGCCTCTAGTCAACATCCATTTTCTTTGTAGTAGCAAAATTACTCCTTCAGAAGTCATTCCACAGAAGTCATAAAGGATTTGTAATGGCATGACGGTGAGTAAACAATGATGAACTATCCCTTTAAAGTTCTTTATTTTGTTTTCAAGGAATCTTAAGTGAGTTTTGTTTATTTAATATGTATTTATGTTGTATTTATTAGTATTTCAAGGAGCACAACCTACTCTGGCTTACCAGGAAGAAGATATTAATAGATGGCAAAAGAAGGTGCGAGTCCACAATGTTATGAGGCAAAACAAGCTGCTGGAGCGCATTAGCAAAACTGCAGGTATGGCAGCCGAACCTCTTTGCGTCCATTTGGAAACACAAGAATGTTTTCAAGTGTCTTTGGATTCGCACACAGGCTGCATTTGGCAAGCTTTGAAGCCCCAGAATATAATGCATCTTAAAAGCAGCCCATGGCCTTTGAGGAGCACTGACTGGTGTTTCAATCAGAGACCCTGAAAGACTGCTGACCAACATACATTACTTCATTTTCAATCTTCTTTCTGTCTTTCTTTCAACTTTCTGTGCATGGATTCGGAAGCTTCTTTTCTTATGTGTTTGTAGCTTGTTGTTTCTCAGTCAAACGAAAAGCTTCAAGATTACCACAGAAACATCTCTTTTCACCATCAAACTGCTCCAAAGTTAAACATTTCAACACTTTTTTTTAGCACTTTTACATGTCAACAGCATAAAGCATCTCATCTCAGCCACTAACAGAACATAGCATCTCATATATACCTCAAAACACTGAACACAAGAATAAAACTAGTCAAACCGAAGGTCTTTTATCTTCTTTAATCAGTTTCCTCTTATACCCTTTAGAGTGTGAGAGCTGTCATCTTATATGACACTCGTAACGTTAAAAAGCCCACAGGTCTGGCTTGCCGAGAGTGAAACGGATGTGAAGTTGTTTAATAAAACACATGATTGCAGTACGGTTTGCCTCTCAGGATGGCTGTCAGCCTGTGGAAGAGACAGGAAGGAAAAGCCTTCATAAACTCAGATGAAAGAGATACTGATGTACAGGTGCACAGCGAGGACATGTTTTATTGGCTGATTCGGGTTTTGGGTTTTATTTCATGTTTAAACAAAGCATGATGGTGTTGACACTGAATCAGATATTAAAACTAAACTGATAACATAAATATTTATTCTATGTTTTACAACTTGCCATATACAGTAAAAACAATTCACGGTATAACGTCATATATTGGACCAAAATTGCATTATGTGGTCCATTATGTGTACTTTTACTGTAAAATAATGTCATCACATTTATTTTCAATAACTTTCATTAAGGTGTTTTATGTTATTTGGTTAATGTTTATGGCATTATTTTAATGCCACGCACGTTACCCTGATGGTGTTTTGACTGTGTGTACACAAGTATTGGCCATGTTTATGGATAGGACACTTACAAAGAACTCTGATTCATCATGTGGCTTTCCATTGTACCGTCTATATTATCATGTTGGAAGATACAACGCTGATTTTGGTAGTTCAAGTAGCTTGGTGTAGATAACATTATATCACAGGATGAAATATGCAGTTATAAGTTGTAAAATATACATGTCATTCAGTAATACCTGATATATTGCCACCGTATTTTTTTGTAATTTCTCTGCTGTTCATTTTTATGCAATTTATGCATACATTTTATGCAATTTAAAAGACACTATTCTCTTGGTTAAAATTAAACACACTATCACTTCTAATCAGGAGTAAACGAGGCTGGTTAGTTAGAGCTGTCCAGGTGAACCTCGCAGGTTGGCGTTGGTTTAAACCCCATTTGGAGCGGAGCAAGTAGAACTACTTGCAATTGTGCCGTGACTCGGATGAGAGTGAAGTTTAGGAGGGAGACCAGTTAGGGGCTAAAGTCGTTAGTGTCCTTTGGCTCTTTTTCACTTCGTGGTACGACTCGGCCTGACACGGCTCGCTTCGCTTTAGCTCGGTTTGCTTTTCCACTGCAGTTAGCACCGCTTAAGTGGGTGGGATTATATTCTGATCGTTGTAGTTTATCCGCTCCTCAGACGGCAACCAACGAGAGGAACATTTGCTCTTCGTCCACTGACCACGATTCAGCTATTTATTTTTTGGAAGTTTTCTTTCTTTCTTTTTTCTTCAAGCAAGTCAAGCTAGTAGTTTTAAAACAGGTGCTACAGCAGTGGCTGTTACTGGCTATTTAAATCTAGCGGGTTGGTTTGATGTCTCGCAAATTCTGTCTGACCAATCAATGATCTGCAGTGTGTTCACGTCACATTTTAGTACGTACCGTACCATACAGTGGAAAGGCGGCAAAGCGTGCCGTACCGCACCGTATCATGCAGTGGAAAAGCGCCACTTGTTAGGGTGCTTGCCTCCCGTGTTGGTTGATTTGAATCCGACTTAGAGCGGTGCAAGTAGGACCAGTTACATTGGTGCCGTGACCCGGATGAGAGCAAGGGTTAGGCGGGTGTGTGTAATGGAGGCCAGTTAGCATCTAAAATTAGAGGCTAAAGTCTTTAGCGTCCTTGTAATGCTACGTTCACACCGAACGCGAATAGCGCGTCAAATTCGCGTCTACCGCGTCTTGTTTGACGCTTGACCACTTTGTGTTAATTCGCCCGTCAAGAGCGAAACTGACGCGGGTAAAATAAAAAGTTTGAAGCGAAATTTACGCGCTTCTCGCACGTCAAAACCGAAACCGGCCATCTTTGTTTATGTTGATCGAGTATTCATCGAGAGGTTCACCGCACTGTATTTGCTCTGGAGAGCTAGAAGAGCGGCGTGGGGACCCTTCGGAGGCGAACCGTTTGGCTAGTTTCACCATTTGCTCGCTCCAGGAGCTGCGCTGGATGACGGCCGCTGTCAGCGGTACTTCCGCCTGTCCCGCGCCCAGTTTGATGACCTGTTGTCCCTCATCGGAGCGAGGATCACCCTCGCCCTCATCCACCTAATCTAGCTGTCATTTTTTTTGTTTTGATGATAAATAGAGCCAGCCTCCAAAAATTATTAACCTGTGCTGTGATTTTGTTTCTCTCTCACGTCCAGACACGAACTTATGCACATATGTTGATTGTCTTCACATCATAATATTATTTCATATAATCTAGATATGGAATAAATAACATTCAATACAAAATGAACATGTCTCGTATGTAGAAATAATGTTTTAAGTGATAAAATATTTGCTTTGTTGTGCATTAGAACCACACCAGGCATTTAGTCATATTACAAAATAATTTATGGAAGCATCCAGACACTTCACCACGTGAGCAAGCAGCTAGGCTCCTGATTGGTTGACGCGGCGCAAATTCACGCCAAAGTTCAGATTTTTCAACTTAGGCGGCAGACGCGAATTCGCATCAAACGCGTGAATGGACAAATGGCACTAACTAAATAATTCACGCTTAACGCGCCAGACGCTCAATTCGCGCGAACTTGACACGCTTGAATTGACACTTGAATTTTTTACGTGCGTAACGCGTATTTGCATTGACTTAACATTGAATTAATTCGCGCCTGACGCGCTATTCGCGTCCGATGTGAACATAGCATTAGGGTGCTTGCCTCCCGGGCAGGGGCGATTCTAGGGTCAGAGCTTTAGGGGTGCTGAGCACCCAATGAGCCCCACTGCCACCACCCACATTTTACACCCATATACGCTCCCTCTCTCTCTTCATTTTATTTATTTATTTATTTATTTATTTATTTGTAAGGGGGACAGTGTACACATTAATCAACATTAGAACAATGAAAATGTACCTGAGTTAGCTAAAATAGCTAATTTTCATCGGTAGTTCCCCAGCCAACAGTAAAAATAGGCAACCTTAAAGATATTAACAAATTTGTAAAACTATGTTGGGTGGCCTCTGTTCCTCTAGGGGGGTTCGGGGGCATGCTCCCCCGCTAGAAAATTTTGTAGATTTTAAGGTTAAATGCATCAATCTCGTGCTCTTTGAGAGTTTAAAATTAAGAGCTTCAACCCATGAACTGCTGTTGAACAAAGAAAAAGCATTGATTTGTAGCAGGACAATAAAGAGGGCTCAAACATCTTTTTAGAGTCTCAGTCTACATTACATTATCAATGGTGTTTTAGGATCCTAAACAATTATTATAATAATGTAATAATGATTTATATAATTATTCCTATGATGTAAAATCCATATAGCCAATAAATGTACTATATAAGTGAAAATTAATATTTCAAAAGTATATTTTAGTCAACATACACTATAGGAAAATTAAAATACTTTTGTCATATTTCTACACTTGCAAGAAATAAACCCTTGAGCTTTTATTTAGGAGAAAACACCAGATATAATCATGCTGATCGCGTGAGCAAAGTGCACACTTTTCTTTAAATCACTCAGCAAAAATGGATGCCTATTTTTAAAGTCTTGTGCTGTTTTATATAGGCACAAAGCCATATCATGGATTCGATTTTAGTTTGTTGGCAAAATATAACACCAGAGCCCTTTATGTTAGGTTATACATTTTACATCTCATATGTGTTGGGAAAAGGGAGAAGAGAGAGTTCGGCAAAAGGCAGATTCGAACTCAGGTCGAGCGCATCTAAAACTGCTTTAAAGCACTTCACTCACGCCCTACGACCTACGCCACTGTAGTTACTCCGTGACATGCATCTATTTACTAAAAAGACAGGCACTTACTGCAAATATACGCACCGTTATCGAAAATGTAAAAAAAAAAAAAAAAAATTTTTTTTCTTCCCCTTGCTTGGGCTCATGGCGAACTTGCAATAAATAAATTTTATCAGACCGGCCCTCGCGGCCTCAAAACACTACCGGCTCACCGGGAAAACTCCCGTCTCTCCCGATTGCCACTCCGCTAACGTTACTCCACAGCGGAGGCGACCCGCTAGACTAAAACAGTCCGAAAATAAACACTTATTATAGGTGTAACATGGTGATTCAGGATACTGACTCCAGTACTCACCGATATGGTTTCGGAATCGGAACAACTGAAGGAAAGAAGTGTGAGACACAGCTCTGGAGCGTTTCAGTTGATTCACAAAACTACCTAACGGCCCGGATTCTCATAACTCTGCGTGTGTTTCGCGCTGGATGACGACCGTGTTGAGCGGTGCAGGTACAAGTAACATTAGAAGAAGATTAATGCTTTCATTTTCATTTTAAACCACAAACTACTGAGTATGTTTTGGACATTATTTAACCGTGTCAAAGACGAACAAAATTTTTAGAATAACAACATTTCTTGCTCCAAGTTTTAGGGGTGCTGAGCTCCTTTTTAGGGGTGCTGAAGCACCCCTAAAAATGGGCTAGCCTCGCCCATGCTCCCGGGTAGGTTGATGCTGGTTTGAATCCAGCTCAGAGCGATACAATTAGGACTAGTTACATACATTGGTGCCATGACCCGGATGAGAGTGAGGTTTAGGGTGTTCAGTGTAATAGAGGTCAGCGAGAGGCTGTGGTCTTTAACATCCTTATTAGTGCACCCACCTCACATGCCAGTTGATGTTGGTTCGAATCCCATTTGGAGCGTTGCAAGTAAGATGAGTTACAGTGGTGCCGTGACCCAGATGGAAGTTTATCAGGGTGAGTGTAAAGGAGGCCAGCTAGAGACTAACGTTAGGGGCTACAGTCTTTAGTGTTCTTGTTAGGGTGCTTGTCTCCCGTGTCGGTTGACACAGGTTCAAATCCTCCTAGGAGTGGCGCAAGTAAGACAAGTTACAATGGTGCCGTGACCCAGATGAGAGTGAGGTTTGGGGGGGGGGGATGTAACGGATGCCAGTTAGCATTCAACGTTTGAGGCTACAGTCTTTAACGTCCTTCTTAGGGTACTTGCCTCCCGTGTCGATTGATGCTGGTTTGAATCCCATTTGGTGCAGTGAGAGTAAGATAAGTTACATTGGTGCCGTGACCCGGATTATAGTGAGGTTTAGGGGATAAAAGCAACGGAGTTGGAGACTTTAATGTCCTTATTACTGCACCCATCTCTCACGCTGGTGGATGTTGGTTCGAATACTGCTTGAAACGGTGCGAGTAGAACCAAAAAGTACCTATAAAAATGTCTCAGCCAATGAAATGGCTTAAAGGTCCAAAGAGGGATATGACTTTGCAGGGCCATCCCTACATCCGCTACCTCTCACTGTATTGCACAAGTTAGGATCTTGAGCGTTCAGAAATGTAAGTTTAGATTTAGCTTGCAACATCATTTCATCTCTTTACTGTGCTTGTTGGTCTGTATTGATGTGCACATACACACACACACACCAGCGTGAGCTCACAGAGCAGAGCTGTGGAGGTTGCTGACGGGGCCGGGACAGGAACCCCTCATTAGCACTGAATTAAACACAACCTACATCAGTTCAGTCTGGCAACACATGAAAGAGCACCCGTGAGAGACAGGGATCCGCACTCGTTGTCACACTTCATCCCTGACACACACACACACACACATGCATTGAAAACCACATCATTGCCACATACAAACAAAAACTGTATTTCGTTATACGCAAATATCCTGTATGCAGAGATTCCCAGATGACCTAATACATTTCAATTCATTCATTCTTTATTTAACCAGTTTTTTTAAACGCATTGAGCTGTAATAAAAAACGTAAATACACTACAAAACAGAAAAACACAAAGATTGAAGCGAACATTTGTATTAGAAACACAGAGAGACAAATTAGATGGAATTAGACCACAAATAGACTTATAAAACAATACCAAATAAAGCGTATTCGAGTATACAAAGAGGGCAACTCAGCTTAATCATATAAAGTGCAATGATGTGCTTGATAACTTTAACAAGTAATGAAATGTAAATAATGTAGTGGGGCATTGCAGTTATATGCTATACCGTACATTTCCCGTGTAACAGAAGAACAGAAAGTCATAATGGTCATGATTAATATTGCTTACTTGACTTTGTATTCAATCTGACCAATCAAGGGAAGACATTTTTGCACAGAAGATATAAAATCAGTATTTCCAAAAAGAAAAATGGACGCTACTTGCTTGGGTCATGTGACAGACGTAGGGAAGTCCACCATTAACTCAACCCCTAAACAAAACCTTCAATGAGATGGAGGGAAGGTTACAAGAAAATTATATCATACGATTTCAGAAATTTCACCAGAAATTTGCCAATGAGAGCATGTAGTATAAACACGCTGTGTGCTATTCTGTGAATGGCAATAGTGTTTGTGAGCATCACGCCAGGAGGATGAGAGTCATGTACCTGATTTGCACAAAGAACTTCAAAGCAAAATAAATCAATGTTGTGTCAGGCTTCGGCGTCTCCTCTGGTCTCTTACACCTACAACCACACAACAACAGAGAACAAGGAAATAAATATGCAAGCATGAACACAAATGCTTGATTTCTTTTACAAGCACTGTCCCATTGTACATACTTTCCAACATCAAAACAATTTATTATTATTATGGGAGTTAACTATAAACATATTCATGCATTTACTCACTTGATGAGCCATAAAACATGATGGGGGTGATATTAGGAGGCGGGACATCATTCTACAGAGCGTTTGATTGGAGAAACATCCGTGCAGTGCCAGATGAGTCATCAATATTTTTGTTGTTGTGGAAGAAAATGTCATTTAGAAGTACCAAGTGGCAACCTTCCGACACGGAAGTGACTTAAACTGCAATTCATCGACTGTCCACTAGAGACAGGCTGCAGAAGTGAGTCAATCCCATAAACAGCAAACTTCACAGCAGAAAATACATGTTTACAGCCTGGTGCAAAAAGTGGTTTTGGTCTATATCGCTAATTTTGCCCTTCACGACAACTGTAAGGGGGGTGAATTTTTTTATAACTCATCCGTTTACATTATATTAAGCCTTAAAGTTCTGCATAATTAAGGGCGTGGCCACTTGAGTGACAGGTGGATTGCAGCTGATGTCACTACTAGCGTTTGTCTGTTAGCGTCACGTCTCCTCAGCTAATCCGCCTCGATGCCTGTTTCTGTTGATCCGGGAGTGACGCGCGGCCAAGATGGCGACGGCCGGCTCCGCCCACTTTTCAGAAACCTACGGGTGCCGTCACAGACACTACGTCCATATTTTTTTTTCTATGACGACTACACTTCTTTTTTTATTTTTTATTTTATTGATTCATTTAGCAGACACTTTTATGCAATGAAATAACTTTGAGTGATTTGTCACAGATCAAACCATGTTTGTACACAACGTCAGAAAACTAGAATATGAAACGAGCAAGTGAAATACAGAAAAGAAGAGAGCAGACATGAACAGAAAGACAGCTCAAATGTTGATTTCATGGGGTCTTTATCTGATTGCTCAGCATAGTTTTCTTCAAACTCTGCCGTAATAATATACGGAAAGATCTTCTGATTCAAGATAACGAGGCACGTAAATTAAAAATAATAATTGATAAAAAATTAACAAAAGGCGAAATACAGCAATAGTCCATTAAACAAAATAAGAATTATCAATTTTGAATCACATTTTGATTTCAAACACGTTCGCACTTAAAGCTACAATACCTAAGATTTTATGCCGCTAGAGGGCGCTACATTCAAAACAACAACAACGGCTTTACTTGATGACGACGTGGAGGAACGCGGAATGATGGGAACTGTTGTTTTCAACTCCACCGTGGATAAATCAGTCCGACGGGAATCGAAAATTAGTTGTCATGGATGAGGTAAAGTTCGATTTCTATAACTGTTGCGTTTAATGACATGCTTGTTTTTCATTAAACTGAAATAACCGCAAGAAAAGTAAGGTTTAAAAGTAAATTAGTTATCAAAGATGTTAGGGGAGAGCCGGAAACACTTTTCAGATAAACGTCGTTTTCTAAGATACAGCCAACAGTTCATATTCCGAGAAGTATTCGCGGTGAATATGATCTCACGATTTTTCACATCATATGCACAGACAACAAGACATTCTAACAATAAAACTAATTGTTTAGCATCGTTTACTGACATGAAATTTGAATACAGAACACGGTGTTACTCACCTGTCAAGTAAAACACATGCAAGATCGGCGTCTCTTTCTAGTTCGAGTTTTTCACGAAGTTCTCTCCATTTCGGAAATGTCACACCGATGTTGAGCTGGTTTTATTTCTCTGGGTCGTTTGGTTGATCCGTTCGTTGACGTTTGCGTTTATGAGGCTTGTCTTTGTTGACAGAACCAGGTGCAATCGCTAAAGAATAATTGTGCTCCATTCCATAACAAATGCACGAAACAAGCTGACGTTTGTTGCTTGATAGACGCTAACGCACAACTACAACTTCCGCATTTGTCCAGGACTACACGCAATACGAGCGGAAACCGCGGTAACGCGGATATTACGTGATGGGCTGGCGACTCCCAGCTCACACGCCCCGTTTCCTTGGTTAATATCTCAATTTTCTCGCGATTTAAACATTTGAAACATTTGTAATATTGTAAGTTATCATCTTAACTAAATATATAACACTGGCCTTGTGATTTTGGGATATGTTAATGCAAAAGTCTTAGGTATTCCACCTTTAAGGACCAATTTAATTTTGGGGTTTTTTTGTTTAAAATTTTTTTTTTTTTTTTTTTTTGGAAAAACATTTTTTTAAACTAACTGTTAAAAATGTGGCCAGCTTACATTGTTCTCTTCAGATCCAGTTGCAAACTTGCGTGTATGTTTTTCATTAAGGCAGAATCCAAATCTGAGCACATCTGTCATAGAAGGCGAGAAAAAAAGCTGTTTAGATTTCATGTGTTTGCTTTTAGGACAAACCACACAAACACACAAAAAACAGCTACAGATTTGAGTTTGCCAACAATCATCCCGTATTTCTGCAGTCTCTCTGAGCAAGGCTGCAATGTTTGACTATATATTATTGTTACGGGTGAAACCCAGCGGTTCACACAGCCGTGGATACGCGGGATCCACTTTAACACACTACTGCCACTTCACACCATCGCTTTATTTATTCTCTATCAGCACGTCTCTGGAAATGACGCAGGTGTGTATTCTTGCCAGTGTGTGTGTGTGTAAAAGAGACAAACCAGACATTCATAATTTAAGAGCAATGTCTGTTGAGTGAGTGACTACCTGGGGGGAAATGAAACATTGGATTTGTTGAATAAAATATAAGTTGCAGGAACCCTCGTGTGGGTTGTGTGTGTATGTGTGTGTGCAGGTAATGATGTCAGTAGGGACCGAATATGTAACGATCATGCAAATGCACATGGTTGTTTAAAACATACACACACAAAGTACAAGCCCAAATACTATTCGGAGACGATTCGATTTCTACATTAAAGCTGGTTTCGCTGAGTTAATGTAAATGATATCGTAGTTGCATGATCAACTGGAGGGAGTGCCGAAGACCCGGGGATGATCGATTACGCGTGCAGAATACGAGAGTGTGCTGGTTTGACGTTTTGAATACAATAAAAGGTATTATGTTTTGGGCAGTAAATGTAGCAGTGTGTGTGTGTGTGTGAGATATTGGAAACTGTCCCTACAGGCGAGTTTTCACACGCCTGCAACTAAAGCTGGAGCTGACTTGTATTGTTCAGGCAAACGATCCACCTTGGGCAGAGATGTGTGTGTGTCCCAGACTGCATCAAGACACATGCACAAATGCATGTATACACATTATAAGAAAGCCACACACACACTAATGAGGCCCTGCGAGGCCCTGCCGGTCTGTCTGTCAGTCTGACACACGCCTGACAACAACATTGAGCTTCTTCTGTCTCTTCCACTCACTTTAATTCAGCAAAACTACTGACAGGATTATAGAGACACTCAAATTAATTCAATTAATAATGTGCTCTGTCACTCTCTCCCGAGGAGGACAATAATAAACTCTGATTTGTGAAGGAAGAATGTGTGAGAGACGTGGAAACGTGACACACTGATGGTGTTGCTTTACAGAATATGCGGTGCACGCAAAACAAAGATAAATGCGAATATTATAATGTATATAATAGCAAAATTAACGGAGGAAATAAATGTTCCCCGTATGTTTTGTTGTAGATAGATATCTTCTTTTACATTATCTGCAAGATTTTAAATATCTCTAAAACGCATCAGTTCAGAAATGTAGCTATACGCTAAAATCCAGCTTTTAATGTCTGTGTGGTGTTTTAATGCGCTTTAAGACACACCATGTGTAAGTTGATAAGTGGACAGCATTGCTGAGTAAAACTGCAGTGAATCAAAGACAGTCTCAAAAACACGCTGGTGTTTCTGACGTCACAAACCACCTTGTAACCAATCAGATCAACGCGTGATCGTCAACCAGTGGATCTCTGAGCTGAGGGAGTGAGTGGAGGCGGGGCTTATTTGCATATTCATAGAACGGCATATACTAAAGGAGGCAAGGGTGTCGAGTTACATTCAAGATATTTTAAGGCATAAGGAAAAATTTTCTAGGAAAAAACTTTAGGTGATCAAATATGAGTTTTAAGGGAGAAAATTAATGACTTTGTAGGTTTTCATGAATTTATATACCATTTCAAGTTAATGACTCTTCTTTACACTATGAAAATATTTGTGTACACACATAATCATTATTTATTTATTTTACATATAATTATCAACATAATTTTTTTTTTTTTAATTTCTGACAAAGTCTTTACATGAATATATTAACAGATTCACGGAGGATCTGTTTGGAGCGATGTGTATTTTCCAACAAGGCATCGCAAATGCAATAAGCAATAAACAAACATTTTGCCAAACTACTCAAGGTTTTCTTATTTCTTCATCATTAAGCACCTCAAAATTACAATATATCCTGTAAATCACAGATATTGCGTATTACAGTTATTACAGTACTGTAATATTGACATGATCAAGTAATTGCTACTTATGTTCTTACATTAAAATCATTATAATTTTACCCCTTGACTGTCACTGTCCCACAGGTGGGACGCTTGCCATTATATTTTTTTATGTTACTTATGTTTTGCTCACCAAGGCTGCATTTATTTGATCAAAAATACAGTAAAATGGTGAAATATTATTATGTTTTCCTGTAATATTTTAAAATAGTTTATGATCAGTGTTGAAAATACAGTTGTTCTCATTAATATTTTTTTGTTGAAACTATGATTTTTTAAAACCAAAGGTTTGAAATATAATCGTTTGCAACATTATAAATGTCTTTACTGTCATTTTTGATCAGTATAATGTGTTTTTGCTGAATAAAAGTATTAATTTATTTCAAAATTTTACTGACCCCAAACTTTTGAACAGTATAGCTTATATGAATTGCGTTTTTAATATACATTTTGTTAAAAGATTTGGACCAAAAATGAAAAGCATGACTCCATTGATCAGAGCACTTGAAAAGACTTTAATCCTGAAATCCAATAGCAGAGCAAAACCACAAATCTGCAATCAAACATGAATCATTCAGAGGCGTTTATTCTCAGTGTGATCAGGGAAGCTGAGGGGCAACGCTGAGAGAATAAACACACACACACACACACACACACACTGAATATAGGATTTGCTAAAGAAGCACTTCGCTCCAAAAATGAATGACACATAGAGTTCACATCAACAAACACCTCATCAGCAGAGAGTGTGTGTGTGTCAGTGTGTGTGTGTGTGAGAGAGAGACTGAGAGAAAGAGAGAAAGAGAAATTTTCACTAAATTCCAGCAACTAGAACCAAATTTTATGGCATTACCAAAGTCATAAAATTAAATCATATTTTGGGAGAAAACTCTACAGCTTAATCACAACAGCAGCCATATGCGACAACTTGACAAACACAATATGCAACAAGTCAGAAATATGCTTCTTGTCTTAATGTTGTTGTTTCTTTGTCTTAATTATTTTTCCTGTTATTTCTTGTTTATAAATGTATTCATGGGTTTGTTACTGATCGATTTATTGATTGATTGATCATTTGTAATAGCAAACGCTTTGGCAATACTGTACAAGTCATGCCAATATAGTTTATTTGATTGATTGAGAGAGAGAGAGAGAGAGAGAGAGAGAGAGAGAGAGAGAGAGAGAGAGAGAGAGAGAGAGAGAGAGAGAGACCTGAAGCACAGATTTGCTCAGTAAAGTGACACTGGTAGGTGTAACAAGAACACAAAGAAACACACACTGGCACTGCCACACGCGCGCGCATGTGTGTGTGTGCGCATGGCGTGTGTGTGTGTGTGTGTGTGTGTGTGTGTGACTGAAAGGGAGAGAGAGAGAGAGAAAGAGAGAGAGAGAGTGTGCGCGTGCATGTGTGTGTGACTGAGAGTGTGTATGTGTATGTGTGTGTGTGTGTGTGTGTGTGCGCACGCGCTCATCTGCAGCAGTGAGTCGTTGCATTCCTCGAGAAGGCGGACTCTTATGCAGTTTATTCTCCATTTTTAGCTTGTTAAACCGCACGAGAGAGTCCTTCCCATCATCATACTTAAGCAGATTTCCGTCCATAAAGAGCAGCTCAGAGAGAGAGAGAGAGAGAGATCATCAGTGTTTCTGTATGGTGGATCTGCTCATGATGAGTCACAGGTGTGTGCTTGCGTTACAGAGCAACTTCTTTAATCATCGGGATTACTTTATCATTCATCGCCTCTCTCGATGTTCATGTGTTTTTCAACACGCTTACGACCAGCAGATCAAACTAACTAGTAAATTTGCAACAACATGTTAACTAAGTGTCATTAGAGTATTAGTAGACTGTCTGCTTAATATCTGATAACACTTTATTTTGTTCATCCCCCAACAGACGTTTAACTGACTTGGCAACTAAGTCAACTTATTCTGACTGACAGTCTACTAATACTCTAATGAGAGTTAGTTGACATGTAGTTGAAAAGTTAGTTAGTAGTAGAACGTCTAAAGTGGACTATCGAAATAAAGGCTAAACTAATTATACACTGTGCACCCACATATATTATGTCAATTAATCGTTTGACAGCCCTATATATATATATATATATATATATATATACTGTATATATATATACTGTATATATATTTATATCATACCATATTAACAAATATTATAAATAAATATGGAAAAAGAAGCTAACTAATTTGTCTTAAATCTCTTTATATATATGAAGAGTTCAGATGCAAAAGCCTCTAAATGCCATTTGAAATTTTCTTCTAAAATGACCATTTTTATCAAGCTTGTATATTTAAGTTCAGTGATTTCACTTAAATGGCAATTAATAGGTAATCTTCAATGCCATTTAAGTGAAATTACTGAACTGAAATATACAAGCTTGATAAAAATGATCATTTTAGAAGAACATTTCAAATGGCACTTAGAGGCTTTTGCATCTGAACTCTTCATATCTTATTTTTGTTACATTTGTAATATCTTAATGAATTATCTTAAAATTTCAGTCCTGTTTTTATATAGTAAAACCAATAATTGAAACTTTGATATTTGTAGAATGAATCCACCAACATTAAATGATCTGTCTAACAGGCGTGTTGTTGTTTTCATGGCCTTTAGCACGAGACTTTCACCTGTTGCCATAGTATAGCAAACAATAGTCATTTTATAACATTAACGTATAAAACTTTCTTTATTACTTTGTACTGTTACATTAAACGTTTAACCATGTTGCCTTTAAGAATATATCCCAACTACCCTATCTCACGACCAATTCGTCCGAATTTGTATACGAGTGATTCAAAAGTGGCTAATTCGTACTAATTCATACGACCTCACTCGTACGAATTTGTACGATTTGTCTAAACCCACGTGACGGTTATGTTTAGGGGCGGGGTCAGGGGTAGGTCATTCGTACGAATTCATACGAATAGGCTAATTCGTAAAATATGAACGATTTAGCAAAATCATACTAATTCGTACGAGTGAGGTCGTACGAATTGTTACGAAGTAAAATTCGTACGAATTCCGGTGAGATCGGGTTACATATATGATAGTTACATGTTACGTGTGCTTACTATTAATAACAGTAAATTATGCATAATTACAAGTAACTGACTAAACCAAACCCTGACCATCGTGAGATCAAGTTAATTAATATTACTCAGTACTTGTAATTACGTCACCTTAAAATAGTGTAACCAAAATTACCTACTAATTACTATTATAAAATTCACCTAAAAAGCGTCATAGCACTAATTAGTGTACCTGTGTATGAGTGTGAGAAAAAGAGAGAGAGTGTGTGTGTGTGTGTGTGTGTTCCTCAGGCAGCTTTCTCTCAGTGGGAGGTTTGGTGATCACTCTGTTCTGAGAGGATTTTATCACAGATGAGGGTAAAGCTTCACTAACGGACCGATTTATCCCTACAACAAGCCCTACCTTACTCTTCAACACTCTCACACACACTGCCACTCACAGCAGCAACCAGCAATTATGAGAACACCATGTCATTAGAGACTTATACAGACTCCTATTATCACACCCTCACAGACAGGGGGAATTAAAGTCAGCTATATAATAAGAAACACCATTTTAAAGACAAACAAACAAATAAAACCATGAATAGCTGCATATGAACCTGTGTGTGTGATCAAATCAGCAACACGTCACAGGTCTTAAAAAATATAAATGTGTTTCAATATGTTAAACTGAGCTGAGAGTATTACACTCATATTGGGAGAGAATAATCAATTTATCCAAAGTATTTCAAACAGTATTTAGAATGTTGGAATTCTGTGGATGTTCTCCAGATGGTTCCGCTGACGAGTGTTGGCGTTTGTGTGTGTGTGTGTGTGTGTGTGTGTGTGTGTGTTTGGATGGGGTGAACGCTGGTGTCCCGCTACTTCACTGAGTTACGCCCTGTTTTTCTTTTGTGATGCGGTGACGAGGGCGACCAGTGACACATGACCTCAGACTGGGAAAGCTTGACATCATTGATTTGTGCTCACATATCAATGGTCCATGACAAGTCAACAAAAAACGCACTTTTAGTGTACACTCTAAGAAATGCTGGGTTGTTTTGACTCAATTTTGGGTAAAATATGGACAAACCCAGCCATTGGGTTACATTTTGAAATTACATTTTTAACCCAATGGCTGAGTTTGTCCATATTTTACCCAAAATTGGGTTAAAACAACCCAGCATTTTTTAGAGTGTATAGGACCTATAAAACATCCCTCATTCAATGTAAGATTGTAGTTTTCTCAACATGAGCTGCATGAGTTGGAACTGAAAGACATCCAACTTGTGGTCCGTTCCCAATTCACTCTAAAAGTGCTCTGGGTCAAATATGGACAGACCCAAATTCTGGGTTAAAAATGTACAGTTGAAACTGAAAGTTGACGTTGGGTTGAGATTTTAAATGACATTTTTAACCCAACATTTGGGTTTGTCACTATTTGACCCAAATTTGGGTTAAAACAACCCAGCATTGTTTCGAGTGTTTGCTTCCAATTCTCTGTAAACTTTCCTGCACTCTAAATATGCTGGGTTGTTTAAACCAATTTTGGGTCAAATGTGAACAAACCAAAACATTGGGTTAAAAATTAAATTGAAAAAAAAAAAAAAACCCAAACTTTTTATATTAGAAATTTAAAAAGTACAAAAAAGTTGACATTTCTGGATTAGGAATGTAATTTGTCCAGGTTTGTCCATATTTGACCCAAAATTGAACCAGCATTTTTTTAGAGTGTGTCCCAACAAAGGCAAAAATGTCTTTAAATAAAAAAACGAACAAATGTTGACAAATTTTCCACGTTACCTGGACCGAGAACATCATGTTTATTATTAGTCAGCAAAAGCACTGGAGTGGACAAAAGTCTGCATCATCCGCCGGCTTTCGTCAAAACAACAGATTAGCCTATTCTTCCGCATTTTTGTATCCCTTAATCCCACGGACAGTCAGATCGACAGAGGGTTGTATATTTTCCGTGATATTCCGTCGTGGCGTTCTCTCTATATTCACTATTCTTTCACTGAAAACAAAAGTAACTCACTCCCGCTAAACGTTTACTCGTTGAATTCTCACACCCAGGAAGTCGACACTATTATGACTAAAAGTTTTCTAAGAGGTTTTTCCTACTAAAGCAAGGCGGTATTTGATCCTATAAGTGCAAATATAGCAGATTGGTGGGCGTGGCTTAGAACGGCAATTTGCCCAGTGCATTATGGGTGTTGAAATTTTCCTGTCAAAAGGGAAGACAAAAGCACATTTTAATGTCATTTTAATTTCCATATGCATCTAAAGGTTTTCTAAAGGTTATTTTTAGGAAATTTTACTGGTAAAAAAACATCCATTGTGAATCGTCAGAAATATAGCAAGGTATAAAGCATGGCCCTCTTCTTCCCTACGTAGTGAGACAAGTTTTTGAACAAAGAAACATGTAGGGCGGGACTTGATTTTGTCCATGGGAATTGATTGGAGCTTTGGTGAAAACTAAACAAATATTTAATTACTACAATAGTAATTCCTCACTAGAAATGACATCAAAAGTGGGTCAAAAACGCACATAGGCGTACACACCAACCGCAACTTTCATACGCCATCTTTATTTTTCAAGTTTAACAGTCACTGAATGGACGCACAGGATTGTGGGAAATCAAAGGCAGTGAAGGATGCATCTTCAAAACTCGAAATGAATGTATACAGCCGAGATATCGCTGCAAGATGTTTAAAGTCCCCGTCAACCAAAACGTGCAACCGACTTTAGTACTTCAGTGTTGTGACGAATATCCAAGTGAAACGGTAGTAATTGAAGAGTGCGCGGTTTTACTTTAGCGCAACAACTGGTACAAACATGAAAAACCATCAATATACAATCAAGCATTTGTACAGACAATACCATACCAAGACAAAGAACAAAAACAAGAAACATACAAACATAGTAAATGAAAGAGGAAAAATAATAAGGATATTAAGAGGAATTGGGGAATAGGTCATAATATTGAGATAAAAGCTTTCTATTCTTCTTGTTCTTTACAAGTTTGTGTGATTTAAGAAACATATTCCCAAAATAAAATGCTTAAAACACAAGGAAGACTTATTAAATTTCTGCTTGTGTATAAAGAAGCATATAAGTTTATAAAGTTTAAGACAAACTCCATCTCTCACTCATAGCAGACTGACGTTGGAGGGGCGTGGTTAAGGATATTTAACCAAAGTCGTCAAACCAACGTCATCAGAGAAAGTAATGGAAGCAATTTTTCAGATTTTAATTAACCACAACAAACAGATTTTTTTTTCTGTATAAACTTCCACTGATTAATTATTCACCACAAGACTAATGTGAGGTTGAGGTAACAAAGTAAGAGTCAATGCTGATATCCGACGTAGATTACGAGGTCACACGATTTTTAATGTAATGCGCACGGATAAATAATTTAAATGCAATATTCCATTAAAAAAAAAATATAATTTTGATTTCATGGTAACTTTGAAAACCTCAGAGCAGGTTTCTCTTGTCGTTCATGCTGGAGAAATATATAACAGACGAATTTATCAGAAACGCTTCTCAATATTAATAACTTATTTAATTATTTTATAAAAAAAATCCTGCTGTTATTGAATACGTCTGAATCTATAAGCCGTGTTGAATTTCTGAAGAACAGCGCTCGTGCTCTTGTTATATTGCTTAAATAACACAATCCCAAGCCCTGGTGTCATTGAACTATTTCAAGAATCAAGCCCCGAACAAACTGTTCCTTTAAACCTCTCGTGAGTGAGTGTGCGTGTGTGTGCGCGCTCTGAATGGAGTGTCGTTTTTCAGCTCTAACTCCTCCTCTGCATTCTGCTCGTCCAGCAGCACACACACACACACACACACTCGCGCGCTGCTGCGTGCTTGCGCATTCCCCATCAGCAGCAGCTCAACGTACAGGGCAACGGAACCGCTTCGCGGCCAAACACACCGTTTCGTTTTCAGAGACCGTTGATTAAACATGACGGTGGTGATTCAAAACGTGGAGGAAACGAGCTGATCTGAGGAGGAATCTGTGTTTTACGCGATTAAAACACGTCTTTCTTTGGGATAAGAGACTACGGAGGCACCGCGACCGTTGCAACTTTTGTTCACGCGCATTTAACTGACGGTTGCGGTTTTTTTTTTAAAGAAAAAGTCGCTCAACTTTTGGCGCTCGATTCATTCGGTCTGTGTGGAATGTAGAATCGGGTGAAAATACAATTTTATTTGTGTTTGGTAAGTTTTGTCGGGACGACAACAGAAGAGGACACAGCGCTGCACTGGAGTTTGTTGCAGGGATACCGATGAAACTGTCGAGCTTTGTGTGATCGCACGTAATCATGGACAAATTGGATTTAAATTCATGTGTCAAGGATTATTTCTGAAATACTTGTGTGTTTTTATCCCGCACTGACACGTTCTCGTGCACTTCAGAGTCAACACAAACTCTAGATTTTGTAACCGTTGCAAGACGCTCGTAAACATGCCGCAACTTAACGGAGGTGGAGGGGATGAGTTGGGGGCGAACGATGAAATGATCTCATTCAAAGATGAGGGAGAACAAGAGGACAAAATCTCCGAAAACGTTTCTGCCGAAAGAGATCTGGACGATGTCAAGTCCTCTCTAGTGAACGAGTCGGAAAACAACAGCAGTTCATCTGATTCTGAGGTAAGTCAGACACAACCGCATGTTGACAGACACATGGATGTGGTTGTTGCCGACGGAAAAATAACTTTTCTACTTTGTTTTTCTCCGTTCCTCGTCTGTCCTTCAGCAAACCGAGAGGAGACCACAGCCAAGACCTGATCATGATAGTTATGAGAAAGCCCGAGAGTATTTCGCCGAGGGTAAGAGCTCTCTGGTGCTGCTATGGCAGCCCGAATTAACAATTATTCTGTGTTTTTGGTACTACTAGTACTTTTAAATGAATTGGAAGTAATATAACTCTGACTGGTGCCTTTTCCAATTTCAGACAGTACTTTTTTCAAATAATATATTAACGATTCAGGTAGATTCAGTATTTGTTTTACTTATTTTTTAGTGTGCAGGCCGGTCAGTTTCAAGTCTGTTTTTTTTTTTTTGTAAAAGTGTCATAATTTAGACTAAAGGTAGCCATTTGAAACTTCTTTCACTGAGTAATTATTCACCACAAGACTAATGTGAGGTTACAAAGTAATTAGAGTCAATGCTGATATCACTACGACTTTAAAGATTACAAGGTCATAAATATTATATTCTATAAATATTGTATATTACAAGTAAAAAACAACAAACCAGTGAGAGGACGAGTGTTATGCTACGTTCAGACTGCAGGTAAAGGTGGCCTAAATCTGATTTAGTTTTTTGCTCTTATGTGACTGTTTTTGCCATGACAGTGTGAACCGCACAAACCACATGGAATATGATCTTTTCGATTATGATTTGGCCACTTTCATATGTGGTACTAAATCAGATACAGGTCAGATGTTTTGCAATGTGACCTCAGTCTGAACAGTCAAATCAGAATTCAAGCGTCTTTTAAATCACAATTCTGCGCTCATGGAAGTCACTTACAAGATTTGACATACCCCACGTTATCAAGACAGAAATAATATGACTGACAGCTCTATATTCAAGCAAATCATTAATGCTTAAAAATCTCTTTTCGCAGCCTCGTCTTTGTTTTTAATATTGCCGGCGCATCGCTGGCTCCAAACGGCAGATCACACAATAAATGAACGCGTAATCCCTTGCTTTAATGTCCTCCGGAAACACGGGTATACAAAGAATTCAATGGTAAAAATGTGAAGTTTGTTACCAGTAGCAATGCTACTTGTCACTAATGAGTACTAGTGAAAAGTTACTTATGGTATTAAAAAGTATACTAGTTAACATTGTATTAGGTATAGGGCTGTGCAAAAGTTAATTGCGATTAATCGCATCCAAAATAAAAGTCTGTGTTTACATAATATATTTGTGTGTGCTGTATATAATTATTTTGTATATATAAATACACACACATGCATGTATATATTTAAGAAAATATGTTATTCATATATAAAATATTTATATTTATATAATATAGATTATGTATTTATAAATATATACAGAATTTAAGCGCAAATAATCCTTAAATATATACATGCATGCATAGGTATTTATATATACAAAATAATTATACACAGCACACACAAATATATTATGTAAACACAGACTTTTATTTTGGATGCGATTAATCGCAATTAACTTTTGCACAGCCCTAATTAGGTACAAAAATAAGTACTATTTGTATCAGTAATGGGAATAAATGTTAAAACAGCTTGCCATACTTGTTCTTTACTTAAATGTTTGTCCTCACATGGATCCCTAATCATTACTCTCTCCCCTGTAAAGCTTTGAGAAGACAGCAAGATGGAGGATTTTTTAAGAGCCCATATCCAGGTTACCCATTTCTAATGATCCCAGATCTTTCCAGTCCTTACCTGTCCAACGGCGCCCTGTCTCCAAGCGCAAGAACGGTGAGTGCCATTAAACACACTATCTGTCTCTGTGCATCTCTTGAGTTCAAGAGCCAGTGAGAAACGCCATGTGAGAGTTTATATTATAATGTCCCTCGTATGGACACAAACCAACGTTTTTCCTTATTAAGCATCCCTGGTCAACCACTACTTTGAATATTGCATGGTTGTCTCCTTCACCATCTACGGTTTTGACCGTTTTCCAAAGCCACCCAGCTGAGAGCTTAAACAAATCAGCCCCTTTAATGGAAATTGAGTTTTAGCCACCAGATCACCAGTCAATGTAGACTTTATTTTTTTAATAATTTCATGTTATTTAGGGAATTTCCATGTGGAACTGGATTGAATGTAGACTTTATTTTTTGTAATTTCATGTTATTTAAAGAATATGCATGTGGAAGTGGATTGCTGGGACTTGATGTCATTTTAGCATTAGTTCAAGTGTGAGGCTATTAAACTGTTTAATTGGTTTTAATTGTGTACTCTAGCTGTTTGACAGATTTGCATTCATTTATTTGCAGTCCAAAAGATCATGTTGAGTTATCGCCAGCGTTTACTGGATCAGATTTGCCAAAATCTTGTGTCTAAAGTGTTTCAGCCTCTCATTTCGCTAAGAATTCCTCATGTTTGCCTGTAAAATGGTTGGCTAATTGATCTAATACCCAGTCAATCGAATTTAGTGCTGTCTGCCACTGGGCTGTAATTAAGCATATTCAGACTTGCTTGTTTAGCTTTCTTCAAAATAAGATTAGACTGGCCGAGAGAAGAGATCTGTCACACTGAAACTCTATCTGGGTGTTCGCTCTTCTTGTCCAAGGGCTGCAGAGTTTGCCTATAGATGTGTTTTGAGTTTTGTGCTCACGTCTGGGAAAGGTTGACTGCCCTTTTAGCCCCAGCATTGGGTCTTTTCAACCCAATTTGCAAAGAACTCAGCAGGCATTCATGTATGGCTTTGCTGTGGCGTTATGCGTCAGCGCTCTGCAGGAAAAGAGAATGAACGGTTGGTTCTTTGCACAGAAAAAAAGGAGAACGGGAGTGTTTTTTTGGCTAAACCGTAAGCCATCTCCCCAAATCAACACTTTTTACAGCCATTGTTTATTCCGAAGCTCAAATCCTCCTGCTTTACTCTGAATCGCAATGTGATTTGATTGGACCCGGCCAAGCGTTTGAGCGAAAAGTTGCGCTCCCACCCCCCATCCTTCCTCCAGACTTTCGCACAAGTTTCTCCGTTTCTTTTCACTCGTCCCCTCCTTTCCAATCCCTTCCATTCAATTCCTAAGACGTTAGTCTTACATTGTGATTCTGAGTGAATGCTGATAGCTTCATTGGGATCTCCATTGGCCCTCATTAGCCTAATGGCTGCTCCTTACAGACTCGATGCATAGTAGTAGCGGTACCCATGTCTCTTTTGTTCCTCAGCCCATAGTGTGTTGTTGTGGGAAGAGCCTATTTCTTAAATTATCATGGTTCATCCCGCCCATAACACCACCTCGGGCTGTACCTGCAACTCGCAAACTTGTGCGAGATTTCCGTTATGACTCGTTTACCACGGTCAAGTCAAGTGTTCCCATGTTTGACTCAATGTTGGGAAATTACGTCAATATCACAAGCACAGAAGCCCTCTGTTACCACTAATATAATGCCAGAGTCTAATATAGGTTTACTAGCGAATATTCAGATGATGTCATTCAGGATAAGGAGGATTACAACTTATTTTAATTCGTTTAGCTGATGGGAAGATGGGTAAAATGGCACCGTAACCGAATGCATCCGGATGTACACGCGAGACCCAAATACATAATCTTTTCCCTCATCACGTTTTAAAAAAGAGCCATTTAAAACGTATTATTCCTCACAGTGTTCGAATCGCCACAAGTTCATAACCTCCAGAACCCGAGCATATCGGCGCTCGGGTTTTTATCTGTAAGTTCCTGAAAACAGATCATCCCGTAGTAAGAGATATCTCCGGCGCTCGTGCTTTAAGCCCGTCGGATCTATCCCAGCGTGGACCGAGTGAAACGGGAGGTCATCGAGGCAGATGGGCTTATCCTGTCAATCGCCACCTCTAGAGCGAGCTGCGCGTCAGACAATGATAGCTGGCATACTTCAGATATTTACACACTAATCTTAAGCTCTCGCTCAGACAGCCTCAGTCACAGCTGTCAAAATCACATAAGGAAGTTTCCAAACAAAACTTGAGGGAGCCCGTCAGAATCTGGATGATCTTTTGTGGTCGCGCTCCAACTTTCACACAAACGTAGGGTATGTTTGCCAGGAATAAGCAGAAGTCTTTTGCATTCAGAATTTGAGCAATTTGACAATGTCATCACGGTGTTCAATTTTTTGTTACGTGGAGAATTTGGGGAACTGAATATAAAAGAGAAATGTTCTTTGTCTGGATGAGAGCCATTAAAATTTCACCATGGGTCTGTTTCAAAAGAAAAGTTTTTTTTTTCTTCTTCTTGTCAAATTATTTTACTGAAAAATCTCAGGAATTTTTTGGCCTCTTGCCTTTTGTATGATGCACTATATTTGTGTAACAGTGCAAATGCAATAAAATTGATGTCCCGTCCTGTGAGTTTTGTTTACATCTATATTTACTATACACTTTCCCTGTCTATATACACATAAATCATGTTACAGGTATCTGAGATTGCACAACACTCAAAGCAGGCCGCAGTGAAGCCTAAAGCGGTCGCACATAGAGTGAACTAATCATGTCGCTTCTAAACTAATATGTACATTTCTAGTGCTGTTGCTCTGAAAGCCCCGAGGTGGAATTGAGAAGCTCCTCTGGATTCACAGACTTCATGGAATATTTATAGTTTTCTTTTGTTGTGTATAAAAAAGTGAAGTGAAAGAAAATTGCCAAAGGGAATGTGGAGTTTTGAATACCTGTGGTTGTAGTTAAGGAATACAAACAAAAGCATTTTTTAATCTTAAATGTACAGAAACGCTTAACATGCTGTCCCTTGTCGTGTTTAATGAGGTTATTGTTGTCGAGTGACAGGTTAGTTACATCATATTTATTGTATGATGTGCTTTGCAAAAAGAACTGCTGTAATGACAAAATAGTAATTGGTAGAATCCATAATAGTACACTCTAAAAATTACTGGGTTGTTTTAACTAGAACTAGAGCCCGACCGATAAAGGATTTTAAAAGGCCGATACCGATACAAATATTTTTGGGTTTTAAAATCAGATATTCCGATATATCGGCCGATATATTTTTTTCAGAAACGCGCAACAAAACATTAACAGATTTCCCTAACATAGTTATTTATGAGTTTTAACTAAAATAATATGATAAAGCATTTTAAAAAGTTTCTTTTATTGTCACAACATAACAGGGGAACATCAAAATATATTAAAGTTCTGATAAATAAAATAATAATTAGTCCCTACATTGCCTTATAAGCTACCTTAAAATTACTATGTCAGGTTAGCTAGTCTATGATGAGTCTATTAGCAATAGATAACGTCATACTGCAAATTGTAAAACATACATTTTCAATTTAACAGGCCAAGGAAAGATGATTGAAGCATGTTTTGTCCGTTTTTATTTTATTTTTGAAATATTAATTTATCGGCCATTATAACTGCGATACCGATATTCAATCAACTTTATTCCAGACACAAAGGTCCATAGAGACAACACAGTACAGATATTTAAATAAATAAATAACAATACAAGCAGTTAAAAAAAATAGTTAGTTTGGAAAATGTCTAATATCGGCCAATAATATCGGCCGGCCGATATATCGGTCTGGCTCTAGTTTTAACCCAACTTTTGGTCAAATATGGACAGATCCAGCCATTGGGATACCTTTTTTAATTAAATTTTTAACCCAATGTTTTGGTTTATCTATTTTTTACCCAAAGTTGCAGCATTTTTAGAGTGTAGATAGATTGGCTAGCTAGTCTATTTATAACGAAATGTTAAGAATTCAGTAAAAATTCCCATATCTATAATTTTTTACATGTATTAATTTTGAAACACAAGAATGTGTCTTATGTAAACATGGAAACACTGCAACTGGATGATTTAAAATATATATATATATATATAGGCCTATTATTTTGCTAGTCTGAAATATCAGTCTGAATCTGTTGGTGAAAAGTAGACCTACACTTTAATTCAAATCGCTAACCTTGAATGCAATTTTGAATGCTGAAGACCTTCAACACATCAATGAAATAAATTGCTAAAAAGAAAAAAAAAAATTGGCTTTTCTTTAAGTGTTTTGTGGCCTTACATTCAGATCTGCACAAGATTAGCCAAAGCCATTGAGTTCAGTTCAAACCTCATGCTTGTTGTTTGATTTTTTTTCTCTCACATTTCTATTCAGCTAGCAGCGAGGACAACCGTCCAGATAACTTTAAAAAGCATTGTGTAGGACTGAGTTTGGAGAAAAAGAGCTGAATAGAAGACATTAATAAGTGGAAGATGGAAAGAAACAGAGGTATGAAGTGACAGAAGGGAAAGATGTGGGGAAATGCAGGCGTGCAGATTTCCCATAATTGATTTAGGGCCTGCTCGAAGCTGACATTCCTCAATAATCCAGTGGGACTGTTTTTAAGGATTGAGTGTGTCGGCCAACCAGCTCTACTCTTCTCAATGCTTGTCACTGAGATGAATGCTCAAGCTTTGCCTGAGGAATCGTCTGTTCTAGGGGCTTGTGTTGGAAACAGAGAGAACTCGATATATTGAGTCATTTACAATGCATTTGTTGGTAAAATAAAATTAAGCCACATTTTGAATACTTTCATTTGATGTGGCATTGGAAAGATTTTAAGATAAAAAGCATATTGAAGTTTGGTGCTCACTTGGGTGTCATGACTTCGAATCCAGCTCGCAACATGTTGTCAAAGATAATCTCATAACAGGTATTGTCCTATAGTACAACCTCTTTCAAGCCACTGCAATGCCTCTATTCATTTCAATGACAGGTTTTGACATGTAGTGTTGTAAACGTACTGAATGCATTCAATCCTAAATGTTTTTCAAGGGCCTGTGGCGGTTTCTAACATTGTATTTTATGCACATTTACACGCTGAAATGATTTTCTGGTCAAGTCTTCACTCTCCTGGAAAAGCCGTTGAAGCACATGGTCATAATCGGTTTTCAGACTCTTTTTTTTGTTTTTTTCATTCAATTTTGGTCTCTACCTCCCAGTGCAAAAGCTTTCAGCACAGTCCCGTGTTATTTTAACGCATTCAGGTTTTGGGCCCGAGCGTCTACAGAACAAGGAACCGAGCGACTCGCCAAACCTTGTAACTGTGGCTTTTGTGTTGTGCCGCCCACACCGGCAAACAAACACACCTCAGTGGAAACGCATTTTAAACTGTTTAGTCTTGTCTTTTGGGGAAGAATAGCACAGGGCAAACTCGCACACAAACACACACTTTTGTAATGCCTGAGCATATCATCATAGCTCGTGCCAGATTGCCAGGTTTCCCCCCTTTTTCTCACTCTTAGGACTTAAAATCATTGAGACACAGTTGAGTTAATAGTGCTATTGTGTGTGAGTGTTTATTTTTTTAAATATCCTGTGATATTGTTGGTGTGTGTTAGTGGCTCTACCTGTTTGGTTTCAAAAAAGGAAAGATGTCGCCCGTATGACTTTCTTTTTTCCACCAAACACAAAAAGCCGAATGTTTTCTCTGCTCTTCTTTAAACAATGAACTTGAATGGAGATTTTTTTTTTTGCTTTCAACTTTAATAAATGACAAAAACCAACATATTCAGCTGGCTTGGAATATTGTAGGCTATTTTATGAAACTTTTATTCCACTGTATGGAAAAGAGCAGCGTAAATATTCTTAAAAATGTCGACAGAAACTTTTCATTTCTTGTTGAACCGTCCCTTCATGTCTTCAGTCTGCGTAACTAACTTTAACCGACTGATCATTATGATTAAACACGGACCGTGTGTGTTTGCTCACCAGTGAGCAAGAGAGAGACAGATCTGTTGATGGCGACGTTGCCAAATGTTCTCTTTGTTGATGCTGCGATCACAACTGTGTAAACAGTCTCGACTGACTTCTACATGGTTTTTTCAGCCTTAAAAACAAGCAAATGTCATTTGGCAAACATTTGGCTTTTGTCTAAAGGTAGATGCGTTGGACTGATGTTCATTTGTGTACTTAGCATTTTTGTTCATTTTTCCATTGATAATAAATAAATGGATGCAGTGTGTCACATATATACAATTTTTCTTTTTCTTTTTGGTTCACTGGTACTTTTTGGACCCTTTGGAAAATCCTCCAAATTATGCCCTTTTACAAAGTTTGTTTTTGAGGTCTACTAGAATGTTTCGTTTCCGTCTCTATGAAGCACCTCCTTCTGAAAAGCACAGTGTGATCTGATTGGTCGGCTAGACCAGTCCTTTATTTTGCACATACCTTGGGGTGGGAATTATTTAAAAGAGGAATATTGTGACGTGTTCATTCCCGGAAGAAAACGGTGACACTGATATAGAGAATTACTCCCGCTGGAGGGACTTTGTAACGTGTTTTTTCATGATCAATACAACAACATTACACTCCAAAGAAAGATGAGAATGGAAAATAGCATAATAGATCCTCTTTAAGATGGTCATATCATGTTTTTGGAAAATGGTACCTGGTTTTTAACCGCTAATTAAATTACAATTTTTTGGTTGACCCATGCCTTGGTTTCACGAAAAACGAGGCCAAACAAACAGGTTGTATTTCTGTCCTTCACAGCCTAATTTTCGACCATCTACTAACTTATATTTTTGCGCTGGAGTGCTGCGATCCTTTGAAAAGACATTAAACAAAAACAGTGGAGGTGAAGGCCTTTTTTTCTCGTTGGCCTCTCGCATTTGTCTCACATTATGTTAGATGGTTGTTGAGTCGAGATTTTGAAGGTTCTTGTCCAAACCTAAGCTTTCTATAAACCCATAAACCCATCAACCATTCAACTCGTGTCCTAGAAAAACTTGAGTGCATTGCGCGAGCTCTACACTCTTTGAATTGTGTGAAACACTGCCAGCCTTGGCCTTCCCTCCTCCTTGCTTTCTCTTAGGAGAACGGGAGTTGGCGTCAACCCCTTCTGCCACCCATAGCTTGCCCATCATCCCTCCCTCTGTTCAGTCCCTGCCATTACATATTCTGTTTATAGCCTTCACTGGCTTTTCAAGAGCAAGGCCCTTCAGGAGAGATTCGACCCCCCATGAGGACTGGCGAACCAACCAGCCCTCCTCACACACACTCACATACACACACGCTACGTTCAGTGACATCAATGAAAGGCCTTTGAAGCTGCTTGGGATGCGCTTGTGTGTGTATAAATGTATTTTTTCATCAATTTATTAATCTGAGGCGGGCGCTTTCGGAGTCGGCCAGGTTCAGACAGAAGGCGCCCACTTTAATACCGCACTGGGATGTTTTTGACAAGACAAGTTGTTTATCCGATCTTTAAAGTTTCTCCCGGACTCTCAGCGGACTGTGGTGCTGATTCCCACCAATATGAGGGAAAAGCATTGAGATACAGTAGCTTGAGTTTTTATTTTCTTTGCCTGAAACGAGCTTCGTAAACAAAATCTGCAGCATAGAGTTGATATTTGTCATGTTAGGTGTCTGGATGATGAAAGTGGTATGTTGAATCTTAAGGAGGGGTCACATTTACCATTGTTTGGTGAATTCTTGCAGGTGAAATCCAGTTATATCAACAGGAATCCACAATGGGGTATTTTGTGTGAGGCAAGATTTTCCCATGCATATTTTAAATCTGGTTCAAGTTGGTCATGTGGATTCGCTGTTGATCAACAGAAAACAGCTTGATCTGAATTTTGACTTTTCCCCCCAGAATTGTGAGATATAAACTTGTAATCGGGAGTTATAAAGTCAGAAATGTGAGACATAAACTTGTAATCGGGAGTTATAAAGCCAGAATTGCGTGTTATAAACTTGTTATCAGGATTTATAAAGTCGCAATTGTGAGATATAAACTTGTAATCGGGAGTTATAAAGCCAGAATTGCGAGATATAAATTTGTAATCGGGAGTTTTAAAGCCAGAATTGTGAGATATAAACTTGTAATCGGGAGTTATAAAGCCGGAATTGCAAAATATAAACTTGTAATCGGGATTTATAAAGCCTGAATTGTGAGATATAAACTTGTAATTGGGAGTTATAAAGTCAAATTGTGAGATATAAACTTGTAATCGGGATTTATAAAGCCTGAATTGCGAGAAATAAATTTGTAATCGTGAGTTATAAAGTCAAATTGTGAGATATAAACTTCTAATCGGGATTTATAAAGCCTGAATTGCGAGAAATAAATTTGTAATTGTGAGTTATAAAGCCAGAATTGCGAGATATACATTTGTAATCGGAAGTTATGAAGCCAGAATTGTGAGATATAAACTTGTAATCGGGAGTTATAAAGCCTGAATTACGAGATATAAACGTGTAATCGTGAGTTATAAAGCCAGAATTGCGAGATATACATTTGTAATCGTGAGTTATAAAGCTAGAATTGCGAGATATAAACTTGTTATCAGGATTTATAAAGTCGCAATTGTGAGATATAAACTTGTAATCGGGAGTTATAAAGCCAGAATTGCGAGATATAAATTTGTAATCGGGAGTTTTAAAGCCAGAATTGTGAGATATAAACTTGTAATCGGGAGTTATAAAGCCGGAATTGCAAAATATAAACTTGTAATCGGGATTTATAAAGCCTGAATTGTGAGATATAAACTTGTAATTGGGAGTTATAAAGTCAAATTGTGAGATATAAACTTGTAATTGGGAGTTATAAAGTCAAATTGTGAGATAAACTTGTAATCGAGATTTATAAAGCCTGAATTGCGAGAAATAAATTTGTAATCGTGAGTTATAAAGTCAAATTGTGAGATATAAACTTGTAATCGGGATTTATAAAGCCTGAATTGCGAGAAATAAATTTGTAATCGTGAGTTATAAAGCCAGAATTGCGAGATATACATTTGTAATCGGAAGTTATGAAGCCAGAATTGTGAGATATAAACTTGTAATCGGGAGTTATAAAGTCAGAATTGCGAGATATAAACTTGTAATCGGGAGTTATAAAGCCAGAATTGCGAGATATAAATTTGTAATCGGGAGTTTTAAAGCCAGAATTGTGAGATATAAACTTGTAATCGGGAGTTATAAAGCCGGAATTGCAAAATATAAACTTGTAATCGGGATTTATAAAGCCTGAATTGTGAGATATAAACTTGTAATTGGGAGTTATAAAGTCAAATTGTGAGATATAAACTTGTAATCGGGATTTATAAAGCCTGAATTGCGAGAAATAAATTTGTAATCGTGAGTTATAAAGTCAAATTGTGAGATATAAACTTGTAATCGGGATTTATAAAGCCTGAATTGCGAGAAATAAATTTGTAATCGTGAGTTATAAAGCCAGAATGGGCTCTATGCACGGCGTTATTTCCGGTGAAGGATTAAGGATGCTCGATAACTTCCGCCGATCATAGAGTCCAATGCAATACCGAGAATTTATATTGAATTTTATACTCCATGGTTATACTAATGAAACGTTAGTCACAAAAACAGATAAAACAGACACCCCTCGTTGTGTTTATGCTTCTTTTTAAAATTATATTAAATAAACATAACTATATATAAAATTACATCTAAACGTATGTACGTTTCGTTTCAAAGACGGGAGGACAGTAAATATTGAAGACTCTGCTCTGCCATAATCCCGTTTTCCTCGGTTTTCCTCCGCTTTAATCTCCACAACCGGAAATGGACGAGCATCCTTACGTCAAATGCGGAACTTATGCGTGCATATAGCCCATTGCGAGATATACATTTGTAATCGGAAGTTATGAAGCCAGAATTGTGAGATATAAACTTGTAATCGGGAGTTATAAAGTCAGAATTGCGAGATATAAACTTGTAATCGGGAGTTATAAAGCCTGAATTACGAGATATAAACGTGTAATCGGAAGTTATGAAGCCAGAATTGTGAGATATAAACTTGTAATCGGGAGTTATAAAGCCAGAATTGCGAGATATAAACTTGTAATCGGGAGTTATAAAGCCAGAATTGCGAGATATAAACTTGTAATCGTGAGTTATAAAGTCAGAATTGTGAGATATAAACTTGTAATCAGGAGCTATAAAGCCAGAATTGCAAGTTATAAACTTGTAATCGGGAGTTGTAAAGCCAGAATTGTGAGCTGACTTTTTTTCTCCGAGTTGTGAGTTTATATCTCGCAATTTGGACTTCACAACTTAGTTGCACAATTGGGAATTTATATCTTGTGATTCTGAGGAAAAAAGCCAGATTAAAAAATAGTTTCAGTCATGGTGAAGACAAGCTTCCCATGTGATCTGTGCCTCATTGATGCACTATAGACAATGGGCTTTTTTTGTCTGAAATTTCGCCAAAATTTGTCTAATGTGTGCAGATTAACTCGGTGTTAGTTTTGCTCAGTTTAGGGGAGCTGGCTAACATCAACATTAGCTCAGCAAATACACCCACTAACCACTATGATCTAACATTAAAAACAGAGGCTAAAAACAGGCCGAGCGCAGAAGGATGCAGTGACTTTACAGGGGCCTTCATTACTGTGGGAGTTGATTTGTTAGTTCAGTGTCTATATTTGTTAGCTGGTGGTGTAGTGGGTGTTTTCAAACAGTTTACTCCTTGCTCTCAAAGACCTGGCGTCGTCTCACTGATGGAATATTCCATGTGTTTGTGTTTCGGCTAACGCTCTGTGGAGACTTTTAGTGAGTGCGATAGTGACAAAAAATACTACTGAATGAACTATCTCCTCTAAAAAATCTTTGCAACAAATTAAATGGAATCTTAAATGGTTATTTATTAATTTGTTACATTTATTGAATTGTTACATTTAACTGCGGGCAACGATTAATCGCGATTAATTGCGATTAATCGCATCCAAAATAAAAGTTTGTGTTTACATAATATATGTGTGTGTAACGTGTATAATTGTTTTGCATATATAAATACACACACATGCATGTATATATTTAAGAAATATTGCCATAAATATACTCGATTATACATAATTTATATCAATTATAAATATTAATATTTTATACATTAATATTTTTTTCATAAATATATACATGCACGTTTGTGAATGTTTATATACAAAATAATTATACACACATATATTATGTAAACACAAACTTTTATTTTGGATGCAGTTAATCACGATTAATCATTGCCCAGCCCTATTAAGTACGTCTGTCTAATTATTGAAAAGTTTGCTTTTGAAAACATCACATGATTTATTTTTATTTTAAGCGGTGCTCTGTCTTCTATTAAAAATTAGACTCTGAGCAGTGTTATTTTAGTATTATTTATTTATTATATTATTTATTAATATTTTGAATTAACTTTTTTATTTTCATTGTCATTTTTGTTCTTTTTAAAAAAATTCCATTTAGCTTTAATTTTTATAATTGAGTCATTTTTCAGTAGTTTTCTGTCCAATATTTAATTCTTATTTCAGCTTTGTTTAAATGAAATGCTTTCTTTTTTGAATGGTGTTAGTTGACTGGCTATGAGGGACCAAAACACATGTTCAGTCATGTCTTACACCCTCATGAGCGTTTGCCATAGAGAACGCATATACCGAAGCACTAGCTCTACAATGTGGAAAATGCTTGGGAAAACAATGCAGTGCACTTCATGTTGGTTCAGCAAGATATCGCAGCTGCTCTAAGGTCAAAAATAAAGCCGACCGTGATGAAATATAGGCCTGTTTTTCTGTGCATGTCAAACTAATACCTTCTAGTCACGTGCCCTTTAAGTTTACAAATATGCATGCATGCACTTATCATATGTCCCACTAATACCCACTTGCCCCTCTAGGTCTTGTGGTATCAGTGTTAGACCAGGCTAAAGCCCCCGACCGGCGGGCCAAGGTTAACCCCCCGTGGCCTGGCGGGGTGTGGGGGTCATCCGTCTCTCTCCGGCGTGATAAGGGCTCTTCGGCTGATTGATAGCAGGGCTTCGCACCCCCTCGAATACACCGGGGCCCCTCCGGATCATGTGTGGCCCCTCACGTGGAGACCAGGGTTTTATTTCACATTAAGAGCCATCAGTGCTCTTAAAACCAGAACACTAAGTGCTGGAGTGTACGCTAATAAAATCTGATTGTGCAGAAAGAGAGCGAGGGGAAAGAGGGTGGTGGGTGGGTGGGGGGGGGGCGCGACTCCCAACCAGACCTTCATCAGTCTGGTATTCCTAGCAGATGGTTTCAGTTAAAGCTTAGCGGAGAGAGTTGGAGAGACGAGGCTGACATGCTGCACAGTTGGTGGGTGGAAGGAGGGAAAAGTGATAGTGATGATGAGGAAATGAGGAAAAGGGAAGGGGGTGAACGAGAAGAAAAGTGGAGGTGTGGATGGAAGGAATATTAAACACGGTCGTTTTACAGTTGCATAAAGTTGTTTTGAAGTAAAACGTGCACATTTGACACTTTTATATTGTCCTGTGTCGCTTTTAGCAGATATCAAACTAATCTATGTAATTCCTCAGATTAAGTTATGAGGTTACACTTTATTTTAAGGTGTCATTGTTACAGTGTGATTTATATTTGAAGAGTTCAGATGCAAAAGCCTCTAAGTGCCATTTGAAATTTTCTTCTAGAATGATGATTTTTATCAAGCTTGTATTCAGTAGTTCAGTAATTTCACTTAAATTGCAATGAGGATTACCTATTAATTGTCATTTAAGTGAAATTACTGAACTTGAATATATAAGCTTGATAAAAATTATAATTTTAGAAGAAAATTTCAAATGGCACTTAGAGGCTTTTGCATCTGAACTCTTCATATGTAAGCACTGAGTATAATATTAAGCAACTACATGTACTTTCTATAGGGTTAGTGTAGTATTAGGGTTTGGTCGAGGGTTAGTTGCATGTAATTATGTTGTTATTCTGGTAAGTACATGTTGCATATGTTACAAGGGCACTGTAATAAAGTGTTTCCGGTGTTTATTCATATATAAATATAATTTTTTTTCATATATAATTAAATGTTTTATGTTATATATTTTCAAATAGAATTTATTCCTGTGATAAAGCTGTATTTCCAGCTTCATTACTCCAGTCTTCAGTGTCACATGATCCTTCAGAAATCACTCTAATATGAAGATTTATGCTCAAGAAACCGAAGAATTTTTCCAGAGTTCTTCTAAAATTAAAAAGAACAACATTTATTTGGAATAAAAAAATCTTGTGTAATATGTACATTTGAGCAAATTAATGTGTCCTTGCTAAATAAAAGTATTAATTTCTTAAATCTTACGGTTAAATCAAAACATTTAAACAGTAGTAGTGTAAATTTATTTTTGACAATTTTGCAATAAATCTTAAATAAACTGCATTTTATACTTCATGCCATCGTTATTCATTCCATTATAAACAATGTTAGCATTACAGCCTCCTATATTTTTTTAAATGCTCTTTTTTTTGTTCCAAAACAAGGTTTTTAGAGTTGCTAATGGCATAGAACGCTTTGATGAAGAGCATGGAGCAACCGTTTCAGAAAATAATGCATAAACGCATGGATCTAAAGGTGACTGAGATTTGTTGCCACCAAATGAACAGTATGCACAGCACTGTCCACTTGAAATGCCATGCATTGGCGTCTGTTGTTTAAAGTGTGTTTCTGGCCTAACAAGCCCCAGGCCCCTGGACACAGTCACGTCCAGATGAGGATCTCTGATCGCTATCATGTTTGTTTTAAGGCCCTTTCTCGGCCCACAGGTCAGACGCAGGCCGTGAAAACACCCGAGTGCCGTGACACTGATATTCTCCCGAAAAAGACACACTAACGATAAGACGACACCTCCAATGTTACGCGCAGAAGAAAGAATGAAGCTTTTCTTTCCCTCCAGGTTTATTTGTTTTGTCTTGCTCTCGGTATCGTCACGAGATATGCCTCTGTGCTCATGAATATCCTCCTGAATACCCGGTTCTGTTTTTTCTGCTTCATCCCGACTCCTTCCCCTCCTCTCCGTGCAACTCCAGATGTAAACGATTAGGGAAGTTTAACAAGGCGGCTCCAGGCAAAGACACTTTGCAACAACAACGGTCCCAAACAGTCGACGGGCTTTTCAGTGCAGCTTTACGCAAGTATCAAATCGTTCTAGTCACCGTTTCCATCGGATCCGTGAGATCACGGGGATGTGGTTGTGGATCCTACGTCACATGGGATGACATCACGGGACTCTTGATTTGATCAAGATTAAATGTGACTGGTGACATTAAGGCTGCACAATTAATCGCATTTGTAATCACGATTATAGTTACGAATGCCACAGTTATGTAATCGTTCAAAGCCGCAATTACAAAAGGAAAGTCCACTTACATTACAGCTTATCTAAAGGTTTTTTTTGTTTTCTGCTAGTTTTAAGTTCAGTTTTAGTAAATCATTATAACACCAAGCATATTTTTACTTTGGTCTGGTTTCTTTAAATATATAAAAATGAATATTTGACATTTGAGGCCTAATGCTATAGAAGAGCGATAAAAGTTGTTCAGGAAGAGTGTTTTCAGCTCGTTTATTTTGATATAACAATATGGGATAATGGTAAAGCTATTCAAAACAACATTCAATGTAAAATGTGATAATCATAATTAATAATCACAATTACAGTTTCAAGGAAATAATCGACAATCATGGTTTTTGTCATAATCCAGTTAACCAGAATAACTCCACTAGACAACATCACAATCAAACTGCCTTGAAATCCAGACTTTGTTGCTTTTACGTTTGGTTCGATTGCTTGGTCTGAATCAGTGTTCGATTACTCTCCCCTGCCGGATTATGTTCACACTGTATTTTTGGGGTTTGTAAACTGCAGTCCAGAAAGCTGAAACTGTTTTAATCTTATTTTAAGTTAAGGTTAAAAGTTCTGCGTTGCTCACAGAACCAGGGTTATTTTTATAGGTAAAGTCCCTCTGTGGTGAAAATTACAGCTTTTAAGTGTTTTTACAGTGTTTTGAACATGCTTTAAGACAAACCGTGTGTATATGCATAAGTCTATCACACACATCTTGTCAATACTGATCCCAGACACACTGACTCCAAGGCCCTCTTTACACCTGGTATGTCGATCGGATCACAAGTAAACACATTTCCGGTGTTTTAATCCGTCTCTTCTGTCCACTTTCAAACACTTCTGTCCTGATTTCTTCGAGGGGAGGGTCTGTGGGCGAGTAAATGTTTGGGTTTGCGCGGATCTTTCAATCTAATGGATGAAATAAGCTCACGTTATTAACATATGAGCACTACCGGAGACACGCGGAGAGTATCAGCTTTAGTTTCCGCTCTGACAGACGCGAGATCAGCCTAACGCTGTGTGTGTGTGTGTGTGTTAGAAATCAGGAATGGACAGAGAACTTTGTGCTTGGTACGTTTTTCATCTTCAACCCAAACTTGGGTCTTCAGTCGACAGTTTAAACCCCGTCTGGCTATCCATCTATCTGAATCAAATTGAGTCGGTTCAAAATGAATCAAACCGAATCAAGTCAAACTGAGGACCTTTTGGCAAACTGGTTTGACCTATTAGATCAAAACAGTGAGGTATTTCCATTTCTACACAGCTGATAGAAAACACACAATATGATTGTCCGGGATAATGATTGTGGTCTGTATGTTATATTAGTAATAATTTACTAGGACACAGTTGTATTTCACTTGGGTTCATGTCCTGGTTAAAGGATTGGCGGCCATCTTGGTAGACAAATACAGTTCTTATCTACTGGAATGACAAAAGTGCACGTCAAGATTGTTATAGCGTATTTACCTCAAATTGTTTTAAATTTGGGTTTAGCGTGTGTGTATTCAGGCCCTGGGATTCCCCCCACACACACACACACGTGTCACATGACACTTTGTTAATTTCTAAGTTGGGTTTAGACTGTATTTGAGTTTCTAAGATCATTTTAGCAAAGCAGGAGTGAGTGTGTTGTCCTCACGGCACATGGGAATGTATGCGTTACGTTGGACTGTAAAGAGGAAAGGACAGTGTGTGTGTGTGTGTGTTGGCAAGTGCAGCACTGGAAGTGAATGGGCTCTTTGAGTGTTTTAGACTGGCATGTGTGACAGGACAAAGAAACCAGAGCAGCAGCTCAGAGTCTTACAGCTCACACACACACACACACACACCTTACTCTCGTTTAAACTTTACTGCTTGTACTGTCTTTAGTTCGTGTGTGTGCATGATGAGAAAATAGTTACTTTCCCTCACTTAATTATATAGTCTCAACCTTGAATGTAATATCATACAAACATGAAGTTCGGGTGAATACAATGTGTGTGAAAAATTATATATTTATGTTTTTTTTTATTATGAGTCATTCGATGTGTTTTGAATGTGTCATACAGTTGTTTACTTTAATACACATAATAATGATACTTTAATACTTTAATTTACTTTAATGCACATGTTATTGATCGAGCATGATTCGTCATGCGTGTAATTCCAAAGAAAGAAATCTCTGAAATGACTCTTTCGTATGTTGATATCTCCAATCCCTGATTTTATTTTCATCTCTGCTTCAGTCCAGCCATCTGTCAACATTTATAGTATGCAACTTTTCACATTTTAGATCTGATGGATATAATCAAATACCTTCCTAACTTCACTCCAACATCATATGAAAATAATGAACATAGACTGAAAATAGCCATGATGAAAATGCTTATTTTTTGTGAATATCTTGATAAAAAAACAAATCTGTAAATCTTTGAACAGCATTTATTTTGAACAGACTTTTGTTACATTACACAGTTACTTTTCATCCAATTAATTCCTCCTGGCTGAATAAAAGTATCAACTTCATTTAAAAAACCTCATCTATCCCAAAATTTGAACAGGTTTGTAATGGTCTAATATTGACTTATCTGCCAGTTAGCCGATAAATAAGACAATATTTGGCGACTTTTGAACAAATCTGGTTTAAAAGTAATGTTTTAGTTTCAGTAATTTTGTGTCAAACGAGTCAATAGCAGCTGCTTCTGAGATGTTTTAGTGGCCGATTACAAGACACCATTTACAACTACAACTTTATGCGTTTTGGCCGTTCGTTTACACAAAAAACAGCCTGGAAACGCAGTACAAGTATAATTGAAAACGAAACCATTATTACTACAAAAACACAAATTTGTGTAAACGGTGATGCCGTGCGTGTTGTTCATTGAATCGATTTTAAAACGTTTCCATTTTCAACACCAAATATAGGCAAATCCTCGGACACCTAACAGGCAATAGGGCAAGCGTAAAGAGTGCGCCTGAGACGCAAAAGTCAGCAATATTTCTGATGATTTACTGCCGTGAAATTTCAGCACAATGACAAACAGGAGCACAACATTCAGGGATTGAAATGAACACCCTCAATCTGCCAAAATGAACTTTGGCGGGAAACGATGTCAAATCACGAGCCAATCTGGCGTGTTTCTAAGTTCACTCACTTTGCTGGGGAAGTTCGAAGACAAATCTGCGTGGATTTAGTGCAAATACGCAACTCGTGATCCTCATGATATATTAAATACAGCGTATCGCAGAATCTGTGCATTTCTGGCTTACTTGAACACACACTCGTCACTACGCAACAAATAACGGCGCGCTTGTTCACTTGCATTGAAGTAATAGCGAATATTAAAAAGCATTTAGTGAACAGAAAATACCTGAAACACACTTTTGGTTTTCGAAACTTGTGTTGGTTGGACCGATCGATAGTGCAATCGATTTTCGAACGTAAAGTGACAGCCCTAACTACGACTAGCAGAGACTAGCATTATTTGAATACGCCAGATTCTAATGTCACTTTTTGTGATTGCTACATCGCCATCTACTGGCCTGGCATGATCCTACACTGATTTCAGTTCAGTTCAGTTTATTGTCATTGTTATCCAAAGGACAGCAACGAAATTGTGTTCGGAGCACACAACAACCGTACATGGTATTTTAAAGTGCACTAATAAATAAATAATAATAAATGTCCCCTGTGTAAACATGACCCATCAAAGTATATAATAATAGCAGCAAAAAGATTTCCGCGTGAACAGGGAGTGCAAAACTATTCAAAAGTACATCGTTGTCGTGTAAACGTCCCCTCAGTTTGTGAGTTTCTAGCACACAGGCTCATGACGTTGAGTCAGTGGGAACACACTTGTGTTTTATAGTTTTTCCCCTCCAGTCCCCTGCTGTGTTATTACTTATATTAGCTTAAGCTCAGTAAAAACCCTAAACAGGAACAGCACTGTTTTAATAACAACTCATTCCTCTCTCGCGCTCTCCTCTTTCTCTGTTTCTGTCTGTTTTTCTGCTCCTTCTTTAGCGGTTAATCTCTGACATGTTTCGGTTAATGCAGACTTGTTGCCAAACAAATGTGATTAAATGGCACAGAGACTTTGACCCAGAATTAGTCTCACTGAGTGAGAATTCACTGCGGGGAATGTAACACTTCATAGAGCTGCAGTCCTTCTCCGGTGCCAGCGGCTCGCTCTGGGCCTGCACACACACACACACACACACACACACACTCTTTCAAACACTCACTCTTTTGCACACTCTTTCACACACTCTCACTCAAACACTCGCACACTCTCTAACACACTCATACACACATTGTCGCTCACACACACACTCTTTCAAACACTTACTCTCTCACACACTCTCTAACACACTCATACACACATTCTCACACACTAACACACACACACACTCTTTCAAACACTCACTCTCTCACACACTCACACACTCTTTCACACTCTCACTCAAACACTCACACACTCTCTAACACACTCATATGCACATACTCTCTCACACACTCTTTCAAACACTCACTCTCTCACACACTCTTTCACACACTCTCACTCAAACACTCACACACTCTCTAACACACTCATATGCACATACTCTCACACACTCACTCAAACACTCACACACTCTCTAACACACACACACACACACACTCTTTCAAACACTCACTCTCTCACACACTCTTTCACACTCTCACTCAAACACTCTCTAACACACTCATACACACATTCTCACTAACACACACACACACACACTCTTTCAAACACTCACTCTTTTGCACACTCTTTCAAACACTCACTCTCTCACACACTCTTTCACACACTCTCACTCAAACACTCACACACTCTCTAACACACTCATATGCACATACTCTCACACACTCACTCAAACACTCACACACTCTCTAACACACACACACACACACACTCTTTCAAACACTCACTCTCTAACACACTCGCACACTCTCTCACACACTCTCTCACACACTCTTTCACATACGCATACACACACACACACACACACACTCTCTCTCTCTCTGTCTCTCACACACACACACACACACACACACACACACACACACACTCTGTCTCTCTCACACACATTCTCTCTTTCTCTCTCTCACACACACACACACACACCTCTCCCCTCCCCCCTCTCTCTCTCTCTCACACACACACACACACACACACACACACACATAAAAAACCTGGTACTCTGCTTTAGCTGTCAGTCACTACTTTGTTTGCCCATTAGGTTAACGGTGAAAGGTCAAGGTTCAGGGTCACGCGCTGAGTGGGTTTCTCAAGACGTGTGTCTGAATCAATCTGTCTTTTTAAGATGGAACATCCACATAAATGTTTGTTTTTTTTGTCCTCCACAAAGCCTTTTCCTGAGCACAAAGCATGATGGGTAGAGAGAGACTCACAATGAATAGACTAATCTTTGTAAACTTTTCTTTCACATATCGGTTCACGGCAGTTCAGCGTTCCTCGTTTCCCGTTTTTTAGAAGAGAAATATATAATAATTTTATTTTTACTGGCCCTTGACCTTGCAGATCAACCTCAACAGTTCCTACGTACACTAGGGCTTATTCGAGGTTATTGTACGTCACGATCCCTCTGAAGTGAAGTTGTTGAGATGAATCTTCAGCCTTCATCTTGTTTAAAACGATTCATTTCTGAAGTGGGAGCTTTAGCTTGATCTGAATACATCCTCCTGTCGTCCAGATCTTTATCAAGCATTAATTTTAATCGTCGCACTTGTCATCTTTGCTCTAAATGAGGTTTAGAAGTTAGAGGTTCTTGAAGCGCATTCATGTAAAGTTTGAAAAGTGAGCCTTGGATGCTAAACAATGTCTGACCTCGAAGTAGAAAGAGTTAAATAAGTGAAAGCCAGAACTAAAGACATCAGCCCAAATGCCCAGAGCTCATGCGTATTCATCTGAGGCTTTCTTTCAAGAGTCTCGAATCTAAACAGAGCATATAAAAGTGTCATGAATCACACGTAGATGTTCTTCAGACAGTTTCTCCTACACTTCTGCCTCAAAACATTAAATAAATTCTGTCATGCAAATTGAAGAAATTAGGCCAGAAATATGACAATAAGGTCTCATTTTTTAACACTAGTTAATGAGCTAACAATGAACAAAATATTTTTCAGCCTTTATTAACCTTTGTTAATGTTAGTTAATAAAATGTGATGTTAGTTCACAGTGCATGCGACTAATGTTAACAGATACCACTTTTGATTTTAATCTTGTATTAGTAAATGTTGAAATCAACATTCAACTAATATAAATAAATGCTAAGTATTTTTCATTATTAGTTTAGTATAGTTAACAAATTAATCCTTATTGTAAATTGTTACCCTGAACAAAATCTTATTTAGTAATAAAAATACTGTTATTTAATTTAATAATATAATTAATATAATATAATTAATTAATATGTTACCACTACCACCACTGCTAATTATTATTATTATTATTATTAGTAATATTAATAATATTATGAAGCAATATAAATCTACCAAGACGAAGAATAATAATAATTAAAAACATAAGTCATTATTAAAATAATTTTTGTATTATTTGTAGTAGCAGTGGTAAATTACGTTTCAGTATTATGATTATTATTATTACAAAAACAAACCATAAATCTACTACGACTACAAATAATGATAATAAACATAAATTATACATTAAACGTAAATTATTATTAAAACAAAATATATATTTTTATATTATTGTTTTATTAGTAGTAAATTACATTATTATTATCTACTCTTCTCTACTTACTAGAAATAAGACATATTTTGTTTATTATTATAAAAAAATGTAAATCTACTAATGCTGCTAATAATAAACAAAATATTAATTATTTCTAGGTAGTAGAGTAGTAATAATTTACATTTAATATAGCCTATATTTATTATTATTATTAATAAAGAGAACAAGTGTGAACACCAGCATGGATAAAAACGTGACTTTATTTGAACTTTATTTGTACACCCTCGTCATCATGAGCCCGTCTGTTTCAATTAGATTTTGCTCCTTTTCTTCTTTGAACCTTTATCTGAGCAACAGCAAAACAAGACATTAAATGTTTGTCTTGTCGAAATCATGCAGGATTATGCTGTAACTTCTTGATGTTCTTGTGTTTCTTCTCGGCTCCTCGACAGTGTGTTCCTGTCGTCTGACTCTCTGGGTGGGTTTAGTGTAAACACCTGCGAGCTCCTACTTTGCACGTAATTGTCTCTGTAATAGGGTGTTGCAGAAATTTAGGTATATCAACTTCTAGACATCTTAATTCCTTCTCCATTGTTCACACCTCATTTTAATAGTGTGACTCAGTCTTGCTTTTCTATACAAAAGGAAATTCCAGCTTTACATGATGACTTCACCCTGCTAGCTGAATTACATGGAAAGTCCTAAAATATTCTCATTTCCAATACATTATGAACACGTGAGCCGTGATTTTTGAGAGGGTTACTTGAGCTTTTACGAGACATTCGGACGCCAGTGCGCCGACGTAAATGTATTTATTAGCCGTTTACAGTTTATTGCATGGGTACGTCTCGTTCTTTTGACCACTTGACTGCAACGTCTCGTTTATTTTGATTACGATGATGAAAAAATAGCATTTGTGATCCAAACATTTTCTCACTATTCAAATCCACCTTGCGACACAATGAATTTCCATGTACTTTAGGCTTCCAATCCCATTCAAAGTCTTCAGTCGGGAATGAAAACAATGGACTTTGTTAGCTTGTTAGTTTAACGCGTCTAGCTAATTTCTCAAATGTGTCACGCACACGTTCGGCTCCATTAGCGACCGGCGTACTCTCCAAAAAGCCGATTCCAGGTGTGTTTGGCTTCCCGTCCATTACCTCGTCTCAGGGTGAGATTTGACCCCTGACCCCTCGGACCCTCGAGCTGATCCACCTCATCGCTACGCAGACCCTCTGTGGACTTCATCAAAACCTCACGCAGTCAGTGGGACTGGCCGCTGTTTGCTTTTCTCATTGTGTTGCGAGCTTTCCTGTTTGTTCTGCTCTGAAACAACACGGATGATGGAGCGTGTTTTGAAGACGGCCCACTGGTGTTGACAGCCCAAGATTTTGCCCTGGGCGTTATGAATAAAGATTATCTTACCCATGAATGAAGAGATCAGCGGGTAACAAAAGGAGCAGTTCACTCTCTTTCTGTCTTCAGTGGAAGAAAAACACGTTTCGAGGGACAATAATGCCACTCTTCCGTGCAATAACAGTGGATCGGGACCAAGAGCTGTCAAGGTCCAGGAAGAAATTATTAAAGTGTCTTGTATTAGTTGTCTTATGAAGCTATATTACAGCTTTTTGTGAGGAACAGATTCAAACTTGACCTAAAATGTGAATTAATAGTCAAACTTTTTAAAATCAAACCGTTTATTGAACCTGTTGAAGTTAAAATATAGAAAAAAAATGTCATATTTGATGCATCAGGCTTTTATGGCTCATAAAGAATGATATATTGAGAATATGTAACTCGTGACTCGAGGGGAAAAACACCTACATTTTGCGCTAGGGATGCAAATTATCGATTAATTCATTAATCATTAGTTGGTCAACCTTATCGATAGATTAACGATTAACTGATAAGCGCTTCTTTTCCTGAGAATGTAAATTTCTCACTGTATCAATTTAACATAAAAAGCTAAATATTGCTTATATACTGAATAAAAAAGCATGTTATATAGATTTTTTTTTTATTGTAACAGTTGGGATATGTCACGGATAATGGCATTAATGTAGTTTAACTAAATTAATTATGCACAGAAAATTAAAATACATAAAAAATATGTGGAAATTAGCTGTGGCCCCTTTAAGAGCTGCGCACGTATGTGCCATGCGCCTCGAACAGCCCTTTTGCTGTCTATGCGAACTCCCCATGTATGAACGTGTGACAGACAGTTAGACATGTTTCCCGGGAGGGGTCCGGGAGATAAAAAAATGTGAGAAATGCGGGAGAAACTGGAGACAGGTGAGCTAAGTTATTGTTAGACTAAATACAGCTGGATTTTTGAGGTTCGCATTTATGTTGTTGTTTTTTTTCGCCTCAAAGTTTGTGTCGGCTCTCTCGCGTTCGCAATGTACAATTAGCCGATATTTAATTTCATTGAGTAAATTCTTGTCGACAATTAATCCATAATCGATTAACCGTTTCACCCCTATTTGGTGCAAATATTTATATGGCCAAAAAGTCAAATCACCTTTGGCTAAGCCCCGCCCTCCTTAGTTACTGTTGCTACATCCGTCAAACTTCATCTGCGCTCTGCATGGCTTATGCTGTAACAGCTCTTCCTGCTGAAATGTTATCAAACTTTTATAAAGCAGCAAATAAAGTGTCCGATAGAAGTAGGCAAAAGGGGAGCCTGCAATATGCGTTCGAAGGCTATATTCAAGACACACAGGTGAAACGCAAGAAACAAGGCATCCGAAATAGAGGCAAAAGCATAACGTTACCGCTCACAGTCAAAACATGAACCACCACATTTCCTACTAATGGAGACGGAGGCTGGACAACAATATCAGGGAGCAACACTGTTCATGCAAAGCTGGGTAGGTCTCTATTCACTTCTATAATCGTTATTACAAAGCAAACGGACTACACGAGTATAACCTTGTATTTATTAGCAGCGTGTGCTAGCGTATCAACAACCGGTATGAGAACCGAAATCATATCCTAAAACATTATAAAACGGTCTAACTAGTATAACTTCACAGTAAGGTTAGAAGCAAAAAAGATGTGCTTGTTGATGTTTGCGGGGTTTAGCTGACTGAGGACGTCCATTCAGTTTAATCCCAAGACAACACTTGGATTTTACTTCGGTTTTGGGAAGGGAAAAAACGGAGACCAACCTCTCTGGGAAACGCGTATCTGTGTTACAAATGCCCGAGGCACAACGTTTAACCATATTTTGGATAAAACTACGACGGTAATAGCCAAAGGAGACCAAAAATATGAGACGCCTGTGTTGAAAGTCAATGGAGCGCTGTGAAAAAGTGTCGGAGCTCTGTGGGAGCTCGTTCTTGGCTGCGCTGTGATTGGTCAATCTACATTCTAGGGCGTGGCTTAGCCAAAGGTGAAATGAAATTCTGATATTCTGATTCTTTTCTCATTCTAAATCAATATACAGTATTATTACATTATAGGTAGTAGAGGTGTAATGATACATCGTTGTATCGAGATATCACAATGTAAAAATGTGACGATGTGTGTCGTTAAACGCAGTCGGTTATGTCTTAAGGGAGTGTAAACCGTTGAGAAAGAAAGTGTGTGTAACAGTGTATTGGATCAGTGCATTCGCTGGAAGAAAAAGAAAATCACTCACTGACTGAATACATCATTGATTCATCTATTTTATTTATAAAAAGAAAACTATGCAGTGTTACATTTGATATCAATTTCTGAACTTTGAAGGTGTATTATTGCAAATTTGCTTATTGTATTACTGACTGTATAGTCTTTAATGTGTGAAATTTATATTAGTTGGTCTAGTTTTAGTTATTTGTTCTTTAGGCTGCTGATTTGTGTTCATGGTATATAGATTTTTTTTTAATTCTATTTTAACCACTCTTTTTTGGTTTTGACCATATTGGAATCAAAACTGGGAATCTATAAGGATCAGAACCAATAAGCAGAATCAGAAATGGAATTATAATTTCTCAAATTTAGATGATACACAACCCCAAGCCAAGTATAACAGACTACTTGATTTTACTACACTCGATCTGTCACTCGATATCTACCAATAATGTCTTATAAGATGATATTCAAATGCTTAGTTTTATGATCAAAGCAATGCAAAGATGATTGAGAGATGAACAAATAAACCTGCCTCAAACACCCGATGGATCATATTTGATACTTGGATTTAAAAAAAAAAAAAGAGAGAAATGTCTGGATAAGTGTTCATCATTTCACAGCAGAACGAACCACGAGCTGAAGGTGGGTGTTTTTACAATTACAATAAAAGGTCAAAATAATAATCAAAGCTAAAAATGATCAATTTTCCAGCAAAGTTTTGATCATGTTGATAATTTAGGGGCATTAGGCTTTATAGGGTTAAATTATTGACCTTAAAACATTGCTTGACAGTCATGGTCCCCATTCACTTTCATTATATAGGAAAAGAGTCTAAAAAAGTCTTTTTTTAGTTAACTGGAAGACAGACATTATGAGGTTAAATAGAGTAAATTATCATTTTTGGGTAAACCGTTGTCCTATTTGTGCACATAGTTTGCCTCTCTGTCATGACTTTATGTGCGTGCCTGCAAGTACACATGTTTTTGTGGCCCTTGAGTCAGTCAGGGAGCTTCCCTGCTGTGTGTGTGTGTGTGTGTGTTTTATGGTGAAGAAGGATGTGTAGAGCTTGTATTAGTTTGTAAAGCTCAGTCCGGACCTGTTTCTATATGCTTCTTCTGCTGAGCCAAACATACATCCAGGCCTTTATAGACAGCTGTGTGTGTGTGTTTCTGTCAGAGGGGCTTAAGAACGAACACAATCCGTACTCTGTTTTTTTTATAAATTGTGGTATGTGTGAGTAGAAACAAATGTGTTTAATTTAGTCCTGTCTGTTCCTTCCACCATCTCTCTGTGTCTCTCTCCCTTTCTCTCTCTCTCTCTCTAAAATGAAGTGTCGTAGCAGTGAAAAGGCCAGTGTAAATGGTAGCAGTGTGTGTTCAGCCTCTCGTAGCACAAGCCCTTATTGAGGAACGCCACGATCAGATTTGCACTTGAGCAAATATTTCATTTTTTTCAGCCTTAGAAAGCTTTTAAGTCTGCGGACGCTTACTAAACTTGTATATAACGTATAGTTTGAGCAGATTAAGTTGCAATGCCTCGTTCAGCACATCTGGACGGAGTTTGTCCGACCGTAAATTAGGCTACAGGTTTTATAGGAGAATTGTACTCTAGTTTAGTATTCAAGTAGCCAATGCATGCCAAGTGTGTCGTCCTGTTAACGTTCATTTGTGTGACGGATCCGTTAACCTGGTCCTGGATCTGTTTTTACATAAAGAGATTTAAATGTTTAATTAAGAGTAAACTGAGCTAACTTCCTCTGCTCAGAACCATTATAGCAAAGAAATTGTATTTTTATTTGGTCAACTTTCACTTTTATGAAAATTAAAATATAACTAAACAATGCATACACTCACCGGCCACTTTATTAGGTACCCCATGTTAGTAACGGGTTGGACCCCCTTTTGCCTTCAGAACTGCCTCAATTCTTCGTGGCATAGATTCAACAAGGTGCTGGAAGCATTCCTCAGGGAGTTTGGTCCATATTGACATGATGGCATCACACAGTTGCCGCAGATTTGTCGGCTGCACATCCATGATGCGAATCTCCCGTTCCACCACATCCCAAAGATGCTCTATTGGATTGAGATCTGGTGACTGTGGAGGCCATTTGAGTACAGCAAACTCATTGTCATGTTCAAGAAACCAGTCTGAGATGATTCCAGCTTTATGACATGGCGCATTATCCTGCTGAAAGTAGCCATCAGAAGTTGGGTACATTGTGGTCATAAAGGGATGGACATGGTCAGCAACAATACTCAGGTAGGCTGTGGCGTTGCAACGATGCTCAATTGGTACCAAGGGGCCCAAAGAGTGCCAAGAAAATATTCCCCACACCATGACACCACCACCACCAGCCTGAACCGTTGATACAAGGCAGGATGGATCCATGCTTTCATGTTGTAGACGCTAAATTCTGACCCTACCATCCGAATGTCGCTGCAGAAATCGAGACTCATCAGACCAGGCAACGTTTTTCCAATCTTCTATTGTCCAATTTCGATGAGCTTGTGCAAATTGTAGCCTCAGTTTCCTGTTCTTAGCTGAAAGGAGTGGCACCCGGTGTGGTCTTCTGCTGCTGTAGCCCATCTGCCTCAAAGTTCGACGTACTGTGCGTTCAGAGATGCTCTTCTGCCCACCTTGGTTGTAACGGGTGGTTATTTGAGTCACTGTTGCCCTTCTATCAGCTCGAACCAGTCTGGCCATTCTCCTCTGACCTCTGGGATCAACAAGGCATTTCCGCCCACAGAACTGCCGCTCACTGGATGTTTTTTCTTTTTCGGACCATTCTCTGTAAACCCTAGAGATGGTTGTGCGTGAAAATCCCAGTAGATTAGCAGTTTCTGAAATACTCAGACCAGCCCTTCTGGCACCAACAATCATGCCACGTTCAAAGTCACTCAAATCACCTTTCTTCCCCATACTGATGCTCGGTTTGAACTGCAGGAGATTGTCTTGACCATGTCTACATGCCTAAAAGCACTGAGTTGCCGCCATGTGATTGGCTGCTTAGAAATTAAGTGTTAACGAGCAGTTGGACAGGTGTACCTAATAAAGTGGCCGGTGAGTGTATGTCTGCCATGAATTGAAATCTTGCAGGCTCCAAGTAAACATTTAATTTTTAATTTAATAAAAGGAAATTATGTAATGGAGGATTGTGTTAATTGCCTAATTGTAATGCCTATCTTTTAAATAGTGTAATGCCTATAATTTAACGTCTTAAATTAGGGTTGTGCGATATTGGCTTTTTGCAGTTATTTAGTTTTGTCTGTTAGCCGATACTGATATACATATCTTTGTAAACAACACCATACATGCAAAAGTCATCCAGCACAAACAAGCAAGTTATTGCAGACACATAATCAATACATGATCTTATCCTCCAGGCACGTCGGCATAATGTTTCATATCGAGACGATGCTGATTGTTATATTAAGGCTCAATCGTAATTCACCCCTTGGCCCTACCTCTTGTTTTCGAGTGTACTTGTAACTCTGTTTTAACGGCCAAGGGGTTGAAATATTCCCCTACAAAACGGAACAACCCTTCATGAACCCGATACGTCATCAGTCGCCGCCGTTACAGAGTTTTTACAGGATTTCTCCATGACAACAACTGACAATCAGCGCAGCTGAATAAACATAATTATAACATCCCTTCCTCGAAATGTATGTCTTTTCTGATCGGAAAGGTAATTTATTATGCCATTTCTTAATTTAAACGACTATACTATAAGAGTAAATAAAGTGCGTGGTGGAATCATTTGGCGCTAGGGTTGGGTATCGAGAATCGAGTATCGATTGGAACCGGGACTAACTTTTTGTTTTTCCCGGAATCGTTCAAAAGTTAAAATTTCGATTCCTAGTTTCGATATTCACAGTACGCCGACCGGAAGAAGAAACCGCTGAACAACACCAACGAAGAAGCGTCTACCGGAAGTGTTGGCATAACCGCACAAGTCAAACATGAGTAGCTTACGTCGGCGGTCCAAAGTGTGGCTTCACTATTCTAAAAATAACGAAATCTCGGCAAAATGCAAAATTTGTGACAGAAAGAGTATTTCCTTCAGAAAGGAGTATTTCCTTCAGAAAGACCCTCCCTCTTAAAAGAATCGGAATCGAGAATCTTTAGGAACCGGAATCGAAAAAAGGAATCGGAATCAAAATCGTTCAAATTCAAACGATACCCAACCCTATCTGGCGCTAAATTTAAATGTTTAACACTGTGAATAGAAAACTGTTTCTGTATTCTCAATAAAAGGCAAAATATACATTTTTTGTTGATCTATTTGAAACTTAATAGATATCATGTAAAAATATCGAGTATTAATCGTATCGAATCGTATCGCGGGAATTTTGACACACAGATGCTAAAAATAGACAGGCGGCAAAATAAACGCATTAATCGATTCTCTCGCGGACGCATCGATGCATTGAATCGTCGGCTGTATAATCGATGCAAATCGATTAATATTCACACCCCTAATTAAATCCCATATGATTATTGCCTGATGCCGACATATTGACATTCATACATGCATTTGTGTTATGAATTGCATTCTGATACATAAATTTATTGATAAATTGAGCTGAAATAGTTTGTTTCACATACAAACTTCAGCCTTTAGAAGTAGACCCGGCCTCATAGCTAATGTGTGCACACACACACACACTCTCTCTTTCTCTCTCACTCAGACACACACACACACACACACTCTCTCTCTCACTCTCTTTTTCTCTCTCTCTCACACACACACACCTCAGCTGACTCAATCGGCCACCCGTTCCTCGAGCTCGAACCTCCCTAAGTGTGATCAGTATAGTTTTCATCCATCTTCCTTAAGGGTTAAAAATGTTGTTGCACTTCAGCATTTGTAGAAGAACCTGTAACAAGATACGCCAGCAGCAGGTAGTGAAAAAACTCCGAACACACTGGTAATGGACTTAAACAATATGTCCGCCCGCCCCCAGCGCTGACAGAACGCCAGCTCTCGCCAGATGCCACGGATATTTTCTTGTGCGTCTGATTATGCGTAAGGTTTCGATTGACCTTGCGTTGTGTTCTTCAATTCAATAGCTCATAGCGCTCGACTCCATCAGCTCTGCCCGTCGCTCTGCGAGTGTGGCGTGAATGAAAGACCTTCTATGGCCGATGAGATGGTATTATTCAAACTATGCTGTTTTTCTTTTTAAAAAATGTAATCTTAACACTGATTCACTTCTAGAGGATCGAATCATGCGATAAGAACACTTTAATATGAATAAGCAAGGGCTCTCAAATGACATATTTAAATATCCAAGATTGCAACCGTTATGAAATAATGTTAGATATATAACTCATGCAAATCACCACCAGAACTGGCCAGTTTAGTAAATTTTCACAATGCGTTCATGATGATTTGGCAGGCAGTATAATTATGTGATATTTTGTGAATGTTGCAATGATTTTAATGCACTTCACTTTGACCATTATTTTTGCCCAAGAAACAGATGCATCTGGTTTAAACTTTAGTACACTAAACATTTATTTTTCCAAGTTGTGAAGAAAAACAGATTATTGGAGTTACAAGAAAGTACCATTCAAGTGTTTCTACTTCAATATTTACATTTCAATCAACGTGTTACTTGCCTGTTCTTTGTGATTATTTGTGAAATATACCAACAAATTTTGAGTGGAAATGGTCATCGTTTTGTTGAGGATTTAATGCTGTGCAACGGTTAATCACATCTAAAATACAAGTTTGTGTTTACATACTGTATGTGTGTGTAGTGTGTATAATTATATAGTCTATACATTTATACATAATATAAACATATGTACGGTATATACATGCATATATTTCTCAAATATATACATGCATGTGTGTGTATTTATATATGGAAAATAATTATACACAGCACACACGCATAGTATGTAAACACAAACTTGTATTTCGGATGTGATTAGTCGTTGCACAGCTCTCGATCTTATTAGAAGAGACTGCGAGTACCTTCTTCTTTCCATGCATGTATACACAGATGAATGCATGCTTTTTAAAGCATGTTCTCGGTGATCGTTGTGTTGCTTCATCAGGGCTGTAATAAACAAGAGTGGTCTTCAATAGAGTGGGAAATGGGCTCTCCATGCTGTCCCGGGCCCTTTTGATGGACTGTTGGTTACCTTAAAAGCCGAATCCACCCATTAGTCCTGGTCAGACCTTGGGATCTCTCAATTGTTCGGGTTAAACCTTTGCCCTGTCTCTATGCTTCCCTTGCACTCATAGAAACTCACACGCATCTCCATCCGTCCTTCCTTACTAATAGTTCTTTTGTGCACAAGAGCGTGCTAAGAGGCCCGTTATAGGGCCATGTTGCCATGGAACTGAGGCAGGTTGACCTTTGACATGCTTTTTAGTGTTTTCAGGCAATGAATGGAAGTGCAAGGAGGGCGCGCAGGTCACAATAGAGGACCGAGGAGAGCGGCAGAGCCCTGTCAAAGCCACTTAACTTCACCCCGTCCAAAAGACTCAGGGATACTTCAGCCTTCAGCCATTACCCTAGTGCTGATGCACACTTCAGATACGCCTGTGGATGCTGACCTCAAGCCAGGCACTAGCACTCTATACTTGTAATTTGACTAGCTTTGGCGTTCTGCGTGGATTTTATTCACTTATGCATGAAAGGACAGGAAGGAAATGGTAAAAAATGAGGCTCTCATTGTGGGTGTGTGATATTGACAAAAAAAAAGAGATCTCAATGTTTTATTGTTAACGATAATTAGACTGTTTTGCCGAGTATGTTTTTGTGCTGGTATCTTGGACTGCCGTGGACAGCCGACTCCTGAAGTTTTTGATATTTAATGCAGCTCAGAGGCGACATAAATGCATTTAACCAGCAGTTAAGCATAAAACGTTGAATATTGATATTTAAGATGATAAAAAAAATGCTGCAGCGAGTCAAAGTGAATGAGCGAGTTAATGAGATTCATCCAATTCATTGAAAAGGCTGGTTCATTCAGTAACGAAGCATCGAGTCATTGAATCATTCATTCAACCGATTTGTTCAAAAAGTTGATTGATTCAGTAACGAAACACCAGATGCAGAACAGTGCTGTGGCTTGATTCAAACTATTTACATGGGCAAAAAGTAAGTCGCTTAATATGAACTTCTTGTTTATTGAACTGTTGTAATAAATCCATATCATATTTGTAATCGCGCTGATATTTGGAGAAAAAAACGTCACTCTTCGTGTGATATTAACTATATTAAATTATATATGCATATAAAAGACGGAGACATGCAGGAGCTTTTTTGCTCCTTATCTTGAATTCTGGGAAGATTATAAATGCAGTTTAATAGATTTAATCATTGAGTGAGTGATGCTCACACGCACTACTATACCTATGCATGCGTTCTCTGGTGTGTTTTCGTAAAGTGAGGGATATACTCGATATACTGTTAGATCTTATATCGTTAAAACAACAATTACGATATCACCCCTACCCTAGTGCTCATGTGATGCTGTGTGATTATTTATTAATGTCCCTCATTCCTGTCATGACTCCACAAGAGGCAAAATGGTAAATTAGACTAAGTGCACATTCAATCAGATATTTAACTTCGAAACAGATTATTGCTATATTCATATAGTGATATAGTTTGGTGTTTGGCACACAGTATAGACTGTTTCTCGACCTGTTGCCTACATAGATTTGGGTTTTCTTGTTTTTCAAAGTTGTACAAAAGGAAGAAAGCTCTTTTTTTGAGGCTTACTCTTCTTTTTTCTTTTTTCTATCAGCTTGCAAAGGCACTATGGGAAGTTTGCAACAAATATAAAAGGGATGTGTCTTAATGATTATGTATAATCTGAACCGTCATTATAACTCTAAAACCTCCAAAACCGTGTTAAAATATTTTTACAAATATTTTTTTATCATCGACAATGTTTAAATACTAATATCATCTGAGGAGGGAAACGGAGGCGGAGTTAGTGGTGCGATCGGAGGCTGCTATTGCTGGAGATGATTCGGGTGAGGTCTGTGCACCTATCCAATCAGAGCGTGCGCTGTTTTTTATTTATTTATTTATTTATTACAAGGACAGTGCATATTAACATGACAAGTCAAAATATGCCAGAGTTAGCCAAAAGGCTAGTTTTCATCTGCAGTCCTGGGCCAGATGTACAATAGGCAACCTAAAAATACAATGTAAATACAACAAATATAATTAAAAAATAACAAACCAAAACAAACAAAAAAATTAAATAAAAAAAATCAATGCTCTTTATACTCGACGCGTCCGCACGAGTGACGTGTTGGGTGCGTAAGACCGGGAAGACCCCATTTCGCTTGGCTGTGTGCGCACACTTTTTTTTTGTAACAGCCGCGCGCGAGGATGAACGACTTCAAGCTGAATCTGCCCGAGCTTATGTCTCACCACACTTGGCAGCCAGTTTGCGCGTCTAAATTGCAAAGTTTTTTTTTTTAAAGGGTTTGTTTACTGTGTGTGATTCATTTAATGAAAATCACATTCACTTCTAGTTGTCTTCGTCCGCTATTTTGCAAAGTTTCGGTCTCCCACGTGTGTGTGGCGAGCTGTGCCGCCGGGAATGTGCAAAAAATAAATAAATAGAAGTGTCGAAGCAAAAATATGACGTCGACGTCATCGACGCGCCGCTACAGCACTAATTAATAGTATTGTTATTGTAATTACATTGAGGGGTACATTCTACAGTACAATAGTAATATTTGTTACAATATCGTCAATTTAATCCAAAGTTTTATTTTGACTGCTTGATTTTCTGTGTGTATCTGACAATAGTTTTATGAAATGAAATGGTGAAATTCTGGTGAAGTGACTCTCAGAATAGCTCTGGAGATGAATTGAGTGTGTGTGTGTGTGTGTGTGTGAGAGAGATATGGAGAACATGTAGACTTCAGATATCAGTCTTCTTTAATATTCAGACACTAGTCCATATTAGCACTGGGTGTCGACACAAACTTCACGATTTGATTTCGATACACAAACTTGCAATTTTATTTCAATTCGATTCTATTTGATATTGAATTGATTATTTTGGATATCAGGTCCTGTACGTGGCAAATTTTTCACTCAACTAATCCTGTAAACTATACGTTGGTGCTACATTATGGTTAAAATTAACTTATACAAATGTCCCTAATTTTGAGTTATTCATCTATAATTAATTGCCATATTCTGCGATACACAGTAAATTAAATGTTTTTGCATCATGGAAATCATAGTGCCCTACATATCCAGAAAGTGCAATATGAAAACGGACCTGCAAAGTTTGGGTTCTGACAACCATTCGAGTAGAAAAACGTCTTTGGTGTGGAAAGTGCAAATGAAATAAAAGCCTCATTGAAATGTTTCGTCTAGCCACGCGGGTAAACGACTCCAACGGCCAAAACAAACACATCCTGCATCTGAGCGGACTGGTTAATGTGGCCTGAGTTTACCTGCGGGGTCGAGGGAACACGATCTATCGGTGGTTTTATTATTAACCCTACACCTGACGTAACACTCGTCTTCGAATGTTTCCCCTAATCGCTGTCGTTGCTCAAGTTTAATCTCTGAAGTTTGGTTGCATTCCTCAAATCTGACAAAGCATTGTGTGCTGCTTCAGTGCCACCTAGTTTCGCTGATGGTTAATCTCTCCTTCCAATTAGCATGATTGTATCTTGTTTGCTTAAGAATGATTATATAATCGTTTAATTACCCACAACACACTTAAACAAAGGAGCCCGGTTTGAAACGGGCGCCGATTGTGTGGTCAGGTTGGAGTAACAGTAGGTGTAAATGACTGGGATTAAGCTGATGGCATGTCCTGACAATAGACCTTCGTGTGGGGCAGGAGTGTGTGTGTGTTATCAGTGCTGCTCAGATTGAGAGATGTGATTAACACTTTAACACACCGGCCACAGGGAGGCCCATTGGGTTCATCAGGGGTCCTGAATAAGTACGGGCCACACGCTGGGTCCAACTGTGCTCATGAGTAGGATCACTTTCTGTGCTTATTTTTGAGGTCTAATAATAGAATTATATCATTAAACTGTGGTTACTTGGCATTGTTATTTGGTTCTCTAGAATATTTGATTTTGATTGACATCTATTTCCACTACTGTTCAAAGGTTTGGCGTCTTTACTGCTCACTTATTTCATCAAAAATACAGTCAAAATTGTGCAATATTATTTAATTTAAAATAACAGTTTTCAATGTGAATATATATAGTAAAATGTAATTTATTCCTGTGATCAAAGCTGAATTTTCAGTATCATTACTCCAGTCTTCAGTGTCACATGATCCTAATATGATGATTTGATGCTCGAGAAACATTTCTGATTATTATCAGTGTTGAAAATAGTTTTCTATGGAAACTGATATACAGTCTTTGATAAATATAAAGTCTTAAAGGACAGCATATTTGAAATGGAAAACTTTTGTAACATTGTAAAAGTCTTTAACTGCCACTTTAGATTAAATTAATGAATCCTTAATGAATGAAAACGTATTAATTAATTTGAAAATAAAAATCCTACTGACTACCTGCCAAACTTTTGAATGATAGTGTATCTGTTTATGGTTTGACATCACTAAAATTTGCAAATGTTGTTTACAAAACACTGTAAAACCAGCTAAATGTTTCCTCTCATATTAGAAATCATTCATTTTCTCTTATGTACCTTTTTTAAAGTATTTTTATGTAAAGCACTTAGCATTGCCATTCTGTATGAAATTTAAATAAACTTACTAGCCACTATTGCCATTAAAAATATTTGCATTAAGAAGCTACAATTATTGGTAACACTTTATATTAAGGTTCATTAGTTAACATGAACAAAGAATGAACAATACTTCTACAGCATTTATTTTTCAGCATTTACTAATACATTATTAAAATCAAAGGTTATATTTGTTAACATCAGTTAATGCACCATGAACAAACAATGAACAGCTGGAGTTTTTAACAAAGATTAATACATACTGTAACAAATGTATTTCTCATACATATTGTTACTTAATTTTAGTTAATACATTTACTAATATTAAATAATGAACAAAGTGTTACCAAATGTTTAAAGGGTAATAAAACCGACTCCATGCATTTAGACTTCACTTTGTTTAGCCTAAAAACTGCTTACAGTGATGATGATGATGATAATAATAATAATAATAATAATAATGGTAGTAAATACTTTTGATTTTATATACAGATTTCCACATTTTCATTCAAAATATAATGTAATATAAAAATTTATAATAATATTCACTACAAACAATTTTTCCACCTTGTAATATAGGTTTAGCACAGATATTCAATAAATAAATAATTAATAACTACAGTAAATTTTATATTATTTAGATTTTAAACTCACGTTTGCTTTACAGAGACAAAAGATGTAATATAATATACGGTGTACTATAATATAAAGAATTATAACTAATGAACCTGATTGTAAAGTGTTACCAAATTAGCCTGAAAAGTTTCTGAAGCGAGTCTCTGGAGCGCCTGAAAGCGTGTCATCGCCTCATTACCTCGACGGCGGCGGCGCTGTAAGTTTGTCAGGCCGCTTCTATGTGGGTGCCGTTGGCAGACGAGCCGCTTTCCCTGAGTAACAAACGTCCCTCGCATCTGCCTCCCAGCATCCCTGGCAGCGCTACCTCGTCTCCTGCGCTAACAAAGACAGTCCGCGAGAGAGACACACAATTGGACCCTGGCGCTGGCTCCGCGCGGGCCCCGGAGCATATGCCGTATTCTCTCTGTTCCCCAAACCAAAGGGCCCGTGCTTGGCTTTTCTCTGGGACGTTCTCCACCACCTTTTGTGGCATCTGTGTTCTCCCTCTCATTAGGAGAGCGCTCGACTGATGTTGGACCGAGAGCTTAGAGAGGAGGGAGATATGGATCAGATGGTTTGTGATGATGAGAGGCCTAGTTTTGAAGTTGAGAGACTCGATGTAGGACGAGGAAACGGGGAGAACCGTTCGCTCTTTAAAAATGCTCCCAGTGCGTGATGTCCCAGTCTGTTTAGGAACCCAATGCAATGTCAGCGAAAGCTTCTTACAATTAGATTGACTTTATATAGTAGATTTTAAAACTCAGGCTTGCTTTACAGAGCCGTAACATAACACAACATAATATAAACAAGTATTATCACTACACATTCATATTATAGAAATATTCATATTTGTGATGATGATAACAGTAGTAAATACATTTGTTTTCAATATAGTAGATTTTAAAACAAGCTTGCTTTACAGACCCGTTTTATAATATAAATACAACATAATATAACATTACAACAATATAACATAGTTTATTATAATCTAAAAAAGTCACTATAAAAACTTTTTACCATTAAAAAATGTATGTAACATATATTCAGTAAATCAATACATTTGTAATGATGGTGACAGTGAAAATAATAATAATAATGGTTTTAAATACTTTTGATTTTATATGTAAAATTTTCAGAGCCAAAATATAATAATATTCACTACAAACTATTCTTCCACCTTGCAATATAGTTTGCCTTGCACAGATATTCAGTAAATAAATAACTCATAACTATATTAAATGTATTTGATTTTTTTATTGTAGATTTTAAACTTAACAGAGCCAATATATATATATATATATATATATATATAGAGAGAGAGAGAGAGAGAGAGAGAGAGAGAGAGAGAGAGAAAGCCTCTAAATGCCATTTGAAATTTTCATCTTTAATGATGATTTTTATCAAACTTGTATATTTAAGTTCAGTAATTTCACTTAAATAACAATTAATAGGTAATTATCATTGCCATTTAAGTGAAATTACTGAACTTAAATATACAAGCTTGATAAAAATCATCATTAAAGAAGAAAATTTCAAATGGCACTTAGAGGCTTTTGCATCTGAACTCTTCATATATAGAGTATATAATAATATTATTTGGTGTAATATAATATAAAGAATTATATAATCACTATAAACAATTCCTAGACCTTGTAATGCAGATTGTGTAACAGATATTCAGTAAATTACATTTGTGATTATAATAATTACAGTATTAAATACATTTGATTACTTTTATATTGTAACATTCAAGCTTGCTTTACAGAGCCGAAATATAATGTAATATATATAGAAAAATGAAAAATATAATCATAATTAACAGTTTTTCTTTCGTGTAATATAGTTATATTTAATATGTATAGTGTAACTGTGTATAAAAGCGTCCGTGTATTATGTTTTAGTTGTGTAATAGAAACGTTGCCTGTTGGATGTGGCTATTGTATATTGGAGGGTTTTCCCTCAAGGTATTTGATAAAGTGTTGAGATCATGTTCAAGTTGTCTCATCGCTGTTGTTGACATGTTTGCGATCCTTGGCTCTGGATGTCATGCCCGGTCTGTCTTGTTTTAAGCTCAACACCTGCAACACATTAGCACAGCGCCTGAAGTGGACTGTAAAAGGTAATTGGCAAATTGAGTTTATGTGTGTGTTTCCAGTCCCATGTCATTGTAAACACTTACTAGAGGATTGCAGAGCAGAAACGCTCCACTTTCTCGTTCCGCCCAAAGCACTTTTCCGATCTCTAAGAGCCGATTCTGCTGACCAGCACGAGAGGTTTTCTCTCTCTCTCTCTCGCTCGGAGCCAACTCGAGGACAGTTTTAGTGGGCCAGGGTCTGACCGCAGCGGCACCAGTGTTTATATAGAGCTGAAGTGCTAAATATGCAGGATGCCAGCGTGCAACAGAGACAGGAATTGTGTTTTTCGGGGCTGAGCTGTTGAAAAACGTCTAAAAAGCCCCCAAAAAAGGGAGAAAATAAATCATTTTAGTTGGAGATGGGAGTGAACTTGTGTGTTGTTTTCCTCGTTCCTAGGGCTGTCACTTTACGTTCGAAAATCGATTGCACAATCGATCGGTCCAACCAACACAAGTTTTGAAAACGAAAAAAGGAAATCGGTCCTAACCTAACCCAGCCTCTTTTTTTCCCCCAAAAAAATGTGTTTTAGGTGGACCGATCAATACAGCAACATGTAGGATGTTGGAAAATAACAATGTCTTTTCTGTTCACTAAATGCTTTTTAATATTCGCTATTACTTCAATGCAAGTGAACATGCGCGCCGTTATTTGTTGCGTAGTGACGTGTGTGTGTGTGTTCAAGTAAGCCAGAAATGCACAGATTCTGCGATACGCTGTATTTAATATATCATGAGGATCACGAGTTGCGTATTTGCACTAAATCCACGCAGATTTGTCCTACATGAACTTCCCCAGCAAAGTGAGTAAACTTGAAACTAGAAACACACCAGATTGGCACGTGGCGTTTCCCGCCAAAGTTCATATGTACCCGCGTTTGGCGAGTCGAGGGTGTTCATTTCAATCCCTGAATGTTGCGCTCCTGTTTGTCATTGTGCTAAAACTTCACGCCAGTAAATCATCAGAAATATTGCTGATGTTTGCGTCTCAAGCCCTCTTTATGCTCGTCCTAATGCCTGTTAGGTGTCCGAGGATTTGCCTATATTTGGTGTTGAAAATGGAAAATCGATTTTTGGATTCAATGAACACTTGTTTCAATGAATGAATTCAAAGAACACTTGTTTCAATTCAATGAATGTCTCAAAAATCTAACAGGATTTTTTCACAAAAGTGACAGCCATAATTCCTAGTGCTCTCTGAATCACCAAAGTCAACGGCAACAATCACACTCTTACAAGAAAAGGTTCTACGTGGAACATTCAAAAGTTCCACCAGGCGCTTCATGTATAGAACCTTCCGGGAGTTCCATCATGGAATCATTTTATGATTTTTTTTTTTTTAATTTCAATTGTATGAATAAAGCAGCTTGTAAATTTCCATTGTCACTAGAATGAATGGAAATAATTTGTTTAACATGAAAGTGTTATGCATTCATTTAAGACATTTCTCCTTATTGAACCTTTTTGGCATAAAGCAAAAAAATTAAATTAAAAAGAGTCAAGAACACTAGAGTTCTATATTGAACACCACTGAAGTAGTTCAGAAATCCTGAAACTATCAATTCTATTCAGTTCAGTTTACATTTATTTCTATAGGGCTTTTCACAATAAATATATAGTTCAATTTAGCGTGATCTGTTATCAGTAGTAAGTCCATGTAATGTCCATAAGGGTACAGTTCTATAACGCAGATCATGCAATTAGCTAACATCATGTGTTCATTTAAGCAGAAACAAAGAACTAAATTAAGCAATTATTACAAGTTATAAACATAATGATTGCAAATTTGGCTCAGCCACACATGGCCTGCTATTACCAAAATCCAAATCTGACTTGTGTCAATGTGTGTCAATCAATTGTGTGATTCGCGCCTGTTGAAATAAAGTAGTTGTTGAAGATTTTTTCTTTTAACGGTCGGAAATTCTAATCCAAATATGTATTGTTCTCCATCTTTGAAACGTTTTTTTTTTATCTTTCATTTATTTTTTAATAATAACCATAACCATAATATCACAGCCTTCTGTCACTTCTCTGCATCACAATTTAATCAAAGTCCATTGGACTATTATGGAAATATTCATTTTAAAAATGACCAGATGTTACAAATAATTTATGAAATGTTATTTATTGAAAATATCACATACCATGGAAGTTGTTAAATATTGATTGATTATTTGATTGATTTGGGCAATTGATTGAAAATATCACGATGGAAAACTCAAAATCTTCCACGTTTTTTTTCCCACTAAACGTATGTTTTTAGCTTTAAGAATGTAGCGGTGTGTGTTGAATCAATGTAAAATCTTGTTTACAGCACTGGTAATGATTGGAGACAGATCTAGGGAGCTTTACTGGAACGAGGCATCTTTACTGGAAGATGTTAACAATACTTTTTATGACTTAATATGTAGATCTGTGTGTGTTTATGTCTTGGCCGGGGCTCCTGCAGTGGGATAATACATGACCAAACCAACCAAATAGAGTAATAATGGTGGCCTTCTGTTTCTCTTTAGCCCAGTATTCAGTTTAGGGATGTGTGTGTGTGTGGCAGGGGATAGTAGGGGGATGACTGCCGTCGACCCCAAGAGTTTCCTCTGTTGTGGATGGGAGCGAGGGGCCCGATCTGCCCCCCCGAGTCCCCCAGCTGTCAGGAAACAATACCCTTGGCCTGCTCAGACAAAACCCATTCCTGAAAATGTTTTTTTCCCTTTTCTCTGACTCTGTCGCTCTCGCCCCCCCCCCCCCCTTCCTTTTGTGTGTATAATGTCTTTTCCATTTTTAACCATAGCCGTGTAAACTTCCTTCCTATGATCGCTCCGTTTGAAAGCAAGGTCGAAGATGTAAAAGTGGACCGGACCCCACATTAATTCATTAGCGGCACGGATGAGGATTCGTATTTTCCGGTTTTGAGTGATATCCAAGACCAGGACCAGTTTATTGAATCCAATGATGATATTCACATCATATTAACATTATATTAACGTGTGTTTATCAGAGCCGGACGGGAGAGTTTGTCTTGACCAAGTCAGATGCTGATTGTGGATAACAAGCTATGTGGATAATTAGCCAATAAGCATTAAGAAGAAAAACAATTGGTTTTATTTTTTTGAGAGGCCGTCATAGGGCTGGACGATATGGCCAAAATTTATATCACGATATATTTCTTAATTTCGGTCGATACGATATAATTCCGATATCGATATGAACAGTATAAAAGCCTCAGGAAAAACGTCCAAGAACGCCCTCAACGAATGTCTGTACCTTCAAACTTCTGCAAGATTAACTTGCCAAGTCTCTGAAACCTCCTCCTATAAAACTATAGAATATTTTAGAAATAAAAATGGTACACATAAATTATTGTTAATATTTCATTTTTATTTAGCCTACATACAAACAAGAAATGTGAAATCACTGTCAAATAAACATAAGACTCAAAACATTAATATCTTTATATCTTTAACTATAGGTTAACTTGGGTTGATTATAAAATTCTGATAGATTGAGAAAGAGCTTCAGACAGAATAAAGATTTAGAAAAGTGCTCAGAGTTGCTGCAATTAAAAAAAAAATTTGCACAAATAATTCAATAAATGTTTTTTTTTTTTTGTTCGTTTTTAACAGCTGACTAAAATAGGACAGTTTGTCATGAGATTGTGCATAAAATCGTCATAAAATATATATTTTTTTATTAGGGTTGAATGATAAATCACACCATTTTGGATATTTACCAAATATAAATATGCATATTTTATATTTTCAATTATAAAGTGAATTCTAAATAAAATTAGCATTTAAATGCATTATTTATTTATAGACATAATGGTTTAGAAATTAATATGAGCCATTTATCAGAAAATGATTTTCACCTTATTGTAAGCATTGCGCTTCTGGCTCTATTAATTTCTAAAGTAAGAAAAAAAATTATTTTAGTTTTACACAAGAATACTATTTTAGACTTTCTAATTCAAAGTTGTGTGTTGCATGCCATTTCCCTGTGATTATTTGTGAACTTTACTAACAATTTCTCAGTGAACGTTGTTTGAAAGTAAATCCTGCACATTTATCTCCCAGTTTCCCCTTTAGAAGCAGGAACACGCGTTTAAGAGAGTTTTTATTTCCTGCCGACTTTAACACGCTCTGCTCAAACACTAGCATGAGAATATTAGCTCCAACTAAATGTGTTTTAATAAATGATAAATTCTGGAGCAGCCTAAAGAAATCTGTGCACATGAAAATCTGCTGTATCCGGCAGTTAAACTGATAGATAAACCAGATGTCTGAGCTGAACTCCACCGAGACTTCAGATATGACCATAAGACCAAATGGAGCAAAACAAGAAGATCTGAACACAACCTCTGCATTCATTACAAACCGCATTGTGCTTTAGTGATTCTCAGCGCACCTGTTTGGCCTACGGTGGGACACACACACACACACACACACACACGAAGAAATGGGGATGGTGTTTGCTCTCGTCCTGATAGTTGAAGTTATACAGGGAGAGGTCAAAGGTGCAGGGATATTCACTTGAGCATTATAAATGTGGCTGTGTTTTTACCACGGTCCAGTTTTCCCACCTCTCTCCATGGGATTTCCTCTCAGCTGTCCCCTACACACACACACACACACACACACTCCCTCGATAGACGCCCACAGCTGGGCTCTGGGAGGAACACATTCTCCGACAAACACAGATTTCACACTCTCACTGTCTCTCCGTTTTTTACACACACACACACACACACACACACGTGAAAGATACAGACACAGGTGTCTGCCAGAAGAATTGCTCTCCGCTGACTGTTGTACTTATTTATGACCCTCTGAGAGGCAGAACGAAAGTCTCTTTTCAATTTGACATTTGTTTCACTCATTCAATCACAGTTAGTCATCAGAAAAAAACCTGTCTATACACACACACACACACACACACTGTTTTAAAAGGTGCAGTTTTGTCGACAGGTCTGACAAAACATGTTGGATAACTTTGCCACCCACTGAGGTGAAGTTTCTGCACCTGTTTTGTGCCAGAACTTTTGCATTCAACTTTAAAGTAGGGAAGTCAAAATGGACAATTATTTTTATGAAAAATTGCAGGATTTCTTATAAATGATTTCTGTGCACATTAATATTGTTTTAAAGGGATAGTTCACTTTGAAATTAATTTTTGATATGTTTTAGCTTACCTCAAGGGTGTCTTTGTTTTCTCAGTATTTTCAGTTTTGACATTTTTTGGTCAAACCGTTCTTGTCTGTCAGTCATACACTGGAGGTGAAGGGGGTCCTCAATCGGTTCACCTCAAAGAGCATGCACAGAGAAATCCAAATTAAACATGATTTAATGACTCGTAAATGTAAGTACACATTGATGGCCTAAGACACGAAACGAGCGGTTTGTGTGAGAAAACGAACAGTATTTATATTGTTTATACCTCTTGTAATCATAGCCATGACAAAATGATCTGACAGCATGGGCGCTTCGGTCTGGAAGTGATCTCTTGCACCCCTACGTCACTCTTTGTTTATACAGAGATTTCGGAAGTTTTACCTTTCACTAAACATATTTAGATATACGGGAAACCGCAATGGAAGACGATTTCGGTATATCTAAATATGTTTAGTAAAAGGTAAAACTTCCGAAATCTCCGTGTAAAAAAGCGATCACTTCCGGCGTAACATTGAACTGATTCAGTTCGGTTCAGTTGGACATTGCACAACTGATTCAGATCACTTGGATTACACGAGGTAAAAACGATATAAATACTGTTCGTTTTCGCACTCAAACCGCTCGTTTCGTGTCTTAGGCCATCAGTGTGTACTTACATTTACGAGTCATTAAATCATGTTTAATTTGGACTTCTCTGTGCATGCTCTTTGAGGTGGACCCCCTTAGCCTCCAGTGTATGACTGATAGACAACAACGGTTTGACTGAAAAATATCAAAATTGAAAATACTGTGGAAACAAAGACACCCTTGAGGTAAGCTGAAACATATAAAAAATTAATTTCAAAGTGAACTATCCCTTTAAATTCATGTTTATGGTCATCTCGAATCAGAATAACTCCCTCTTGCCGCATCTTTTCTCTGATGACGAGGGCGGGACTATAACCTGTCAATCACGTGAGATTAGCCAATAGCAAACCACAACCTACTGACAAAAGCAAGCCCCACCCACTTTTGCTCTTGTTCCAGAAGCAGTTTCGCTCGGACATATGGTACAATAGGAGAGAAAAGTCTAGAGCAACTTTCATTTCATTCTGATTTTAAAAGGAAGATGTGACTCAAAACCCAGTATTGCTGTCTAATCTGCCGTTTGTTTTTGTTTTCCACAGTATTTGCATATGAAATGGCCTCTTCTGGATGTTCCAGGCACAGCAGCACTCAAAGACTCACGATCACCTACTCCAGGACACTTAGTGAGTCTCTCACACACACACACACGCACACATGCAGCGGCCAAAGAAAGTATGCATACACTTCAGCATGTTATTGCATCAGATGGAAAAATCGAAAACTAACAGGCATTTATTGTTTTAAAATAAGACACTCAATTCAGCATTTTCTGGTTGTCAAACTTAGTGATCGTTCACCCTAAAATTAAAATTAATTCACCTTCATGTCGTTCCAAACCCAAGTCTCTTTCATTGATCTATCTTTGAAACACAAATGAAGATGTTTTAATATTCTCTCATCATTTTGTACATCTAATGAAAGTCCACGCAGCCGAAAGTTTAAAGCTTCAAAAAGACTGTGAAGTATTGCAAATGATTTGAGTGTTTTATTCTGATGAGACACAATCACTTTATATGATGAACAGATTTAATTTCACTTTTTTTCATATGTAAACAAACATTGATTAGTGTACATGGGAATACAAGCGCAAAAAACATGTACTGTACGTGCATTGATCAATGTTTAGATTTATAAATTAAAGCCTAAATTAAATCAGAATTTCTTTTCAAAATAAACACTCAATACATATTGATTACTTTATGTACTTTTTGGTTGCATGGACTTTCAATGAAGGGGCAAAAATAATCAAGGAATATAAAAATATATCCAATTGTTTTCTAAAGATGAACCTTTATAGGTGAGTCATTTCTGGGTAAACAATCCCTTTAAACTCAGGTTGAAACCTAAACTGATCCTGTTGATGAGCCACATGCGTGTTCATACTGGTCTTATGGCGAATGATTCATCCGTCCAAGTTTTACATTTTGTTTTGACCCCGTAATCTTGAATCAAACTTAATCTTCCTGTGACGAGCCACACTTCTCTTAGTTGACGTAAACCCAAGGCCGCTGCAATGAAGCCAAGCGCATTCAGATGTTTTTCTGTACCGAATCTCTGAGATCGAGTTTTTAATTGGTGTTGTCAGGCGATCTTTATTGACACGTATAAAGGCTACCTTAGCTTGTATTGATTTGTGCTGTTGCTGCGGGTGGCCATGCGAGGCGATCGATACTGCTGTTGTTTGGCATGAAGAGGACAAATTTAAAAGCCCATTGCTTCCAAACTACAATGTATTTGAAAACAAAATTAAATCATTTTCTATATGATCACTTAAAGTCAAGTTTTAAATCAAGTCTTAAAATCAATTTTGGTTGCCTGCAGGTACATTACAAGTAATGAAAGCTATATTTTACAAAATGTCCTTAATATATCCTTATGATATATTAAATACAGAATCTGTGCATTTCTGGCTTACTTGAACACACACTCGTCACTACGCAACAAATAACGGCGCGCTTATTCACTTGCATTGAAGCAATAGCGAATATTAAAAAGCATTTAGTGAACTGAAAAGACATTTTTATTTTCCAGCATTCTTCATGATTTTAAGCCTGATTTGCAATTCGTTGAGCTCGCCGACGGGTCAGGGTGTTATCGCGTGCAAATCGCGGTGGATTAGCGGACGATGAGCGCTCGCCAATCTGTTAGTATGAAAGAGCCAACAACGCATCAAAGACGCTCGCAGACGAGAAAAATATCTAACATGCTAGATATCCAGAGACTCAACCTCACGTGATGTCATGAGCTACAGCCAATCAGAGCAAGGCATGGGTTGATGTCACCGGGTAAATCTTATTTTTTTATTTTTTTGCGTTTTTTTCTCTCAGAGCAAATCATCGTGCGAACAATTGCAGCACTAGTTTCTGACTGTGTTCTTCGTCTTCTTCGCGGGGTATTGGCGCACGTGCTGTTTCGCATCATTTCCGGTTCGTTTTATCACGTGATTTTTCGTGACAAAACGTGGTTTGTAGACCAGATAGAATCGTTGGGTGACAGGGTTGTTATCAACTGGTGTAGTGCGTTACCTCCTGTTGCGGATCAATCACGTTGTGTGTGTGTGTGTGGTGCTCAACAACTTGAACACTCCTGATTTTAGAGAGCAAGTCATGTAGTGTGAGCCGCACAGTTCAGCCCGACGTTTTAAAATCATGTCGTGTGAACTAGGCTTAAAACACATTTATGTAAAAAAAAAAAAAAAGGCTGTAAAAATCGATTCTCTATTTTTGTTTTCGAAACTTGTGTTGGTTGGACCGATCGATTGTGCAATCGTTTTTCGAACGTAATGCGACAGCCCTACTAGAAACGAACCCAAACCTTTGTTCAGTTTGACGACCTCTTTTTGTCGGACCAAATTTCTTCTGGTTGGTGCGGGGGAGGTTTCACACCTGTCGTTTTGATTCGGATCAAACTGAAAAGTGTGAAAATCCGGATCAAACAAGGTAGGTGTGAAAGGGCCCTTAAAGAGTTTGGTTTATGCGTTGATAGTTCGTGTCTTGTAATTTTATGATCAAGTTTAGCACTGTGTTATGCATTATGAATATTGATTATTTGTCAAATTCGAATGCCGTTTAGTAGGCCTAACTGTTGACAGTATGAATGAGTTTAATTGGTTGATCGATCGTTAGTCTAGTTAATGATTTAATGCACTGAGCACTGCTGTGGGTAATATAACAACACTCTTAAACATTACTTTTAAATATTTTAAGCCGTCAAATTAGAATGATATCTTAGTTTATACACCACTTGTTGATTGTACTTTATATATGGCCAGACGTACAGCACTATGAATGCGCACAAGCGACTTTAGTGTGTATGGATGGCTGTTTGATAAGAACGAGCTTCCCTGTTGGCCAGATCTGTGTGTGAATCCAGTCAGGCTGGTTGGAGGGCAAGAGTGTGTGTGTCCTCAGCTGACGTGTGTGGTTTGATTCACCTCTGCAAAGCTGATGAGAGGTGATAAATTTAACCAGAGCGTTACATTCTTGCTGTGGTGGAGTGTGTGTGTGTGTGTATGTGTATTCTACACTACCAGTCAAATTTTTGGGATTTTCAAGATCCAAATGCACCAAAGATTTTTTTTGTTGTAAATTTTTTTTTTTGTAATATTGTGTAATATTACAATTTAGATTAACTGTTTTCTATGTGAGCATCATTACTGCAGTCTCCAATGTCACATGATCCTTCGGAAATCACTCTGATATGAGGATTTAGTGCTCATAAACATTTATTATTATTATTATCAATGTTGAAAATATTTTTTTTCAGTATTCCTTGATGAACAGAAAGAAAGCTTGTAAAATTGTACACTATCATTTGGAAGTTTGGGGTCGGTAATGATTTTTATTTAATTTTTTGGGGGGAAATAAATAAAGAAAATCAATACTTTATTCGTCAAGGATCAAAATCTGACAGTAAAGACATTTGTAATGTTACAAAAGATTATAGTTCAAACAAGTTTTATTGAGCATCAGATCATCATATTAGAGTGATTTCTGAAGGATCATGTGACACTGACGACTGGTGTAATGATGCTGAAAATCAGCTTTCATCACAGGAATAAATTACACTTTAAAATATATTAAATTGTCATAATATTAATCGACATTATTATTTTTGTGCATTTTTAATCAAATAAATGCAGCTTTTTAATGTTCAAAAACATTAAATATCTTCCCGATCCCAAACTTTTACTGGAAGTGTGTGTCAGGATGAAACATGCAAACACACAATGAGGAACCTCAGATTGACACACACTAAACCGGTTTAAGTGGGCGGAAGAGTGACTTTGCTCAATCATTCGTTTTTCAAGTATGACTTGTGTGTTCAAATAGATTTTGTGGCCACCATACATGAAAATATGTAAATCAGTGTCTCATGACATTAGAAACAATTTGATTATCCCTCCATCTGATAATAAATCTGTTTAAATTGCATGACTAAATAATGAAGGCTTTAAGGAAGCGCTCAGCAACTTAGCATCTATTAGTGGTTTTTAATGAGGGATTTGATGCTTTCACTCTGAAATCTCCCTCTGACAGCGAGACATAATACAATGTGACATAATAAATACAGAAGGATGACTTATCAATGTCGTCATTGACAAAGTGCTGTGTGTGTGTGTGAGAGAGAGAGAGTGTGTGTGTGTGTGTGTGTGTGTGTGTGTGTATTTGGATGTATGTGAGAGAGAGAGAGAGAGAGAGTGTTTGAATGCATGTAAGAGAAAGTGTGTGTGTGTGTGTGTGTGTGTGTGTGTGTGTGTGTGTGTATTTGGATGTATGTGAGAGAGAGAGAGAGAGAGAGAGAGAGAGAGAGTTTGAATGCATGTAAGAGAAAGTGTGTGTGTGTGTGTGTGTGTGTCTTTGTATGTATGTGCGAGTGAGTGTATGTTTGTGAGATTGTGTGTGTGTGTGTGTGAGAGAGAGAGTGTGTATGCGAGTGTGAGAGAGAGAGAGAGAGTGTGTGTGTGTGTGTGTGTTTCAGTCTCCGCTACCCGTTCAGACTCGCTTTGTCCCAGTAACCCCTGAACTCTCTGTAACCTCTGATGCACCATGGGATTGTTCTTAAAAACACAGCAGGCCTTGTCTCGGCACCCATCAGCCCATTAGGCCTTTATTGTATTTACTTAATATAACGTTATAAAATGCATGCACTCGCATTAGGGAATCAGCAGAAATGCAACGTAATGCCAATCAAATTAGCTGTTCTTGAGCAGGATTCGATGAGAACGTCTTCCTTCATTCCTCTGCTTGTGTGTGTCGTGGTTTGAGAACAACACCAGACTGCGCCGAGGGGATTTTGCGTCGGGGTGAGAAGAGTGTGACCGAAGGGTGAGCTCAGGTGTGTTTTAATTTATGGAGGAGAGTGGCGCCACGAGTACGACCTGCTCCGGTGAGCGAAAACTATCACCAAACAAACCGTGTCCACTGCCTTCCTGAAAAACATCACGAGTTACACTAACGACAGAGCTCAGTTCTGCTGTGACCCCTGAGTAAGCAAAAAAATTAGGGCTGTCAGTTTAATGCTAGTGCTGTAGCGGCGCGAAATTGCGTCGACGTCATATTTTTGCGTCGACGCTTCTTTATTTATTTATTTTTTGCATGTTCCCGGCAGTACAGCTTGCCACACACACGTGGGAGACCGAAACATTGCGGAATAGAGGATGAAGACAACTAGAAGTGAATGTGCTATCCATTAAATGAATCACACACAGTAAACAAACCCTTAAAAAAAAAAAAAATTGCAATTTAGACGCGCAAACTGGGTGCCGGTGTGGTGAGACATACAAGCTCGGGCAGATTCGGCTTGAAGTCGTTCATCCCGGACGCGGCACCGCACGCGCTGTTACAAAGAAGGCGTACAGCCACAGTCTTCCTGGTCTTGCGCACCCAACCCAAATATATTCATATTTAAACATTCTCTATGATAAAAACTGTTTGTAAAAAAAAATATTTTAATTACACGGTTTTGGCGGTTGTAGAGTTATAATGATGGTGTTCAAATACATAACATTAGACTAACGTTAGCCAGCTTATAGTATCTCAGTATGCTAGTATTTATTTGAGATACATTGTTTTTTTTTTATTAATTGAGCAGCAGAAAAATATTCTTTATATTAGTCGTCCAATTAGTCGTTAGATTAGTCGACTAATCGATAAAATAATCGCCTAACTAATCGTTTAGTTAATCGTTTACCCCAGCCCTAGTTAACGCAAACCCATTTTAACGGCGTTAATTTTTTTATCGCGCGATTAACGGTCTTTTTGTCCTAGCAAACTTTGTAGTTTTTCACATGCTTTTGCAACAGGACGCGGCATGCGTCATGATCCATTTCGGCGTCTCGCGCTCGTCATCCACTCAGAGCCGGCTCGCAAGCCCAAACGTGTGTTTGCGGCGTGCCTGTTGTTTTGTTTACGGTCTAGATCCGCTTGCGCTTTGGTCAAAGAAGCAACAAAACGTCCTCGCGCGGCGCAAGCCATTGAAATGAAAGGGTTTCAGAGCGCAGCACGAGGACGTTTTGTGCCACACACTCGTTTCGGCTTGCGAGCTGGCCAAATAGTAACGTTACTTTTGAGTGGATGACGAGCGCGAGACGCCAAAATGGATGCCCTAAAATTCTGAATGGAAAGTTTACTTTTAAAAAGTTGCCATATTGTCCCATTGACAAGACCAAGTGATCTGTTTTGTCGTTGTGAACTAAGCTATCATCACCGCAGCACGTCCAGTCTGAAACACCACTTGAAGATGGCCAAGCACACACACACACACACACACACACAGATGATGTGAATTCTCCGCCCCCTCGATTGCCAATATCAGGACCTCGTCAGTATTACTTTAACCCTTTTATTGATAGACAGTGTTACATTGTGTGAGAGATTATTTATGTTAGTGTGAAATTGAACACTATTCCAATGTTATTTTCAATAACATTTTTTCCACTTTTCCATGTTGATAAGAACATTAAAATGAGAAAAAAATAATTTCAACAAAAACAAATAGAAATCAATAAAAAAATAGAAATAACAAAAAGAAATCAAGAGACATTTAGAATAGATAAAAATGTGCGATTAATCGCGAGTTAACTATGACATTAATGCGATTAATCGCGATTAAATATTTTAATCGTTTGACAGCACTAAAAAAAATTCAACCTAACAAAGTTTCGGCCATTAAAAACCCTTCATATCTTATAACAATTACCAATTTAAACACAATTACCCGTGAGAAAGAAACAAGTGCTCAGACAGGCAACATAGGTTCGAGTCTAGCTTGCAACATTTCCTGATCCTGTCCACCCTTCCAGAAAATGTATAGGGGTTCAACCTATAAATCCTGAAATTTGTACAAAACAAAAGATTCGGATTGAACAAACAGGACGATCCGATGTTAGCATTCATCCTTACGTTTCTTTCCCAATCCCACGTCCTCCCTCAAACACACTCGCATGCTAAGCTCTGTCAGATTGAGCCCATAAGGTCAGTATGCTAATGTGTTATTCTGTTCACTCCAGAGCGTTCAATAATGCAGGAGAGCGGTTTGCTTGGTATTCTGCTGCGCCACCTTTAGTGTGTGTGAACACAACAGGGCCCTCACTGTTCAGTGTGTGTCGGCATGTGATAAGCTGGGGCAGTTGATTAAGTTAGCATAGTGACGAGGCCTCAGACGGGACGGCTTTGTGGCTCGAGGATTGGGATCCATATTGTACGCGAGCAACCACTGATTGTGTGGGAGTCTTTCAGGACAACACAACAGAGGATTGTGAGGACAGTCGTGCATTTCCATCGAGTGCCATCCATAAAAAATACATGCGTGTGTGTGTGTGTGTGTATACAGGTGAAACTCGAAAAAATTGAATATCGTGCAAAAGTATTTCAGTAATTCAACTTACAGGTGAAACTAATATATTATATAGACTCATTACATGCAAAGTGAGATATTTCAAGCCTTTATTTGTTATTATTTTGATGATTATGGATCAGAGCTTTTGAAAACCTTTTCACAATATTCAAATTTTGAATTTGGGGTTTTCATAAGCTGTGATCCATATAATCATCAAAAATATCAAATAAAGGCTTGAAATATTTCACTTTGCATGTAATGAGTCTATATAATATGTTAGTTTCACCTTTTAAGTTGAATTACTGAAATAAATTAACTTTTGCACCATATTCAATTTTTTTTTTCGAGTTTTACCTGTATATGCAATCTATTACATCAAGTCAAGTCACTTTTATTTCTAGGGCGCTGTGATTTCCACGATCACGGAATCGCGGACGGAATTGTGGAATTGGCCGATTAGCGCGGAATTTCGTGGATTTTTACATATTTGGTTTGAAATTCTGTTTTTGTGTGGGAGAAGAACGCATGTCTGGTGAAAATGCAGACCTGGTGAAAACACAACCCTCCAAACCCCTCATTTCAGCTACAATGACAAAATCAAAACAATGAAAGCATGGCGAAGGAAGCGGCTCTCCACCGATACGAAACTCGACGCTATACAGTCCCTCCAGGATGTCACGATTTTTTTTTGTGTGATTTTTTTTAGATCAAAATGACTGCTTTTGTGGTGGTAATTTCCAAAAATTTGTGAAAAAATTTGCGATTTATATTTACCATAATAGTATTCAGTCCTTCCAGAAAAACGCTGTGTTTTTTTGTGATTGTTGAGGGCAAAAATTTATTGATTACGCGGCCCGTTTTCTTTAAAAATGCGATGGAATATGCGGGATATTTATGCAATTTTGTTCGATGAAATTGCAGGAATTTGCAAAAATTGAGGGAACTTGCAAAAATTGCGGTTTGAAAAAGAGGGAAAAAAAGTGATTCCCCCAACATCCTGTTCTCACTAGGCTAATGTAAGAGTCATTTCTTATTACTTCCTTTGATAAGCAAGCATACTACATCATAGAAAGTCCTGGGAATATTTAATTTCTCATCTTGTTTTATTTCAGACTGTAACGAGTGTAAATAAGGTGTGGCCCCTTTAAGAGCTGCGCGCTCCCTGCTGAACTCTCTGCAGTGTTATATGTGCGCCTCGAACACCCCGTGTGTTCGGGTAATTTCTGTTTGATGCTACTTCTTTTATCTTATGTTGTTTATTAAGTAACGATGTGACGGTAGAACGTGTGACAGACAGTTATACGAGTTCGATTTGTGAGATGTCAATCGCCTCCGCGAGTCTGTCTGGCGTCGCGTAATTGCGTCACTTCATAACGTTCCCATGGAAACAGGGGGAAATGCTGCTCTTGTGTGAAGCAAACGCAACATTTTTCAACTTTCTGCTAAGATACGTGTGACTTTTTTTGCAACGAAAATGAGAGGATTATGAAATTATGCAAACCCCGCATATTTTTCACGGAAATCGGCAATTTATGCGGCGAAAGTGCGGCGTATTTGAAAAAATGCGGCCCCCGCATAAATATGTGGACTTTGGCTGATTTTGCATTGAATTCCGCGATCGCATAATCGCGTTTTTCTGGAGGGACTGTCTATAAGCCGTCAGTGCCGAGCTGAGCAGTTCGCACATGACTTTTAAGCAGTGTTTCACACACTAGACTAATTTGCGGCCACAAAATCAACTCCGGCCACATTGAACATTGTCACATTGATTTCCTATAACAGTTCAATAAACAATAACATTTTAGTCACTTACATTTTAGATGCAATATTAGCTGTTTTTGTTCTGTTTCAGCAACGAAAATAGCTCCAAAGAAAAATCACAACAGAACCACGGCGAATCTCACAGGAACGCTCATCCTGTTTGTTTTCATTACTGAATGATTCAGCATTTTGAACGAATCGGTTGAGTCAAAAATTCAATTACCATTCATTAACATCTGTCTCATTTTTGAATGAATCAACCGTTTAAACGAATCATTTGAATTAATGAATCAATGACTCACTCATTAATACAGCCGCCTGCCGCCATCTATTGGCGGTTTAGTGTTATGCTTATAGGTAGCCTAGTATCTTTCCAATGTTCCTTGACATAGCAACAGTAGCTAAAGGGGGCGGGTCTTTGCGAATGGTCAATTCCCAAATCTCCTGACAGGCTTGTCAATGCATACTTTTTAGTGTTCATTTCATTTCATTGAATTTCTTTTAAATATTGTTAAAAATTAATAGTCATAAAATTTCACCAGTTATAATACTGTATGTGTGTGTAGCTGCTGTAATACTAAAAATATTAAGTCAGCTTAAGTTTTTTTTTTCTACCTAACCGTATTTTGAGGATAAATTGGTACTTTTATCCCCCCAAAAAATAAATTCTATTATATATAAAAATGATAATGTGTATTAACTACTGTGCACTGACATTTACATTAATCATTTGATACAATGCACTTATTGTGTACATGTTTTTACATTGTACTTATATTTAAAAGACCTGCTTGTTATTACATCTGTAATTAATTTCTGTAATTAAATCTGTCATTTTAATTCTGTAATTTAAAAAAAAGGTCCATAACCTTTCCCATATCCCGCCTGAATAGCAACACAAGTGTTTTGCGATATGAAAAGTGTATAGTAGTTAAATACGCCTAATATAAAGTGTGTCCACGATAGATTATGTAGTATTTATAACTATCTGTGTATAAAAACTGTAGAAGCCTGCATAATGCAATCCGTGTGTGTGTGTGTGTGTGTGTGAGTGAGAGAAAGAGTGTGTATAACAGAGTGTGTGTGTGTGTGTGAGAGAGAGAGTGTGTGTGTGTGTGCCTCTAAATGCTGATGTCATGTTCTGCCCACTCTTACATCCGCTTCCTGCCTCGTTGATAAACAAGCCTCTGCTATCCCAGCATGCCATGCAGTCTCCTTTTTTCCTTTTCTTTTTCGTTCCTCCTTTTTTGAAAAGACTCCACAAAGACTCAGAACCTCCCACTGGACAGGACAGAGCAACACACACACACACACACACACACTCACTCACTCACTCACACACACACACACACTCTCTCTCTCTCACACACACACACTCAGGACTCAGGAGGTAGTTCGGTCTGTTGGTAACTCTTGTAGCAGGGGCTGTTTGCTAGTAATTTATCTCAGATGTGAAGGATGGAGAATCATGTCCTCCATCGCTTTTGAACACGGCCTCCTCTCTCCGTCCCAGCAGAGCCGTGCCCTCTTGGCCACCCGACACACACTCGACCTGCAACAAACCCTGCGCCAGCTCCAGACACACACTGGTGCCGTTTAGCTTTCCTTACTGCAGCTCTGGTTTTTGACATCCTCTCACACACTCGTGTCCTGTAGATCGTGAATACCAGAACGCCCTCACTTTGGCAGTCTGGGAATAGTTGACAGCTTGTTAGTGCTCTCGAGTCGTCTGCCCCCTACTGACAGGACTTCAGAATACAGGAGATTAGACTTAGTTGACATGAAATTAAGACACATTCCTGATAGTCTTAACGAAAAATCCAGTTTTCTTCGGAATAACTTTTTCTGCCTCTAAAACAACCTTACACCCTCAATAAAAGAGACGCTTTTATTTCCCATCCAATCAAGTCCTGATGGAGAAAGTCGAGCTCTACCATACTTTTCTTTTTTTCTTTTATTGAATTTGCATTCTTAAGTTTGTTGTTGTTATTAAACCAAATGCGTTTGCGAATGTGACTTTAAAGGTGTAAGTCTGCAGTTTTTTGTCTGATACAATATTGGATAATTGTGCACACGTTTAAATGGCCTTCGTTGTCATTCAGTGAACTAGAGCTTCGGTTCGCAACCATTTTGACTTAAGGTTTCACTGTATACAACAATAATCAAGTATAGCCCGACCGATAAAGGATTTTGAAGGCCGATACTGATACAAATATTTTTGGGTTTTAAAATCCGATATTCCGATATATCGGCCGATATTTTATTTATTTATTTTTTGTCATGCTTATTTGAGTTAAGAGAACTGATGGGGATGTTCTTTTAATTGTTATTCAAGCAATGTATGTATCGTGACCAACTCAACGAGTGTTGCTAACAGGAACGGTGTAGAGTGCCCTCTGGTGGACAAACTATACAACTCCAAAACTCATGACATGGTTCAAGCGTGTTTCGTCCGTTTTTATTTTATTTTTGAAATATTAATTTATCGGCCATTGTAACTGCAGATACCGATAGTTTGGAAAATGCCTAATATCGGCCTGCCGATATATCGGTCTGGCTCTACTATCAACTCATCTTAGTTAAGAGAATAACATAGTTTAATATGAAAAAACGGTGGAGTATCCCTTTAAATTATTGAATTATTTGCTTTAGTAAGTACCGACTGGATGTTCAGTTCACTAACCCAACATACGAGTAATAGTGATGCTTACGCTCGCAAACACCACTGAAAAAAGGGTCTTAATAAAGCCTCTCTCTCTCTGTTTCTCTCTCAGTCTAATAAGGTCCCGGTGGTCCAGCATGCGCACATGCACCCCCTGACCCCGCTCATCACCTACAGCAATGAACACTTCTCTCCAGGAACTCCTCCAGCCCACCTCTCGCCAGAGATACTGGACCCAAAGACAGGTATTACACACTCTTCCGACACACGGTAACTCCTGTTTCTGTCTTTTAATCATGTGTCTTACTGACTTTGTACCTCTGGTCCAGGTATTCCTCGGACCCCTCACCCCTCAGAGCTGTCGCCATATTACCCACTGTCCCCTGGGGCCATGGGGCAGATCCCGCACCCATTGGGCTGGCTCGTCCCACAGTGAGTATCCCTTATAAAGGGGTTTTCCTAGAACTATTGGCGGGAGTTCCCGGATGTTGGCGTGTTCGCACCGCCGGAACTAAGAACGATTTTAGTTGTAGGAATTCCTTATAGAGAGCCTAAGTCCCGCCCCTCCGCTTCCGGCTCATGGGACCTTATTTCGGAAAAAATATGTATGGGAGTCAATGGCGAGAGACAACTTATCTTTTTATTTCGTCTGTACTGTGCCCTCAATTACACATATGATGTTTGTCAATTTATAAGATAATTATAAAAGTCAAGAAAGTCACAGTTTGTCATAAAAGAGAAGAGTAACTTTTAGTTTTATGTGAAAATCTATGAACTACATCTCCCGGGAAGAGAAACAACGAGTGAGATCCGCTGCTCGTGTGTGTGCAGTCTGGTACAAAACACTCAGGCATGACGGCGTAACGTTACGATTATAACGTAAGACTGTAGAAACAATGACAGACATTAGCCTCAGTAAAGTTAGCTTCATTCATTGAGAGAAAATGTGCGCCTTTGGGGTTTGTAGTCTTTGTAATTACGTATTTTCACAGTCTTATACCTCAACGGTTTTACATCAAACTGCGACTTTCTTTACTTTAAAATGTATCTTTTAAATTGACAAACATCATATGTGTAATTCAGGCCATAATTTAAACGAGATCAAAATATTTGTTGTCTCTCGCCATTGATTACCATACAATATTTTTCCGAAATAAGGTCCCATGGTTGACCGGAAAGGGGAGGGACTTAGGCTCTCTATGGAGGAACACATTTTGATTTTCATTGTCGATCTAAACCAGCGCTATAGGAACTATCTGTGAAGTTAGTGTTCGCTGATTTGGCCGAACACATGCAACACGCTGGCACCCGCCGTTTTAAAAAACACTGTTTAAACACACAGATTATAGCTTATATATTTACTCCACAAATTGCGGAGAATACACGGTATAAAAATAAACTCAGATAGCGATAAATTTCGCTCTATTCGCGTTTGATATGAACACAGCTTAATGAACAGGCTGCAATGTCAAGATTGCAATGCTTGAGTGTTTGTGTGTGTGTGAAAGAGAGACACACACACGTGGGCACGATCGAACAGTGGAGACATAAAAATGTACTAACCCTAACTCTTATCAAACTGTAACCTACAACTGTCACACACACACTCTCTCACAGTTTAGGTTTGGTTTAATAATGTTGATTAAGGCAAGGCAAGTTTATTTATATAGCGCATTTCATACACAATGGCAATTCAAAGTGCTTTACATAGAAGAAATAAAAATAATAAAAATAAATCAGAATAATTAAAACAGTTTAGAATAAAAAAATAATATTAATATAATCAAGCCCCTTGACTTTTATAGTTGTTTGTGATTTAGGGGTTTTAAAAATATTTTTTACTTGCAATTCAAAGCTTGGCATAACTTTAAAAAAATGCATATTGATTATAAAAATTATAAAATTAAACTGTCACACACACACTCTCTCACAGTTTAGGTTCAGTTTAATAATGTCTATTAAGGCAAGGCAAGTTTATTTATATAGCGCATTTCATACACAATGGCAATTCAAAGTGCTTTACATAGAAGAAATTAAAATAATCAAAAGAAATCAGAATAATTAAAACAGTTTAGAATAAAAAAATAATAATAATATAATCAAGCCCCTTGACTTTTACAGTTGTTTGTGATTTAGGGGTTTTAAAAATATTTTTTACTTGCAATTCAAAGCTTGGCATAACTTTAAAAAAATGCATATTGATTATAAAAATTATAAAATTAAACTGTCACACACACACACACTCACAGTTTAGGTTCAGTTTAATAATGTCTATTAAGGCAAGGCAAGTTTATTTATATAGCACATTTCATACACAATGGCAATTCAAAGTGCTTTACATAGAAGAATTTTTTTATTAGAATAAAAAAAATAATAATAATGTCGATTAACCTAAATAGATTGAGCATTAAAGCATCTGAATGGAAGATGTTGTCTGATTCACCCTCTCGCTCTGTGTTTATCTCAGGCAGGGTCAGCACATGTACCCCATCAGTGGAGGCTTCCGGCACCCGTACCCAGCTCTCGCCATGAACGCATCCATGTCCAGGTGAGTGTGTGTCCAGATCCATACTCTCATTCTTCACACTACACTTTTATTTACAGTTCAGTCACTCACTCACACTTCACTCACTTCACTCACTCACAAACTCATTCCCAAATTCAGACACACACACACAGGAAATGAATGAATAGCTGTCAGAGTTCATTCACAATCACTCGAGATGAAATGGATCTGAATTAATGAAGAACTGCTCCTAATTTAGTGCTAGCACTGGATTAAATGAGGATAATCTGTACTGAGCTACTCTTGTTGGTGTGTGTGTGTGTAAATTGTTGAATTATTCATACAGAGCTCATAGTGATCAATAGCCCGTCTTCTTCCAGACCTTTACAGCCGTTGTCAGCACAGCTTAGGCGTGCTTGTTTCTCCATTGGCGTTTGTGTGAAAGGACTACACTTTCTGGAGCTACTTTGAGAAGTTCCCTATTCATACTGTTTGATTTAAATCCCTCTTTCATTCGGTCCTGAATTGAAAAGATTTTGCTGTACAGTAAAAAAATAATAATAATTTGATTTAAAGGTACAGTCAAGAAGTTTTGGTGATATTTCGCAAGAAATAAAGATCTATTGTTGAGCGATATGTGAAGCTCACACAGACGTCACGTTAGCATAGTAGCTTTAATCTACTTGGGCAAATCTTTCACCCTTGCACACTAGTAAAGATGACTTGGTTGCAAAAATTAGCCGAACAGAAATCGATGTGAAAGTCGCACATTCAGTTTAAATTCTGCTTTTGAGGCGAGATGGCTTTTCTAAGTAGTCTGCAGGACATCAGCATAACTGCACATGCATTTGAATGAAGTCTTCCCAGTATCCCAACTAAAATGTTAGGGGTTTAAAAAGAGTACAAGAGCAATAAGAGGAGGGCGGAGTGAACATTGGTTCAGTACTGGATGACGACAGGTCTTTATTGTGTCAGTAGAAGCTTTCGGCACTGGGATCAGAACCGTGTCCCATTTCAGCTGCTTGTGGAAAGTGGTTTTCATGGGATTTGGAAAGTGGCGTATGTGTTTGGTAAGGGAGGGATGGTCTTGAGTCTGGCACACTTTTTGTTACCACAGTAACCTGGCACTCTACCTGAGCGAATGAAGGAGCTTTTCAGCTGGTGCTTTATTTGGACCATAAATAACATTCGAACAGAAACAAGAGGGTGTTTTAGTCCAGACGCAGCATTAAGACCCGAGTCTTTGAGTGTGGTATTCTGGGATGTTTAAAAGGCCTGATATACAGTTCAAGTGTTATGGTAGAACGACAAAATCAGGTCAAAACACAGTTCGTTTGGAGTTCACTTCTGGAGTTCTTCGAAAGTGAAATTTCTGGAAAAATTAGCTCTGGCTGATGAACGCCTTCAAACTACCGTTAGTCTGTGGTGATGACATCATAGGTGGGTGTGGCGCTGAGGCACCTTCTTTGTGTAAATTTCCCCTTTGTAATTCTAATTTAAAGAGACACTGACACTTTTTTTTTCTTTCTTCAAGCAATCTATTTTATTAAGTGCTATATAAATAAACATAACTGGAGTGATGAAATGCAGAGCTGGTGCAAACACATCGCTATGATGCTTTCTGAGCTGCTGTTTTCTCACTGATGTCATTTATATTATGTGTTAATATTGTTAATTAAGAGGAAAGGTCAGAGCACATATTTACATATTCATCTAAGCATCACTCTCAGAAGCGTGGACCTGACGAGATGTTATATGATATTCACGATATTGGGAAAAACACTTGCATTGCAATATTTTGTTTTTCTGCAATATCGATGCTACAACGATATATCTTGCAGCCCTACTTTCTCATTATTTTTTATATGGAAATAATGGTAATTTACCTTTTTCTTTACAGTTTGGTGTCCAGTCGCTTTTCTCCTCATATTGTTCATCATCCTCACAGTCTTCATCAGACGGGCATCCCTCACCCAGCCATCGTCTCTCCAGCTATTAAACAAGAACCCAACGGAGAACTCAGCCCAGCGGCTCACACGTAAGCTCACACATGCTACACACTTTCCCGCTGTTTTTCTTTTCTTCATTAAAGGGATCGTTCACCCAAAAATTACCCCATGATTTACTCACCCTCAAGTCATCCTAGGTGTATATGAGTTTCTTCTTTCAGACGAATACAATGGGAGTTGTACTGGCTCTTCCAAGCCTTATAATGGTAGTAAATGGTCGTTTCTGTCAAAGTGCACCCATCCATCATAAAAGTGCATCTATCCATGATAAAGGTGCATCTATCCATGATAAAAGTGCATCTATCCATGATAAAATTGCATCTATATATGATAAAGGTGCATCTATCCATCATAAAAGTGCATGTATCCATGATAAAAGTGCATCTATACATGATAAAAGTGAATCTATACATGATAAAAGTGCATCTATCCATGATAAAAGTGCATCTATACATGATAAAAGTGAATCTATACATGATAAAAGTGCATCTATCCATGATAAAAGTGCATCTATACATGATAAAAGTGCATCTCTCCATGATAAAAGTGCATCTATCCACGATAAAAGTGCATTTCTCCACGATAAAAGTGCATCTATCCATGATAAAAGTGCATATATCCATAATAAAAGTACATCTATACATGATAAAAGTGCATCTCTCCATGATAAAAGTGCATCTATCCACGATAAAAGTGCATTTCTCCACGATAAAAGTGCATCTATCCATGATAAAAGTGCATCTATCCATGATAAAAGTGCATCTATACATGATAAAAGTGCATCTCTCCATGATAAAAGTGCATCTATCCATGATAAAAGTGCATCTATCCATGATAAAAGTGCATCTATACATGATAAAAGTGCATCTCTCCATGATAAAAGTGCATTTCTCCACGATAAAAGTGCATCTATCCACGATAAAATGGCATCTATCCATGATAAAAGTGCATCTATCCATGATAAAAGTGCATCCATCCATCCATCATAAAAGTGCACCTGTCCATCATAAAAGTGCATCTATACATGATAAAAGTGCATCGGTCCATGATAAAAGAGCATCTATACATGATAAAAGTGCATCTGTCCATCATAAAAGAGCATCTATCCATGATAAAAGAGCATCTATCCATGATAAAAGTGCATCGCTCCATGATAAAAGAGCCTCTATACATGATAAAAGTGCATCTATACATGATAAAAGTGCATCCATCCATGATAAAAGTGCATCTCTCCATGATAAAAGCGCATCTGTCCATAATAAAAGTGCATCACGTTGCAAAGTAAAATTCTACTCGTGCACAAAGCGCAAATTACGCAACTTGTAACGTCGAAAGTAGTGAAAGAAGAATGTCATATACACCTAGAACGGCTTTAGGCTGAGTAAATCAGGGGCTAATTTTCATTTTTGGGTGAACTAACCCTTTAATGCTTTATTCAGCTAAATAGCATTAGCTTCACACTCTCACCTCCAAATGATTCTGTGATAAAGTTTATCGCTGTTTAGTCTACCAACTCGCCACCGTGGTACACAGTCCTTTCTGTATCTTTCTCACTGTCACTCCCTCACATCCAGTGCGAAGACTGACCCACGTGTGGCGTATGTTTGCAGAAAGTCTCCAGGCCCGAATAAGAAGGAGGACGAGAGGAAACCTCACATAAAGAAGCCTCTAAACGCCTTCATGCTCTATATGAAGGAGATGAGGGCCAAAGTGGTGGCCGAGTGCACGCTAAAAGAAAGTGCCGCCATCAACCAGATCCTCGGCCGCAGGGTGAGTGAACAGTGTGTGTGTGATTATGTTAATAAACATTTTGAGTGAACCAATCACAAGTGGTCAGCAGCACCAAATGCCGATATTAAATGGGGTTCAAAATGTTTCGTGAATCAAAATTGCAATGTAGTCGATATGTACTTTGTTTGTTGTGTAAACACTATTGTCTCCCACATCATCATCGTGCCGCCGTCAATCAACCACTGCGATAAAAGCTAGTTTTCAACTTTGCCAATTGTTTATGTTGCCTTGTTCGTTTCTTTATATTACTTTAGGGATGCACCGATATGAAATTTTTGGCAGATATCGATAACCGATAATTCTTTATATTTGAAAGCCGATAACCGATATATCGGCCGATAAACTTAAATCCAAATTTTTATCTAATGTTTAGAGGCTGTACAAATACAAAAGTCTCTCAATTAAATCCATGTCCCAAGCGCACAATTACAATGATGTTCTCATTATAGGGTTGTATAGCCGATATGACAGATTTGCGCGGCACATGTTGAACCGCATTTGAATTTTTTGAAGAGATTTCAATCATATTTCAAGAAATTCAAAAACATAAACAGTGCTACACAAGCGTCTCAGCTGAAGGAAATAATACATTATTTATCGGCTTTAATATAACGGCCACATTTTCTTACCGGCCCGATAACGATAACATTAAAAATGAACATATATCGGCCGATACCGATATGCTGGCCGATATATCGTGCATCCCTATATTACCTATAATGCTTTTATTCATCAAGGATGCATTACATTTATCAAAAGTGACAGTAAAGACATTTACATTATTTCAAAATATTTATTTTAAATAAATGCCGTTCCATTGAAATTTCTATTCAGAGAATAAAAATCAAACAAAATGCATATTTTTTTAGAAAAATATTAAAGTCCCCCAGTTGTCAATAATTGTATACCTTAAAACTCATCTTTAATCACCGAAGTGACATTTAAAAAATCTTCATGCCTCAAAATATCTTGAATGTAACTCGACACCCTTGCCTCATTTAGTATACGCGGTTCTATGAATATGCAAATAAGCCCCGCCTCCACTCATTTAGCTCAGAGATCCACTGGTTGACGATCACACGTTGATCTGATTGGTTACAAGGTGGTTTGTGACGTCAGAAACACCAGCGATTTCAAAGCGTGTTTTTGAGACTGTCTGCAGTTTTAAGGAGGAAATACTCAGCAATGCTGTCCACTTATGAATTTACACATGGTGTGTCTTAAAGCGCATTAAAAACACCACACAGACACATAAACAACATTAAAAGCTGGATTTTCACCACAGCGGGACTTTTCAGCATTAATAAGAAATAAAAATCAGCATGATTTCTAAAGGATCATGTGACGCTGAAGACTGATAATTCAGCTTTGCATCACAGGAATGCATTAAATGTGCAGTAATGTGGAAAATAACCACTAACCCGTGCAGAAGTACAGGCCATGATAAAAGATCGAAACCTGCCGCCCGTGTCCTGATATAATATTGCCATGCAAAATATCACAATACTGTGTTATAGATGAGAAACCTCTCACGACCCCAAACTGTGTGTAGAAGGGACTGTTTTTACATGCGTGCTGCTTGCACACACGAGACATGGGTGTGTGGTCACACTGGTCTTAGCAGCGCCAGTATGTACAGTAAATGAGTGTGTGTGTTTGCCCTTTGGCTGACTGTGGTGTTTTGTGTTTGCAGTGGCATTCACTATCACGAGAGGAACAGGCCAAATACTACGAGCTGGCCAGGAAAGAGAGGCAGCTGCACTCTCAACTCTACCCGGGCTGGTCGGCCCGAGATAACTATGTGAGTCGGGCGCTTCAGGATCCGACACACACACAAACACACACATGTTTGTGTTCCCATCAGTTAATGCGTTCATTACCATTAACTAACAATGAGCAAATCTTTTGTTAACGTTAGTTAGTATTAAATGATGTTTACAAATGACCCTCATTGTAAAGTTTTTCTTAGTCAACACTGAAACATTCCTCTAAAGAATTTATTCGTCTTAGTTAATATTGATTTAAACATTTACGAACACAATATTTAAAAATCAAAAGCTGCATCTGTTAGCATTATTTAATGAATCTGAGCTAACGATGAACAGTTGTACTTTTATTCACTAATTAACAAAGATTAATAGATACTGTAACAAATGTATTGGTCATTGTTCAATTTAGTTAATGCATAAACTAAAGGAAAACTTACTGTATAAAGTGTTTCTTACCAAACAAATCAGTGTTTAAAACCATATCAAGCAAAATGTGACAAGTACTCACTGTAGTAATAACTAAAAATGATGCATACTTACATGCAACTGACCCTAAACCAAAATCTAAACCTATAGTAAGTGCACGTTGTTAATTAATAAAGATATAAAAATAGTTGCACCTCCTTTTACTGATCATTTGTGTGTTAATTTTCCTATTTTGTGTCTTATTCATGGAGATCAGTGGGTAACCCTTTATTTTACAGTGTCATTGTTACATGTTACATGTGCTTACCATTGTACATTACATGCAACTAACCCTCAACCAAATCCTAGTGCTATAATAAGTACATATTAATTAATATTACACAATAACACCTTAAAATAAAGTGTAACATTATTATTAGTATTAAATAGCATTGCTTTAACACTTAACAAAAACATACACACGTCCTCACTGGATTTTTTTGACTTCCTTCAGTATTTCTGACTCTCTCTCTCTCTCTCTCTCTCTCTGCTCTCCAGGGCAAGCGGAAGAAGAGGAAGAGAGATAATAAGACAGACTCAACAGCAGAGGGTGAGGACGGACACACACACACACACACACACACACACTCTCTTTTCTCTCTCTCTCTCTCTCTCTCCTTGTGTGTTTAATAATCCGCTCTCTCCTCTGACATGCAGCTTATGAGGTGCAGTGCTAGCGCAGGTACAGTACGACTGAGGCTCGTTCACACAGGGTCACCGCTCACACACACCTGTTTTCATCCATTAGCAGTGTTTCCTCTTAGATTAGGGCTTTATAACTCGCAATTGTGAGAGGAAAAAAATTCACAATTATCTTTATTTGTGTTGCGTTGTGGGAAATCCTCACCAAGGATGCATTTTTTACTATATAAATAGTACTATTATGAAATATTACAATTTAGATTAACCTTTTTATTTCAATATATTTTAAGATAAATTTACTCCTGTGATCAACGCTGCTTTTTCAGCATCATTACGCCAGTCTTCAGTGTCACATGATCCTACAGAAATCACTCTAATATGAGGATTTGATGCTCAAGAAACATTTATTATTATGAATATTATTAATGTTAAAAACAGTTGTGTTTGATGAAAGTTCAAACGGACAGCATGTATTTCTGTTTACTGTCACTTTTAATCAGTTGAATGCATCCTTTGAGCAGCAGTGTGTTGTATGTCAGTACAGTGGAATAGATGTGAGATATTAGCGAGTGTGTATTGTGTGAACGCTCCTCATCCTCAGTTTGAGTAATACGCCACATGACGCCATTTCCATTTTGTGTTCAGCGTTGTATGGGTGAATCTCATGAAAACTGTCAAGATCATATTTCTGTCTTAAATCAAAGGAAAGTGATGAATTATCTTTTGCATATAGACAATGAAGAAACATGACATGGACATTTCCCACTGAATTCTCATTAATACAATGAATAATACCATATATCATATTTATATAGTGCTTCCCCCGACTAAACATAATACTAGCAGTCGTTCATCACACTCAAGGTCTATATAGTATTATATAGACTCATTACATGCAAAGTGAGATATTTCAAGCCTTTATTTCTTATAATTTTGATTATGGATTACAGATTTTTCTAATTTTGAATATGGGCTTTTCATATCTGTAAGCCATAATCATCAAAATAATAACATATAATGGCTTGAAATATCTCACTTTGCATGTAATGAGTCTATATAATATATTAGTTTCACCTTGCAAGATTTGTACCTAATATGCTTCAAAGGGGTATCAGGTTGTGAGTGCAGAGACGCTCTGCGTGAATGGTATTTACACAGTGAGGTTAACCCTTTGAGGACCAAGGTGTTTTTGGGGTCCTTGAGATGTTCTGACATGTCCTGAGTCCTGACATTTGTACTTTTTTTCAGTTGCTTATAAACATATTAATGGCACAGGTGAAATTACACTATGTTTAGCAGAAACAGGGCTACCATAATATATGGGCAACATGTATGTACATGTTTGTATTTTTGAGAGAATATTGTTTATGCGTGGTTATATATATATATATACACACACACACACACTTGTATATGCACCTAATGATAGCGTACATTTATCTAGATTAATAGAGCGAGCCGATATGTAAAGTTGTCACTTACATGTTTCAAATGATAAGCCATATTTGAGGGCGATGGATGATAGGCGAGCGTTTGGAGTTTTTTTTTTTTCTGCGACTGGTAAAATTTCGGTTGACTAAGCCTCTTCTAGTCGACAAACGTGTAGTTGACCTTATATTTATATAACATTACTATACATTCATTTTCTGTTTACATTAAGAATAGTGAACATTACGAGAGAGAGAAAAAAACTAAAGCGATGATCATTCTAGTCACTGATGCACCTTTTCAAAAATGCCAATTTAAGATTCAACAAACAGTAAACATAACAATATAACTAATAATCTACTCCATTTTCATGCAATTCCACAAACCTGCAGGTTTAAATGTGTTTTTTTTTATTCTGCTCAGAGGTCACGCACCTTAAAATGTGCCGATGAGGATTTAGTGGGAAAATATAATAATAAAAGTGTCTCTAAATGTAATATTTGTGATGATTTCTGTGTGTATCATGACTCCCCCACCCCGTTTCCTCCTGGTGAACGTATGTTCCCTGTGCAAAACTGTTATAACGGGGTTCGTACAAGGTGCTTAAAGTGCTTGAGTTTGACACTTTGAAAACTGGTTCTAGAAAAGTGCTTGAATTAATCAAAGAAAAAATGTAATTTTATCGATTAAACAGTCTTTCATGTAAGATTAACATTGCAGCCCATCTCAAATAGAGACATTTCGCTTTGGCTATCAGCGTAATACTCCTCATATCCAAATATATGATTATTTATTCAGGTCCATCATATATTCATGGGAGAAGAGATCAGTTTGAATAAGGAAAGCGACATCTTTGTCATAGGATCCTTTGGCTGGTTAAAGGCCCGTACACACCGGGACGAATATCAGCGCGCGTTATTCGGCAGCGTTTTTTTTGTGTTCACAAGCGTTTTTCGCTGACGATGAGCCGAGTGAACATGCAAATTCATTCCCTGACACTAGATGGCGCTTAATGTAAAACAGAAATAATAATAGAATACTATACTAGGGTGATCATATTCATGTCTCAATGTTTTATTGTGACAGATAAAAAAATGAATGAAATAATGATAGAAATAATGTCTTCTGTATTAGAAAAATAAATATATAAATAATAAATAACTAAAAGAAATGCCTCCAAATGTAACAAAAAATAGCTCTCACAAACTTACAAAAACGAACTAACAAAATCTATTTATATCTTTAGTTTTCATCTTCTTTTTCTTGTTTTTCTTCCTCGTCCACCTTGTTTGCCCATCTATATTTTGCTGTAGGACTGATCTTCTTTCCCAGCAGTTTTTTTGAGAACCAGGACATTTTCATCAGCCAGGACAGGACGTGGAAACAGGACATGTGTAACGCAAAGTTGAGATGTTGCCCAGAGATAAAAACATAGCACTAGTTGTCGGATGAGCAGATGCACGAGAGACGAGAGTTGTCGGATTTTCCCCGCGTTTAATAAAACCATTCAAACGTTACACTCGTCCTCATACATGGGGATCGAGCGAGAAAAAAAAAACAGAAACAAACATCTGGTCACAATAGAAAAATAAAATAAAAGAAAGAATAGAAAGAGTCGGCAGAGGTTATCTATCTCCTCTCCTCACTTGTCAAAATCTAACTGACACTATGCAGTTCTCATCTCAACTCAGATTTCTATAAAGCACAAAGTGACCGTTTTACACATGTCGCGGGAAAACAGGACTGTTGGTCACCCTATACTATACTATTATTACAGAAATACTAATATAAATATTATCATATTATAGCTCTATATGCTCCGAGACCAGCAGCGCAACATTCATCTTGCCCATATGTATCTTATCTCTTCTTCGCCGTTACGTATGTGTGCTCGGCAAGACCGTTTTGTGTTTGAGCGCCCCAAAGTTGTGTTTTACTGTAACTTCAGTCTCGTTGGTCGGATAGGTTTTGAACCTAAAAAACGAACCCGAGGCGTTTTTTTTAAAAATGACGCTTTTACACGTGGCGTTTTTCGCGTCGGTGTGAACACTCACATTGGGGCCCATTGTTAAGTCACGAGGCGTTAAACGTCGACGAATATCACGCGCGAAATTCGTCCCGGTGTGAACAGGCCTTAAAGTTACCAGTTATTGCATCTGCTGCACTGTATTTGTACCATTTTGTCTAATTAGATTATTTTTATTGACCCATTTACCTTTTTTAGAATTTGAAAGATAAGATATTGTTTAATAAGTGAGATCTCTGATTGTAGTCCTTAAAGTATTTCATTTTACAGCACTTGTACAAATTCTTGCCATTGATGATGTGATTTTTTTCATCTGTAAAATATACTATTTGTGATGATTTCAGCGAGTCTGTCGTGACTTCAGTTAGGGCTGGGCGATATATCGAATATGTACGATGTATCGTTATATTTTTTGAAACGATATGGAATGAGGCAATACCGTTTATATCGATACAGTAGTTTGATATGAGCACATCTGAAAAATAACGGAGGTTGCAGTGTGAGCTGCTGCAGTGAAAGTAGCTAGGCTACGTAGTACAATTTGTCCTAAACATGACACAAGCTTATATTAATTGCGTCAAAATCACTTTGATATAGTTAACAAGTTTAAGGCAGCTTGCCGCCCTGTCAAATGCTCTGACAGACACTGTTGCTGACTGACAGATATACTTGCGCTGTTTAATGCGTTTGAGATGTGGTGCTTTCCTCAGTGCTCAACTTACATTTCACATATTCTCCATCTGTAAATGTTAGAAACTAAAGCAAATATGTCCATTTCACAACAAATATGTCCATGTCAGAAGAGGACGAGCTTCTGCAAGTGAATCTCCGCTAAAATTCATGCTACCTTGAACGAGCGCCGGCGCGCGCATGCGCGTGAATAGTACTACGTAGTACGCAATAATTCTGACTAAAATAAACATATTGCTAAAATATGTGTTGTTGGAGAAAATAAATGTGCCATATGTGGAATTTTAAACCTACAAGTATATATTTTTAATGAAAGTGAAAGTGATTATAATGGGGTAATCAAATGCAGGCTAATATAATTAGTTTGTGCTTTTGTTTTTGTTTTTATTTTCATTTTTAGTTTAGCTTTTAGTCAATATAAAAACAAAAGCTTTTTGCACATAATATATTGCATAGCCTATATTATATTTGTTTCCATATCCTTCAATATCAACATTGTTTGTAGGATATCATTGGGCCGAATGTGAATATACTGTATATATATATATATATATATATATATTTTTTAATATAAAGATTTTCTTTATCTAAATAGAAAACGTAGAAAGTACCGAGATATATATCGTATATCGCCATTTGACCAAAAAATATCGAGATATGATTTTTTGGTCATATCGCCCAGCCCTAACTTCAGTGTTTCTGGGGTCCCCCAAACCCACATGTTTTCTCCTTGTGAATTCCCTGAGCAAAATCCAAAGTTATAAAGTGATACATTCCTGCCACTGACGAAGCGTTTTCCGTCCTCTCAGATTTCTCAGCGCGGAACAAGAAGCCGTGTGCGCAGTACCTCCCTCAGGAGAAGATGATTGACAGCCCTGGCTCCTCCCACGGGAGCATGCTGGACTCCCCGGCCACGCCCTCAGCGGCCCTGGCCTCGCCCGCGGCCCCGGCCCCCACACACTCGGAGCAGGCCCAACCGCTGTCCCTCACCACCAAACCTGATCGCCAACACCACTACCCTCTGCTGGCCAAACCCCCTCCTTCATCATCATCATCATCATCATCATCAGGCAGTCAGTTAACTCCGCCTCTTCTGTCTAGGCCACTCCCCTTTTCTTCCCTGCATGCCTCTCTTTTGTCTCCGCCCTCCCCGTACCATCACTCCCATCATGCTTTGTTCCAGTCTCAGCCACTCTCTTTGGTAACCAAATCAGCTGACTGACTCTCTTCTAAAGCAATTCTTTCTTAATGTCTTTTAAATAATGCTGTATATTGCTTTTTTACCTTTTTTTTTTTGAGAAATAGATGTCAGGTTAACTTTTTTGATAAGTGAGAAAAGGAAATAAATATTATTATTGGTCAATATTTGATCATCCGCTTTTCTGTTGTCTGTATAAAACAATGTATTTTTTTGTAACGTCTACTTTGGAACTGGTTTCTTATTTGATGCATTTATTCAGTAATCTTGTATAATAAAAAAAAAATACATGTATTAAAAACTACTTTTAAAAAACGAGAAGGAACAAGAACATTTAAGCTTGACTGTAATTAATGGTAGTTTTTTGGAGTTTAATTCATAGTACTGGCAATTTATTAGACCTCTTTGCAATGAACCCCCCCGTTGCCCCAGTTTTGAAGTGTGTGAACTTGATAAATAAAACTTGTAAATTGTTTCTAAAAATGGATGTTGTTGTCTTCTTGGGGTTACGTTTATTATCAGGCATGGATAAGTTATGGAAATAAATAAATATTATTGGAATGTAGCCTAAATTCTAAGTCACTTAGTAGGAGATTAATAAAAAAACGCTTTTGAAAGAAGTCTCTTATTCTCACCGAGGCTGCATTTATTTGATTAAAAATACAGTAAAAACACTAATATTGTGAAATATTATTACCATTTAAAATAACTGTTTTCTATGTGCATATATGTTAAGATGTAATTTATTCCTGTGATCAAAGCTTAATTTTCAGCATCATTCTTCAGTTTCACATGATCCTTCAGAAATCAATTTATCAAATGTTGAAAACAGTTGTTTTTTGTGATGATGATGATGATGATGCATGAGCAAAGTTGAACAACATTTGATATATAATTTTTTGGAACACGAATATCTCAATTTAATGCATTTCTTCCAAATCATTCCCAAAACTAAATCTTAGACTATTTGTACTGTATTGCAATAACTTTAAAGTTGATCTTGAATAATGCAATCAACATTACATTTTGTTAAAGAAAAATTTTTTATTTTTCTTTTGTATGAGGAACAATCATGCAGTAACGGGGTTGCACTGAATATAAAGTAATTACTATAACCACTAACTAATTTATGTACAACAATAAATTGAATTTAATCACAAATTGCTGAATGTATAGTCCCCTATTGCTGAAGAGGTCAAGACCTTCCAAATAGACCACGATAAACCAAAATACTTTTCAGTTTATTAGATAAATATTAGTTTATCTAATATTTCACAACTAAAAATGTAAGATTATTTCCTCTTTAAGTCACGGAACACCAAAATGTGGCATTTTCGTGGGAAGCGCCTGATTATGTTACCTCAGAAATGTCGAGATTTTTATAATCCTCTAAAAGCAACATCTAGAGCACAGAACGATGGCATAATAAACTGCTGGAGAAACCCTGCTGATAGAAGAGGAATTCGAGTTAAATCTTTAATAGCTGGAATTTAGGCGAACCGCACTGGAAAATAAACAGATGAGCCAGAGCAACAAAAATGTCTGCCAAGAATAAACACGCTTTAAAAAAAATAATAGACATCTGTTCCTTCCTGGAATGCAAAGTCCCAAAACAACGACAAAAAAGCAGGTCAGACCCTGCCTTCCCGTTTTCTCTCGGCTTGTGTGTGTTGGCTGACGCTGGCGCTGTAATGAAGTGCGCGGTAATAGGATGGAGCTCCAGGGACCTCATTAGGCTTTTCAATTAGTGAGAAATACACAAGGTAGAGTCCTCTGCTTTTTAGGGGCTTTAGGAGCGACCAGAGATGCCAAGAACGCTTCACACTTCCCTCAGCGAGCGGAGGTGACGACACCCTTCACACACCTCGTGTGTGTGTGTGTGTGTGTGAGACACAGGTCGCACGGGTGTACCTATGGCCAAAAATCATTAGGATATTAAGTAAAGATCACGTTCCGTGAAAATATTTTCTAAATTTGCTACCTTAAATATATAAATATTTCATTTTTGAGAGTGTTGATGCACAATCGCGGCGATTTTCTCAATGTTTCTCAATGCACACTCGGATTTCAGATTTTCAAATAGCCAAATATGGTTCTATCCTAATAAACAATTCATCAAATGCAATCTTATTTATTCAGCTTTCATGTTTTGTGGTCCAGAGTCACATATATTCCTGAGGGAGAGACTCACGACGGGTGTTGGATCCCTCATGAGAGCAGACTTAAACTGCAGTTCATCGACTGACTAGAGACCATCAGCAGAAGAGAGTCAATCTCATAAACCCCCAACTTTACAGCGGAAACAAACATGTTTACAGCCTGGGGCCATAGACATATACACTAGACCTCAACTTGGGGTTCTTAGCATGCGTCAAAACCGCCGCCATCTTGGAACAGGGTTCTTGTCATAGGAAGTAGCTAGGTAACGCTGCTATCTCTACCTTTACTTCGAATTCGTTGATGGTGGCGGACTTTTGTGCAGCGTATGATGTTCACGGATGAAATCTGAACTTGGAAGAATGTTTAAAAAAAATGTCTTTCTGGAATCAATGATAAATACATGTCTGACCGTTGGAACAAACCAAAAAAAAAACAAGAAAAATCGCATTCATTATGATTTATGGTGATTTTATTTCCGTTAGACCTGTGTCTACTACATTGAGGCTGATGCATTAAAGTGGAGGGGCTCCCCTGTTTCAAGATGGCGGCTCTTTTGACGCATTCGTTCCAATGAACTGCCGTAGCCAAGGTGAGGTCTAGTGTATATGTCTATGGCCTGGGGCAAAGTGGTTTTGGTCTATGTAGCTAATTATGCCCTTCACGATGACTGTGAGGGGGGTGCATTTTTGTATAACTCATCCGTTTAAATTATATTAAGCCTTAAAGTTCTGCATAATTAAGGGCGTGGCCACTTGAGTGATAGGTGGATTGCCGCTGATATCACTACTAGCCGTCTGTTAGCGTCATGTCTCCTCAGCTAATCCGTTTATCCGGGAGTGACGCGCGGCCAAGATGGCGACGGCCGGCTCCGCCCACTTTGGGCTTTAGAAATGCTCTTCAGAAACATACAGGTGACGTCACAGACACTACGGACATTTAATTTACAGTCTCTGGGTGAGAGTCGCGTCAGGATCAAGGGGGTAATCCATCCAAGTCTCCCCGCGGGCCGCCACTGGCTAGCAGACCATCTCCTGCTGTTAGCATTCCACTGACTCCCATTCATTTTGGCGTCACTTTGACAGTGAATAACTTTACATCTGAGCGAATAACTTTACATCTGAGGCGTTTACAGACTCCATTTGTCCATTATTTATTTCTAAAGAAACACAAGAATGTTATAAAAGGCTCCATTACTTTGTATCTTACGTTATGACCCCATAGAAGCCGTTTTTTGTAAAAATAGGCTAACGATTGCGTCATAACACACGACTCTCTGTCGCACAGTAGAGAAGTCACATCTCAGTGTGATCCGGTGTGGTGAAGAGATCAGTCCCACTGAAGAGATGGATCCCAGCTTAGGACGCAATCAATCTGATTGGTTCAAAGCTAGTTTTATGGGTATTCGCTTTAGTGCCTGGTTACAAATCAGAGAAAATCACCTTATCATAGAAGACGTTTGAACTACGTTATAATGAATCATTAACGTCTTTAAACTTCTATGTGTAAAGTTCTCGACTGAAAAACTTTTAAAACTAAATTTCGTGACACAATAAAAGTAGTATTTTTAAATTTCGCAGCACCTACTATGAAAAGTGCAATACAAATAAATGTATTACTTGATGGCAACAAACTGCTTTTATCCTATCTTGCACATAGCAGCGGGATTTAGCATTCAAGCTACACATAACGCCAAAACAATTAGCTAAGTTGGGGTCCTAAGCTGGGTGTCGAGTTACATTCAAGATAAGACATGTTTTTTTTTCCAAGGAAATTTTTTTTTTTTTTTTTTTAAATATATCAGTTTTAGACTTTAAGAAAATGTACTGGCCAATATTTTTTTTATTATATTTTTATATATTTTTTTTCCGGGCCATGAAATGATTTTTGCAAAAACAGGCACTAATGACACTAAAATTTTAGATTACCAGTGAAAATTCACAATTCTCCATTCCAATTTCGATACGATTCCATTCCAACTAATACAAATTTAAAGCATTATTAAAGGCAAGTATACAGTCAGTTATAAAATTCGAAAAAATAATCAAAAAGTAATCGAAATCAAAAAGTATGCAAATGTAAAATAACACCAGTCTTGCCTCTATAAATTAAACACCCTTATTAATTAATCCTTAGAAAAGTTATTCAGTCAAGAGCAATAAATGAATGTTTTATTTGTCTTTAGTTGTTTGATTAGCATTTAATAAAACAGACAGCAGGAATATTAGGCTGCTGTCACTTTAAGAGCGAATGCGCAGATCTAATATACCAACACTATCTCACGACCAATTCGTACGAATTCGACGCATGATGAAAAAGTGTCTAATTCGTACGATTTGTCTAAACTCACGTGATGGTTAGGTTAAGGGGCGGGGTAAGGGGTAGGTCATTCGTACGAATTCAATTCGTAAAATATGTACGATTTAGCAAAATCATATTAATTCGTACGAGTGAGGTCGTATGAATTGTTACGAATTAGCCACTTTTTAATCATTCGTCGAATTCGTACGACTTGGTCGTGAGATCGGGTTGAAAACTGATACACTCAGAGTTTGCTTCCTGCGATCCAGTTTTTTCGTTTACAGAATTTTAAAAAATAAAGACGTAATTGCAACTTTTTATTTCATTTGTTTCTCACAATTCCGAGTTCATATCTCACAGCGTGTGAGTTCTGAGTTTAAGATGTAAAGATATAAACTCAGAATGTGGTGGGAAGAATAATCTTCCAAATCTCAAAACGGGCCAAAATTAGCCTCGCCGAAGCTCATTTGTGCACAACAGCCGCTCTAATACACTCAGCCGCCCATCATGAACGCGTGTGTGTGTGTGCACTGAATAATATTAATGTGCCATAACTCAGAGAGGAATGTTAACGTTGCGCTTCACACTGGCAGCACAGCCAATCAAGTCCAGCATGAGGAAAATCCAACGCATCATTATCGCTAATTGCTTAATGATGTCTTACAGTGTGTGTTGGTTCCCATATGACTCAACTAACAGCACACTGTTGCTCTGCCCTCTCTCTGAGATGTGTGTGTGTGTGTGTGTGTGCAGACGGACAGGTTGACACACGTTGAGTGCTCATTTCCCTCTCTGCCCTCAGGTAAGGAACAGACCTGTCAGTCACACACACACACACACACACACACACACACACACACACACACAAAGGCTTATATTTTATTTTGCTCTGCAGTCATTAGAGAAGTGAGGAATATGCCTTGCATCATCCTGGGCCCTGCGATGCTCTCTGGGACCCTTGTGTGTGTGTGTGTGTGTGTGTGTGTGTGTGTATACCCTCAGCTCTAGACCCATCAACCAAATTAAAGGTAATGAGTTGTCAGACAACAGAGAAAGCGTGGCTCCTTAAGGCTACAGGACTCTGAAGCGCTGGCCTATTCTCTATATGTCACACACACACACACACACACACGAGCGGGCTGAGTGACTGTAATGTGACTGGCCTGTTAGAGAGATGGGCTGCAGAAAGTGTGTGTGATTATTCTCCCGCTTGTTATGAATCCTCAGTTCTGCTGGTCACAGTGTGTACTTGTGTACTTGGCAGACATTTTATTATTAAATGCATGTGTCGAGTTCGCCTTGCTAGTGTTTTAAGCAGTAATATATATATTTTTTTGTATTAATTTGGGGTTTTAGAATTTAAATTGAATCATTTGTATATTTTTGTGCTCATAAATAGTATATATTTTATTATATATTATATATATTTATATTTAAATAATATTTTGTTATTTAGTTTTAATTATATAATTAAATGTAAATTATGTGATTATAGTTTAATACACATTTATTTAATTATGAAATAACAATGATGTTTTCCCTAAATAGTAGCCCTCAAACTGTGTTCACTTTATATAGCCTTAATTAATCCTGTAATTGTGGACAAATGTGGGCACAGAGGACTCTGGTGTTATCCTGATTTTTATTTATTATAAATGTTATATCACTGTCTTCGATGAAGTTTTGTCTATCCATTTATGGTGTTTTTTTTAAATTTATTTAAATTTAATTTAATTTATTTGAATTTATTTACTTCAAAAAGTACCATATTTTCTATGTAAATTATGCTTTTTTTTTTAACTACATTAAAATATCACTCCAATAAGTTCTTAGAGCTAAAACCCAAAGATGAAGTGACTTTGCTGTCACCTGGTGTCTTATTTTGGCTTATTTTAGAATGCTCTAAATTACAGTTTTTGCCCATTTTTGACCCAAATACAAGATTAAGGAGTTTTTTTTCACCCACTTAACATTGTAGAATTGAGTCAAAAAATGTGTGTGTTCAGGAGGCAAACTTAGGAAAAGTAGCCAAGTCTTGTACCACTCAGATCAAGGGAAGTATTTTTTAAAAATAAATCAAAACTATTTTGCCCACATTTGTCCAGAATACGGTTTTAGGATTAAGGAAATCGACTTCTGTTTACTTCTCACAATTTTGAGAATTCTTTCCCCCCCTCATAATTCTGATTTTACATTTTTTTTTTTATTTTTCAGTATTTATTTAATTATAAAATAATATTTACACAATATTTATATATATATACAATTATGAAACATTTATAATATTTAAAGATTTATATTTTTTAATTTTCTCTTCTGCCCACCAATGCTGCATTTATTTGATCAAAATGTAATTTATTCCTGTGATAAAGCTGAATTTTCATCATCATTACTCATGATCCTTCAGAAATTACTCTAATATGATGAATTGATCGCAGTTGTGCTACTTCATATTTGTATAGGATACATTTTTTGAATAGGATAAATAGAAAGTTCAAAAATAAACTTATTTGAAATTTCTTGTTGATTTGTACATCACTGCATCTGTAATGTGAAATATCAGCACTCTTGGAATGCCATATATATAATAAAAAATATTTGTAGTATTCAAAATAAAATGTATACTGTACTTATTTAACCCTTCTATTGCCAAATGCTTGTTTTTTTATTGCAGGAATACATACAGAAATTTTTACAAAATACAAATATCAACAAAAGAACAAAAACAAAACACAGACAAACAACAATACAGAGTTATTTCAACCCAAATTTGGGTCAAAAATGGACAAACCCAAATTTGGGTTAAAAATATCATTAAAAAATGTACAGTTGAAAGTGAAAGTTGAAGTTGGGTCAAAATTTTAAATTACATTTTTAACCCAACATTTGGGTTTGTCCATATTTAACCCAGTTCTGGGTTCAAACGACCCAGCATTGTTTAGAGTATATAATTAAGGATAGACCAAGAAAAAGAAAGAAACAAAACAAAAAAAGGTAAAGAAAAGAAAGACCTTATCATTTGAATGTGTGTGTGTTGAGTGTTTTAAGATAATCGTAACATCTTTTACCCTTTCTCGTTCCCCACTCCTCTCCTCCCAATCCTCCAAACGATAACAATAAAGATGCTTTGATTTTATGATTAATATGGCTGTCTGTGTACATCCCACATCAATTATTATTATTATTTTTTAATTCTTTATTGCAAAAATGACACATTGTCTGACATTGTCTTAGCTTTTGATTTGTATGATAGTGAGTTTAATAATCAGATGCGGCCAGCAGGACACAGCAGGAGACCTTCTCCTTTAAATGTGTGCATTGAACAGTCTCTCATAAGAGACATCTGTCTGCTCCTCACAGGTCAGAATTAATACATGTTAATCAGCTCATTAGCTCTGTCTGGCCCCTGGCCAATCCCTGCCGTCAACAGCGCGCTTTGATCCCGCATCCGGGCCAGGTTTGGCCTTTCATGTGTCTCACCACTGTTTACATTCCTCCACTCCACAATCAATATCAAGACAAGACAATACACACATCAGCTCGAGTCTGGAGTGGAGGCCAAATGAACAGAGCGTCTCTAAGAGGAGAAATAACGTGGTTTAAAAACGCCATCACATGAAGAGCGTACACCACGAATTTAATTTATCATGCTATTTATACGCCAAAGATGTTTTTTTGCGTGCATATGCTTATATGCTATGCACTGTAAATCTTTTGAGTAGGATTAGTTGTGTATAGGCTACTGTAAAACGATCGTGATTTTAACAGTAAAAGACTGTAAAAAATGCTACAGTGAAAAACGGTTGATTGGTTAACAGAAAGCTTCCTTATATACGGTAAATAACTGTTGTATAAATAATGGTACATTTAATGTAATTTTACAGTAAAATACCGTTAAACTTACAGTTAAAAAGAACAATTGTATAATTTACAGTGAAAAAAAATGTAAATTGACATTCCCACAATTCCCTGTGACACTTCACGTTTAATGTATTTTAACTGTTTCTTCATATATTTTTTTTTCTAATCAGTTATGTACATTAGGGTTTTATGTTACATTTAATGTTGTTAAATTAATGCTTATTGCATTTTTAAAATTTCAACATGTTACCATGATGGTGTTTCATGTTTGTGTGAATGAAGTGCAGCTTCTATAAAATAATATGAACTTTCTTGTGGAAGAGCTGGTTATGATGAGCTTTGATTGATCATACTGCTGTGATTGTTGACTGTCAGTGTACTACAACTGAGCAAAACAGATCTACTTCAAAAGGTGAGTAAATTAATATTATATCAGATATGTTTATTGATGTAAAATTAAACACGGTTAAAAGTCTGTTTACACACGCAAAAACTATTTTTGGTGTATAAATGGCACGGGAAATTAAATTCGTGGCTAGATTAGCATTTTCAGAAGATCGTGTTGAACCGATTTATGCTTGTTGCAGCCGTATCTGTGCGATTGATGAAACTTGCTGTATGTCACGACAGGAAATAGACTGAATAAGACTTCAGGTTCAATGTGAGAGGAGTTTCTTTCATGGCTTTATTAATGGTTTTCTATGATGTGAGGCTAAAAACTTGACTTGATCTTGAGGATTCATACACGGTGCACAATGACGTTTCATGAGCAGTTTATGCCTTTCACTGTCCTTCAGCTCTCAGCTTTGCGGATTCAGAACAAAGACTGATTTTGTTCTGTCAAAAGTTTTAAAATATTCTCTTCTTTGAGCTCATTTGAGTTAATTCCCAAATCATGAGGCGCTTTTGAACATTATTAAAGGAGTGTATGCAAACTCACTCAGAAAAATAACAATAGGATAACATAAATTACATTAACATATATTGCATGCAGAAGCCTAAAGATATTTATGCGCATGATTCAGTCAAAGAGTTTAAACATTTATTTGAAAAGTAGGCTATGGTTATATTATACAAAATGAATACTAGGGGTTTTCAAAGAGTTCAGGGCTGAGAAAAGAAAAATATTTTAACAAAATGTCTGTTTTTAGGCCTGTCAATGTTCTCAAGTTATTGAAAAAAAATCTATTTTTAACATAAAAGGGGCTGCCTGTCATAATTTGCATGTAACTGTCGTTTTTTATTGCTTGACAGCTTGTGTCGAAAAAAAAAAACCGAGACCTTCCATGATGATGTTTTTTTATGTGAAGGGACTCGCGACGTTTTTGCCGGGAAAATCAAAATGATTCGACAGACTGGCAGTTAGTAGCCTAGTGGTTAAGATAGTTAACTTGTTCAATGATTAAACAAGTTAACTATCTTAACTTCATGTGTCATACAACAAAGTCTCGTTTCGTCAGAACTAGTGTAATTTTAATGACCTTCGCCATGATGCAGATGAATCGCAGAGGTGGTACAAACACTCACATCACTATAATCAGATGCTTACCTGCTGTTTTCTCATCGCTCTCATTTTATTGTGTGTTTATTGTGTAATTGAGAGGAAATCGCAGCACATATTCATCTAACCGTCGCTCTCAGCCGCGTGACGTCATCTGGATGTTCGCGTTCGCGAACTTAGTCAGCCTATATCGCGAAAACGTTATTTCCAAATTATTTTTACGCAAATAACGAAAATAACTTAGTTTGGGCTTTGAATCACGGTCATTCTCGTGTGCGTTTTGTGTGTTCGAGCTGCAGTTCACTTAACGGCCAGCGGTATCGCTATAACAAGGGTTTCTCAACTCCTCATTAGCCCCTCATGATTTATTATCGCAACTTTGTCAAATCAATCAACCTAGATAATTAATGTTGTCCAGTGAATGTAATATTTCCGTTACTTTTAATTACACCAATCTCTTTCTTTATATTATAAAAAAAGTTTCAAGGAACTCAAAATGTCAAGGCAACCAGGTTATTTACTTTAAGTTAAACCAACAATACATTTTTTACAGCATGGGTACACAAAACACAACATTTTAATAATTTCGCTTTAATTAAGTGACATTATATAATTGATATACAAAGTATAATTGATATCAATTATAATAGGCCCTTTATTTTACATTGATAATAGGCTAGTTAAAAAAAGTTTTATCTCTGTAATATCAAGCGTAATATTTTTCTCACACGTGGGTTTTTATAAATGAACAAATATATAGAGTGGCCTCTTCATCAGATGTGTGTGTCCATTCCTTCAGTTGTTGATCACCTATGATGACACAATGATGCTGTATATGATTGACAGTTACAGTGAGGCTTATAACATATTCATTGATTGTTTGATCAACTCTCTTATTACATTACGTTGGTGAAGACAGGTTTGTCCTGGCGATGTGCCCAAGACTGCCTCTTCTTAATGTTTTATTTACGACCATTTGACCTTAAAGGAGGAAACGCGGATGAGGAATAAGAGGGATCGTTCCAGAACTAAATGCCAGGACTATCATTAGGAGTATTTGAGGCTGCAGGGTTTCGTGAAACATTGATTAACATTAACATGATTTGCATGTTGTGCAAGATCTTTGGTCGCTGTAACAAATCATTCATGGCAGTCGTTAAAGTCATACAAGATAAAGATTAGGCCAATGGTTTAGATCATATTTACATTGGAAAAGATAATCTCACACACTTGGTCTGAACGGGGAAGAGAAAAACAAAGGAGTTTTTTTTGTGGTGGTTTTACAAAAACAAGGTCATTTACTCACTCTCATGTTGTTACAAAAACACAAATGATTTTCTTACAAAAGCATCAGGCAGAATGTGAACGCTGCACTTTCCCAAATAACAAGAACAACTAGAAATATGATTTTTGTTTTGTTAGGAAAGAGATGAGGGTAAGTAAATGATATTGGTGTAAATATATTGCAACACAAAAATGCAAGTGCAACTATATTGTGTATATTTCACACAAAATAAAGTTTTCAGAGTTTTAGTGTACTACATTAAACTATATATAATGTTGAACATGATATATAACAATGCAGTCCTGCTAATGCCAAATGTCTGATCTTACCAGTAAAATTATTTGAAATATATCTAGTCAGTGACAGTTCATCTAAAATAATTCAGTATTTTCAGCTTCAGAATCATGAATATGTTCATTGTGGTGTCTCAATAGTCTTGTGCGTTGGGTTTCCAGCAACAAATTAAAGACTAATCATTTACACACAACGTAATACACCATTTTAAATCAACGGTAGCCTACATTTTGTTGTTAACCTTTTATCATGTCTTGGAGTATCGCAATAATATCGTATCATTAGTTCAGTATTGTGATATATCGAATCGGGACATGAGGGTATCGCTACACCGCTAGCCTAAATGAGCAGAGAAGTTTCATTTTGGCTAAACTATTCTTTCAAGAACCCAGACAGCAGACTTGGAGAAACATAAAGCCTTCAGTTGAGTTATTAAATTATAGAGGACATCTGCTGTGATAGAGACACCAGAAAGCATGATAAATCTGCTGGACGGCGTCCGCTCTTCTTCTGTCAGGAACACGTGCAAGCCATGTCTCTGAGTTTGGCGTTGTGTTTGGAGGAGTCTGGCTCATTGTGGATTCAGAGTCGGTTCTGTTCTCCAGCAGGACAAGATGCTTTCGTCCCGAGAGAGAGAGAGTCAGTGCAGTGGAGCTGAAGTTCAGTCACTTTTACTCTTAGTAACGCCAACATTGTGTTCACTTCAGTGATGAATGAGACCAGTCATTCAAATCAACTGACAGATCACATTCATATTACATGAAGCATTTGAAGTTTAGCACAGCCTCATTGAAAGGGTCTGAGAGAGAGAGAGAGAGAGAGAGAGAGAGAGAGAGAGAGAGAGACAGAGAGAGACAGAGAGAGAACTGTGATAACCTTTGATAACTGTGTGTGTGGTCTTATACTGCCCTCTACAGTCCAGATGTCAACCTTTCATTTAGCAACAAGAGTGCCTACATTACTGTTAATTTATTTGGAAACTGTCTTTGGAATGGAAAATTATTATTATCATAATCTGAAACAGACCACTGCCAATGTATGTCTAAGTTTTTCACATTTGGCACCACATTGTTCAAACATTTACGATACAGTTATAAATAAAATAATTTAGTATAGGCCTATGTAAGATTGATGTTGAACCTAAAAATATCTAGTTACTAAAAAGTAATGTAGATAATTAAGCAAATATGCAAAATGATTTTGTGTCAAACAAAAATTTGTTGTGTGTGTTAGTCACTGCAAACTTCCCAGATCCGGTGACACACATCATTGTCCATCTTGTCACGATTCCTCTTGTGTTTACTTTGTCTTGAGTGGACTTTAGTTATTTCCTGTTCTGTGCCATGTTTTGTAGTCCTTTGTAGTTTTTCTTGTTTATTAGTCTCTCCAGGTGTTTCTAATTAGCCCCGCCCCCTTTTTAGCTTGTTTGTCTGTATAAACCTCTGTGCTTGTTGGTTGTCAGTCGTTGTTGTGTGTAGCTGTTTCTTGCTCCTGTCCTGAGTTCATGTTCTGATGGTTTGCCCTGGATTACCTGTTTGTTTATTAAAGGAGCAGTTTACTTTAAAAAAAAAAAAAAACTTTTGCTGATAATTTACTCACCCCCATGTCATCCAAGATGTCCACGTCTTTCTTTCTTTAGTCGAAAATAAATTAAGGTTTTTGATGAAAACATTCCAGGATTTTCCCCATATAATGGACTTCAATGGGGTCCAAACGGTTCAAGGTCCAAAAGACAGTTTCAGTGCAGCTTCAAAGGGCTTTAAACGACACCAGACGATGAATAAGGGTCTTATCAAGCGAAACGAGCGCTCATTTCAAAAATAAATACAAAACTTTAAGTTTTCGGACGAATGCTCGCCTTGCTCTGTTCTGTGATGCGTGTTCGTGAATCGTAAGTCCTGTTCGAACTCGTTCATTAAAATGAACAAATCTTTTTTCGTATCATGACTCGAAGGGTCCTAGAAGACCCTTATTCATCGTCTGGTGTCATTAGCGCTTTGAAGACAAGATAACAAGAGGGCGGGGCTAATTATTTCAGTTTATTGGCAAGGCAGCGTTCATAATTTTCGTTAAGTTCAGGGTTTTCAACCAATATTTAGATTTAGTTAATGATAATAATCCTGTCACTCAGCTTGCTTGTGACAACTTGCCCCGGCCTTCCCAGTATATAGAGTAAATTAGAGTTTCCTACTAAATAAAGTGTTTTTTTTACCAAGGCCCAAATGATAGTAAAAGTGATCAAACATAACGGCATTTTCTATATTTATGACATTATTTTAAATTAGGTACGCATTAAGACATCAGACATGTAAACAATTAAGTATAAAATGTAAAAACTGCACCTATACAAACATGCAGCGTTTAATCATATCGCAATTTAAAAGTCATTCTCAATCTCAACTCTATTCTGAACATTTTTTTTTTATTGAACCATATGTCATGAAAAAAAAATACAACAAAAATATATAATATCACTATGATAGTAGGATCATTATATTAAAAACTATTATAATAGGATCCTTATATAATTACCTTTCGTTCTGAACGACAACTAGATCCGTCACGGAAGTCCAGTCCACATGTCATTTCTCACCACGCGCACTGTGTGTGTAAACACGGAAGTCGCTCTCTGAACCGGAAGTGCGTTGGCTTTCAATCACTTTCATCATTCAGTTGAGTCCGTATGGTTGAGTCTCGTGCCTCTGAATTACAGTATCTCTGAAAGAAGCCATGCTGCGCTTGACAACCCTGTGTTCATTTGTCCTCTGCTTGTCTCTGGGTAAGTTAGTGTGTTCCTCTACTTACACTGCTTGTCAGATGATGTTTGTGAGATTACTAACAGAATGACGTGTTTACGTGTTAGCTCGTGAGTGACGTGTTTACTTGAGAATCATTTCACTGTGTTCAGAAATCTGTGCGATTTCTTTGCATGTTTGCTCATTTTTAGTCAGCTAGAATACGAATTTCTTTCCACTTTTATAAATTGTGACAGCAAGTTTTGCTGCAAAGGTGGTCATGAGTGTCACTGGTTAAACCACATTCCTGTTAGTGTATTATAAAGGAGTGTCTTGAGTTCCTGTTAGAGTCCATTCTAACACGTTGCGAACTTGCGACGTGTTTAAAATAGCCTGTGGGAACCCTGCTGAAAAAAACACCAAAACCAGCTTGACTCGTTTAAACTGTCTCCCAGTAAAAAAAAAAAATCATCTTAAACCAGCTTAAGGCCATTTAGACTTAAGATGGCTAAATATATAGTTCTAAAAATCGTTCTTAATTGAATAGCAGAGTTATAGAGAAACGATATTGTTGGAATCACTTATATCACTTACGATAAAAACACTGACAGCCAATCAGAATCCATCCTGCTGTGACGAGCTCGAGCGTTTAAATGATGATTCGCGATTAATCGCATCCAAAATAATACATGATGACTTCCCTGCTGAAAGCCCTCTCAGCTAAAATATATTACAAATATTTTTAAAAAGATAGGGCTGTGAAACGATTAATCGCGATTAATCGCATCCGAAATAAAAGTTTGTGTTTACATCATATATGTGTGTGTGTTATTATTTTGTATATATAAATACACACATATGCATGTATATATTTTAAGAAATATTTGCATGTATATACTTTATATATTTATACGAAATTAATATTATACATAAATCTAAATATTTTATATATTAATAACACATTTTTCTTAAATATACACGTGTGTTTATATATACACTAATTATACACACTACACACATATATGATGTAAACACAAACTTTTATTTTGGATGCGATTAATCGCGATTATTCGTTTCACAGCCCTATCTTTTTAAAAAATATTTGTAATATATTTTAGCTGAGAGGGCTTTCAGCAGGGAAGTCATCATGTATTTCTTAGTAAGTTAAAAATCACAGACTTAAAATAAATTAAAAGTCGCAAATTAAAAGAAAAAGCAACAGGAAGTGTCTTAGTTATGTTTTAAAACTCCAAAACAGCTTCAGAGATTCAATTGACTTTAAGTCTGAGGAATTCACAATTCATCCAAAAGATGTTCCCTCATTGTGTGTTTTGATGATGCTATCGGCTTAAAGGGCGTGCTGGGCCCACAATATGAATATGATTCTCTCTCTCTTTCTCTTGTGGTATTTTTCAGTTTTCTCAAATCCATTGCCAAATAATGATCCTGATGGCTCAATTGATAAAAGCACCACTTTACTGGCCGCAGCAAATGCCAATGAGCATCCAATGACATCAAATAATATCCCTGAAAATAAAGATGATGCTGCTGGTGATGGTAAAGATCCAGGTATTGCAGTTGCAAAGACAGATGCAGACAACAACACCTCACCTGATGTCAACCAACACGTTAGTAATGAGGAAACAGAACCTAAAACGCCTGAAGCGGGTTCAAAGGAGAAAAACACACCTGGACCTGATGACAAACCTGAGGAAACGGCTGATGGAGAAGGCACAAATGAAGTCGGAAGTGAAGGAGAGATGCACTCCACAGCCGAGCAGAATAAAGCAGCTGGTGACCAAAACATCCCTGATCCTGATGAAGATCAATCAATAAAAGAGAAGACTCCTGAAGAGGGAGAACCAACGGACTCTAAACCTACTGACGATGAACCACTCGTTGAAAAAACTGACGAGAAGCCCAACACACCTGATGAAGAAACTGTTGATGGCGAAGCTGAAACTAATGTTGATGAAGGACAGAACACAACTGATGATGATGATGAGGATAAAACCGACTCTGATGAAGAGGATGACGAAAACCAGACCGAATCTGAGGCTCCTCCGGGCAGCCAAGAGGGAAAAACTGAAGATGACACTGAGCAAGATGTGGGTGACGGTGGCGATGCTGATACTGGTGATTTTCTTTCAGGTGAACTGGGTAAATCTGACCCCAAGGTCCTGGAAAAGAACTGGAAAGCGAAGGAGGATAACGAGTTCGAGGAGAGCGCCGAGAGCAGCCACTTCTTCGCCTATCTGGTGGCGGCCATCATTCTGGTGGCGGTGCTTTATATCGCCAGTCACAACAAGCGCAAGGTTAGTGAGCCTTTCTTCATCGAGAGCGTTTACTGCTGCTTTTAAAACCCAGTGACTATCATTCCTCTCACCCTCTCCTATAGATCATTGCTTTTGTCGTTGAGGGTCGGAGGTTAAGAGGCTCGCGCAGACCCAAAACATCGGATTACCAAAAACTCGACCAGCATGTGAGTAGAGTATTTATTCGATAACTACTTTCATATGTGTGATGACTGGAAAACATGTTTCTACCACTGATGTGTATAAACTAGATAAAAAAAAAAAAAGTTTGTGGAGAAATTTTAAGTTGGCTTGAGAAAGCTTGGCCTGAAAGTTTGAAGACGTTTTAATTAGGGCTGTCAAACGATTAATCGCGATTAAATAATAAATAAAAGTTTTTGTTTACATAATATATGTGGCTGTTATTTTGTATATATAAATACACACACATGCTTGTATATATTTATGATATATTTTCACGTATATAATTTATATAGATTTTATATAATTATAAATATAAATATTTTATATATAAATATTTTTTTTGTAAAATATACATTCATGTGTGTGTATTTATATATATATATATATATATATATATATATATATATAAAATGTTTATACACAGTGCACCCACATATATTATGTAAACACAAACTTTTATTTTGGATGCGATTAATCGCGATTAATCGTTTGACAGCCCTGGTTTTAAAAGGTTTTTAGTTTGAAATAGTTTAAGTTTCGTAGTTTTAAAAGCTAGCTAGCTAGCTAGATCGCATGAATTAACAGTTTGCTTGCATGTATTACCTCATTGCTAACATGATTTAGCATGGTATTAGCATTTTTAGCAGGAACTAACATGTTGTTAGCGTTAATTAGCATATTGCTAACATGTTTTGAAAATGTTTAGAAGCAAGGTGTTCGAGAAAAATGTCACTTCTTGGTTACACAACATGACATTTATGGAGAACTTTTTTTTTTTGAGAATTTTTAAATGTAACCTTTTTTTTTTTTTTTGAAAATGAAAAAAACAACAACATAAATTTAGTATGTGTTGTAAACAACATTTTTAAAAGATTTTTTCTTATCTTTATCCCGGATGCTCTTGTTTGTCATTCAACCCGAATGCATGTTTAACTCGGCTATGGCAACTATATAAAACGCATAATGTTACCTAATTAACTATCTGTTGCATATTACTAATATACTACATTTATTCTAATTATAAAAATAAATAAATATACTAATTTATAAATATTATAAATACATTTATTACTAAATATTATATAGACTCGTTACATTCAAAGTGAGATATTTCAAGCCTTTATTTGTAATAATTTTGATGATTATGTATTACAGATATAAAAACCTTTTCACAATATTCTAATTTCGAATTTGGGGTTTTCAAAAGCTGTGATCCATAATCATCAAAATTATAACAAATAAAGGCTTGGAATATCTCACTTTGCATGTAATGAGTCTATATATTATATTAGTTTCACCTTTTAAGTTGAATTACTGAACTTTTGCACGATATTAAAATTTTTCGAGTTTCGCCTGTAATGTCGAATTTTTTTTACCTCATTGTAAATAGTAAATTTTCTTCAATTGTTTCTTTTTTTTCTTCTGTTTTCCAGTGAGAAAGTGCAGTCCGACGAGTCAGCAGGGGATGAATGGAAATATTTGAACTGTGATCTTGAAACTTGAATTATTAATAATGCGACGTATATTAACACAGCAGATCCTCACTAACTCGTCTTCATCCGCTCATAGCATGTCAGGTATGGTGGAAACATAGAGCCGTGATAACTGAGCTTCATTCATTTACTGGTACAAATACATAAATCAGGTTCATTATAGCGGTACATACTGTAGATGTCGGTTCAGTCTGTGTCCTCTCTTTCCATTTATTTCCCCAGCCTCTTTGCTTGAGTTTCCTTGTTTGTTTTCTCTTTCCTCGAGTTATAGCTGGGCGAGTTGTGTAATACAGACGGAAACTGCGTGTATATCTTTGAGAGTGTGTTGGTTGTGGATGTTTCGTGGGTAACTGGGAATGATTTTTGAATCAGAGTTGTGCTGTACGAGTTCTTGAAGCGGATCACACGCGTGAAGGGTGTGTGAATTGCACTTTCTGTCAGTGTACATGTGTAAAGGAGTTATTAATCTGCGCTACAGATATTCTACACACTAAGAATGATGAATCATCTTCACACACGCTCAACAATAAGGATGTTTTCAGTTCAGATTAACAAGAAAAATATTAGTGCTGGGCAACGATTAATCGCATCCTAAATAAAAGCTTGCATAATATGTGTGTGTGTATTGTGTATAATTAATTTGTATATATGAATACACACATGCATGTATATATTTAAGAAAAACGGGTTATTTATAAATTAAATATTCATAAATATATGTATAATATAAATGATGTATAGATAAATGCAAATGTTTCTTAAATATATACATGCATATGTTAGTGTTTAAATATATAAAATAATGCACATCACGCATATATTATGTAAACTCAAACGTTTAATTTGGATGCTTAGCACAATATATATATATTTATATATTTTATGTTGATGTGTCAGAGAGATGTTTTATATTTTCCGTTAAACATTCCAACAGTGAAAAAGTACATTATTTATGGAAATTATTATTTATGTTTTAAAGCAAAAAAAAAGACCTTTTATAATGTCCAAAAGGTCGCCACTTTTAAATCCTTCAGCCCCGATTGTGACAACTTGCACTTTTCATTCACCAAAAAGCTTTGGTGCTGATGAAGAAACCACAATCTTATTGATTTATTGTTCTTTTCAGCAGCCACTGATTCATTTGAAGATGTTTTGTGGTGTGTAGTAGTAACCCGTGCTTGATTCACGGAGCGAGTCACTGACGAGATTCTTGTGCCAAATCCAGACAATGGCCAGAAACGAGTAGCAAAAGGACAGATACGCATAGTACACCTCTTGATCCTAAAAACGGGAAATGGGTATGTTATCGGGTGCCATGTTATAAGCTATCACTCTCTCGCTGTGCCTACTGTGATGCCCGTTGTGTTTTCTGTGGAGACTGTGATTTGACGTTTAACCATTTTTCTTGAAATGAAGGAGGTATTTTGATTTCTTATGTGGGTATCGAATGTGACGGGGTGTAACTTGCCTGTTTACTGTGGTCTGTCTTTTACCACTATTCCAACCTTTACACAAGTGATATTCTTTCTACATGGAAAAGGAAATTGAATAAAGGTTTGATTTTTTTCTGGTTCTGAGTCGTCTTTGTCACATGAATATACGGTTATTGTTAACAAAACAATAAAAAAAAACTTCATTGGTTGAAATAAAATAACTGAATAATTTACTGAAAAAACAAATGTGATATTCATTTTGTTCTTTTATATAAAGTACTAAAATAATTCATCTGTAAACTGTCACCCCCCTTTTTTGAATAGACATGGAAATGCACATTTCAAGCTTAAATGGTTGTAATTCAAGAATGCTTTGGAATATAGACACATGATTGGTCTTGTTTTAAAGACGACATTTGGTAGATTTTTGTAGACGTGAAAAAAATTAAGAAAGTGAAACAGAAAACAAGTTCATGAAGTTTGAATTTGTGGAAATGTGTAATGTAAAAATATTAATTATTAATATTTTACTTAAAATATATATTTTTCAAAACCTGGGCTAATCAAAAATGGTGGAAAAATCAAAGCCACAAATCTAAACAAGTTGTGTTTAAAATTTTAGGTTGATATCTCAAAAAATGAGCTTTCTGTGAGATTTTGTTTGGGCGCAGTACCACACTTTTCCACTAGGACACAACCAGACTCCATTACTGCCCATATAAGGGCGCCCTTGAACCATCATTTACACAATTTCACACAATTTATGAAGTAGAGATCCTATTCAGAAGTAATATGGGAAGTTTGGCAGATTTTGATATGAATTCAACCTCTAAGAAACACAAACAAAGAACATGCATGTAAGTCATAGCTCGCTGCCAAGTCACGAATGGTGAGTTTTTTTCTTTATATTTCAAACTTTTTTGAAAAATGTTTCATGTTCACTGCTATTTTAAATAAAGGTTTGAACACGCCTTATGAGTAAGAAAATATTCTTGTTACAAATTATGGCTCCTCTGTAATTTATTTTGAAAATCAGTCACCAAATATGGAAACTAGAGATTGCAAGCTTTCAAATGATATATAGTTTGTCAATATTATTTAAAGTATTTACTAAGATATTATTGTTGGGACGGTGACAGTCAAGCCGTATGCCACTTTGGGTCTTCTTTGCCAATTCTGGTGGACCATCTTACCCCAGTGGTCTAATTTGATCTTTTTACTTCAAAATAAAAACTATAACTGTTACTTCACAAATCCAAAATACTGATCTGTCCACAAATCTTTCATTAACAAACATACCTTGCTATTAAACATAATTCAGAGTCATAGATCACTATTTTAACCTCAAAAACCTGTTTCGACTGACTACATCTCACCAATGTTGATATTCAGATGAAATGACAAAATGTAAAAAAAAAATAGCTAAGTAAATTATGACAGAACTTTAATTTTTGGTTGAACTGAACATTTTAACGCAACAAAAATCATTCATGTTGTCCAAATTTAAGTGGATTGAACACACTGAAATTAAGTTAAGATCAAATGTACTGTAGTAGCCTATAAGTAATTTGAACAAGCAGCGATTTTCCTTTTCTCAGTGTAGTTTTTAATAGTGTTATTATTTAAATATTTATTGTAATTAAGTGGGTTATTATTCTGGATTTCCATGAATAAGATCAACATTTAAGACATCCCAAAGGTTAGTTGTGTAATCATTAAATTTGCATTCATGGTATTTCTGTTATGACATTCAATTAAAATTTGTTTTATTTTGTGTATATAAGTCATAGAATAACATTTTCCCTTTCAGATGAATCTCTTTTACTAGGGTTCTGCTTTGTCTATTATGAATTATTATCAACTAAAGTGTCAAAATAAAAAATTACAATAGTTTTAGTAATTAACATTAATGGCACTTAAAAAATATATTTAAATAAGAAATATCAAAATTAATTTAAACAAAACGTTTCTATCAAAATGCCTCTTTTATACTATCTTTCGTTTAATAACATTATTTGTAACGTTAACAACAACAACAACAGCACCAATAAGAATTATAACAGTAGAAATAATAATAATTGTAATATCCTATAAATGATTAATACGAATGCTTCCTGGTTTAATGGCAGTAAGTGAACAAACAGTTTATCAGTCAGTCACAGATTAACAGACACACCCTGATGTGATCGATCAGTCAGCGAGCATGAACACCTTCCCGAGCCTGTGGAGGGAGACAACACTGATCTGAGATCAGCTTTACACACACACAGGAAGAGGAAGCGAGGGTGTGTTTGAGATCAAGGATGGACACAGAGCTACAGACACTACTTTAACGCTGTTTATTCCTCATCAAATACAGCTGAAGGCGATGGACGGGTTTCCCTGTTAGTTTGAATGTGATCTGACTGTCATTCTTACCAGGGTAAGGCTTTTTAAAGCGTTATAATCTAACGTTAGCCATCTAGCTGCACATATTCATAAACATACACATACTATAACAACCCTCAATGAAGGCGTTTTTAGCTGTTGGGTATTTTACATATGACGCAAAACTATATATAATGTGAGTGTTTGAATGGGAAATATCACCTGTTTAACACTTATTTCACATCCTTATTTGATCCATTCTGTAAGCAGCACAGTAATAGTTCATACTCAGTAGTTTATTATTATAATCACTAGTGTATGAATAAATGTACATGGGTTTTTATTGGTCAACGCATAAGGCCCGTTTACACGATAACAATAAAGATAATAGAAAAAGACAAGATATCGTTCTCAATATTAAAGAATAGCAGAGTTCACACCACAGATATAACGTTAAAAGCACAAAGAAACGAACTCGCCTTCATAACGATTTCATCCAGCGATAAAACGATAAACAGTACGATGGTGTGGATGCTAATATAGTTATTTCTTGGTGTGAGCGGGCCTTTATTCTAGTAAATGTTTCTTGCACTAAAATATTTAATTCACACGACTGTAGTACTCCTTCTCGTTGTTTTGCTACTGTACCTTTAAGACTTCTATATGTAAATGCTTCTGACATCAATTAAAGGCATAGTTCACCCAAAAATAAAAATTCTGCCATTTACTCACCCTCGTGTTGTTCAAAACCTGGATGAGTTTCTTTCTTCTGCTGAACACAAAAGAAGATATTTTGAAGTATGTCAGTAACTAGACAGTTTTCCTACTATGGAAGTCAATGGCTACCGTCAACTGTTTTGACTTCCAACATTCCTTAAAATATCTTTTTTTTGTGTGTGTGTTCAGCAAAAGAAAGACACTCATACACGTTTGGAACAACATGAGGGTGAGTAAATGATGACCGAATTCCCACTTTTGAGTGACCTGTCACTTTAAGATGCCGAATACTTAGGTGTTATATGGCTGGGGTGATAATAAACATATATTTCATTCAGAAGTCGTGTTTTGACTGTGATGTTTCCTCACAGGGTTGAAGGCGTAGATAATGTTGGACCACGCTGACGTGAGTTTGACCCCAGAGGAGCGAGTGCGGGCATTGACGAAGAAGGGCAGCTCGGTGGACATGAACGAAGCAGTGCCGGTCCGCAGATACTTCCGCTCAGGCATGGAGATGATCCGCATGGCACACGTGTACGACGAGGAGGGCAACACAGAGCACGCCTTCGTCCTTTACAACAAATACATCACGTGAGAAAGAAGACCTCTGAACCGTACGCTGTTTTAGGGATACTCCACCCGAAAGTGAAAGTTCATGTCACACTCGTTCCAAACCTGCACGGCTTTCTTTCTTCTGTGGATGTTTTAATTCCTCTAATAAACTGACCTGTGTGAGTAATTCAGCGTTTAGTTCGGTAGAATTGAATATCCTTATTCCTTTATATCCGCGGGACTCGCGTTGCGTGTGGCGCTGGTATACGTCTAGCAATCGCGCCCTGCTTCGCACCACAAAACATCACTGTACAGTATTCACTCATCCATAAAAGATCCATCATCTTGACGACAAGATCCATAATTCCGCTTAATGCGGAATATACGTCATCAATATACACCTTTGATATTGGAAGAGGTTAGCGCCCCCTGGTGGCGAAACAATCTTGCATATTGTACCTTTAAGTCCTGGAAAACCCTTGAAATAGCCATTTTTAAAGTGCTTGAATTATTGAAATTCAATTTATGGGATTAATTTATTTAAATTGTATCGAGAAAACAATATTTTCGCGCAAAATTAAAGCTGTAGTCCGTCTGATATAGATAAAGAGGCGTTTTGCATGGCTGTGAGAGTGATATTGCTCATATAAATATCCAAGTTAATGATAGAGCTTTTATTCTCAAGTCATTCAGTTTGAATAAGGAAAGCGACATCTTTGTCATAGTATCCTTTCAATGGTTAAAGTTACAGCAGTCATTGCATGTGCTGCATTATATTTGTACCATTTTGTATTATAAGTTTATCATTTTCCCTTCTTTAGAATTTTAAATATAATACAGATATTGTTTGATAAATGAGATCTCTGATTGTAGTCCTTAAAGCTACACTGTGTGATCTTTACCCCCATCTAGCGGTGAAAAGGTATATGACCATCCAGTGAATATTAGTTTCTGTTCCTCTCAATTCCGATTTCGTTTTAACTCCTACGGTGGCCATTGTAGTCCAAGATTAATATGGCCTCCAGTTCGACCTCGTCCATGAGTGTTAACTCAAACGTAAACGCGAAAGGCGAGCTTGGATTAACGGGTGTGTCCCTCTTTGGCTAATGTACTTTCAAGATGGAGGGGCAACATGCCGACCGACATTAGAACCCCTGACCCGTATGTGTTTTCAATGGCATATTATACACTCACGAGAATACTTTATTACTTGAACTAAGTAAATATACATTAATGAGCACATATATTTTTGAAAGAACTAAGTGTTTTTAGCTAAGAATGAACTAAAAGAGTTACACAGTGTAGCTTTAAAGTAGTGTTCGAAAAGTCCTGGAATTTGATTTTAGTGTCCGCACGAACCCTGTAACAGTGAAAGTCCACGGGGTCTAGTGTGTTTTGGTTCCCAATGTTTCTGAAGAAAGTCATGAGTGTGAGTAAATGATGACAGGATTTTCACTTCTGGGTGGAGTGTCCCTTTAACTGGAATGGGAGTGTGAGTAATATTGGTATTGTTTCAGTTTAATTGCAACAGGTTTAACTCCCGTTCTTTTTAACCCGCCAGGCTTTTTATTGAAAAGCTTCCTAAGCATCCAGAATATAAGCTGTCTAATATTGCTGAGAAGAAGGAGATGTTAAGGGTAACGTAGTCTAGATGGAAAATGATTGTTTTGATCAGCAATCTCATCATATCTTGTTAGTGGTCTTAGTTTTGCTGTGGCTCCTCACACAGAAGCTAAAGGAGACGGCTTTCCCTCAAGCAGAGGTGCTGAAGAAACATTTACTGAGAAGATATGAGAGAGAATATGCGGAGTATATCAGCAAAAAGGTGAGGCACATTGTCCTGACGCTGGTCAACATTATCATGGAATAAAAGGGATTTTTTTTTAAAACCTGTCAAAAATTTGTTATATTTTACCCCAGAATCAAATGTTATATTTTGCATGATCGAACTTTAGGGCCATTAATATTTTTGTCGCATTATTTACGTGAAAGTTTAACACATTTTCTTACCCTAATCTCTTTATCATAATTCATCTGGACATTTATTTACTTAATTTCCAGTTTCCATAATTCAGTAGCAGCCATGTATGTGTATGTGTATATATATATATATATATATATATATATATATATATATATATATATACGTATATATTTATATGTATATATGTATATGTATATGTATATATATGAAGAGTTCAGATGCAAAAGCCTCTAAGTGCCATTTGAAATTTTCTTCTTTAATGATGATTTTTATCAAACTTGTATATTTAAGTTCAGTAATTTCACTTAAATTGCAATGATAATTACCTATTAATTGTTATTTAAGTGAAATTACTGAACTTAAATACACAAGTTTGATAAAAATCATCATTAAAGAAGAAAATTTCAAATGGCATTTAGAGGCTTTTGCATCTGAACTCTTCATATATATATACACACATTACACAACCACTGACAGGTGAAATTGATTATATCATTACAATTAAAGAATAGAAAATAATAATTGAGTATTAATCATAATTTTAGAATGATTTCTGTAGGATCATGTGACAATAAGGATCGAAATCGATAAGAATTGGAATCAAAATCAGAATCATTCAAATACGGTAACACTTTACAATAAGGTTTGTTTATTAAACATTAGTTAATGTATTAACTAACATGAACTAACCATGAGCAATACATTTGTGACTGTATTTGTTTATCTTTGTTAATGTTAATTAATACAAATCCAGCTGTTCATTGTTTGTTCTCTCTGCATTAACTAATGTTAACAACAAATGCTGAAGAAGTATTGTTCATTCTTAGTTAATGTTAACTAATGTAGTCAACAAATGAACCTTATTGTAAAGTGTTCCCTAAAATTCAAACGATACCCAACCCTAGATGCACAACAGGACTGTCCATCTTCAATTCTGTCATATATACAGATAAAAAAGTGTTGAATCTCTTGAACTAAAATAAAATGTGCAATGTAAAAGTGTATGGTAAAGGTAAGCCCTAGATGCACGTGTGTTTAACCTCTCGAGTCGTGTTGTCGTCCACTAGCGTGCGGAAGCAGAAGCGCTGGAGCGCGAGTTATCCCGTCAGCGAGAGTTGGAGTCGGAGAGGCAGCGTGTGCTGGACATGCAGAGGAGACAGCGAGAGCAGGAGCAGTTCAGCATGTTCGAGGACATGATCCGACAGAAGGAGCGTCCAGAACACAGGCCCCAGATCAGCTCTCCGGCGTCCCAGCAGGAGGACACGCTGCTCATCCCCGGGATCCAGGGTCCACCTCTGCCCTATCTAGAGTCCCCCACCCCCCCTCGGAGCCCGCAGACCAATCACAGCACTCCGCCGGCACCCCCGACCTTTGACCGCTCGCTTAAACCGGGTCACCTCAGCAACAACAGTACGGCTCGCTCTCACATGCATGAAGCAGCCACTACACATGAAGCAGCCTGATTCTGATGTGACGATATATCGGCCACCATATCGGTATCGGGGCCGATATATGTCCATTTATAATGTTAGCGTTATGTAGTTTCTGTTTTATAGCGATATATCGGCCTTCATATCGCTCTATCAGCCGATATATGTCCATTTATAATGTTATCGTTATGTTTATAGTTTCTGTTTTGACGATATATCGGCCACCATATCGGTTTCGGCTGATATTTGTTCATTTATAATGTTATCGTTTTGTAGTTTCTGTTCTGATGATATATCGCCATCATATCGCTATCAACCAATTTATGTTAATTCATAATATTATCGTTATGTTTATAGTTTCTGTTTTTTACGATATATCAGCCATCATATCGGTATCGGCTGATATTTGTTCATTTATAATGTTATCGTTATGTAGTTTCTGTTCTGATGAAATATCGCCATCATATCGCTATCAACCGATTTATGTTAATTCATAATATTATCGTTATGTTTATAGTTTCTGTTTTTTACGATATATCAGCCATCATATCGGTATCGGCTGATATTTGTTCATTTATAATGTTATCGTTATGTAGTTTCTGTTCTGATGAAATATCGCCATCATATCGCTATCAACCGATTTATGTTAATTCATAATATTATCGTTATGTTTATAGTTTCTGTTTTTTACGATATATCGGCCATCATATCGGTATCTGCTGATACATGTTCATTTATAATGTTATAGTTATGTTTATAGTTTCTGTTTTGATGATATATCGGTCACCACATCGTTATCGGCCGATATTTGTTCATTTATAATGTTATCGTTATGTAGTTTCTGTTTAGACGATATATCGGCCATCATATCGCTATCAACCAATTTATGTTAATTCATAATATTATCGTTATGTTTATAGTTTCTGTTTTTTACGATATATCAGCCATCATATCGGTATCGGCTGATATTTGTTCATTTATAATGTTATCGTTATGTAGTTTCTGTTCTGATGAAATATCGCCATCATATCGCTATCAATCGATTTATGTTAATTCATAATATTATCGTTATGTTTATAGTTTCTGTTTTTTACGATACATCAGCCATCATATCGGTATCTGCTGATATTTGTTCATTTATAATGTTATCGTTATGTAGTTTCTGTTTAGACGATATATCGGCCATCATATCGGTACCGGATGATATATGTCCATTTATAATGTTATCATTATGTTTATAGTTTCTGTTTTGACGATATATCGGGCATCATATCGGTATCGGATGATATATGTCCATTTATAATGTTATCATTATGTTTATATTTTCGGTTTTGACAATATATCGGGCATCATATCGGTATCGGATGATATATGTCCATTTATAATATTATCGTTATTTTTATAGTTTCTGTTTTGACGATATATATCGGCCACCATATCGGTATCGGCTGATATTTGTTCATTTATAATGTTATCGTTATGTAGTTTCTGTTCTGATGAAATATCGCCATCATATCGCTATCAACCGATTTATGTTAATTCATAATATTATCGTTATGTTTATAGTTTCTGTTTTTTACGATATATCGGCCATCATATCGGTATCTGCTGATACATGTTCACTTATAATGTTATAGTTATGTTTATAGTTTCTGTTTTGATGATATATCGGTCACCACATCGTTATCGGCCGATATTTGTTCATTTATAATGTTATCGTTATGTAGTTTCTGTTTAGACGATATATCGGCCATCATATCGGTACCGGATGATATATGTCCATTTATAATGTTATCATTATGTTTATAGTTTCTGTTTTGACGATATATCGGGCATCATATCGGTATCGGATGATATATGTCCATTTATAATGTTATCATTATGTTTATATTTTCTGTTTTGACAATATATCGGGCATCATATCGGTATCGGATGATATATGTCCATTTATAATATTATCGTTATGTTTATAGTTTCTGTTTTGACGATATATATCGGCCACCATATCGGTATCGGCTGATATTTGTTCATTTATAATGTTATCGTTATGTAGTTTCTGTTCTGATGAAATATCGCCATCATATCGCTATCAACCGATTTATGTTAATTCATAATATTATCGTTATGTTTATAGTTTCTGTTTTTTACGATATATCGGCCATCATATCGGTATCTGCTGATACATGTTCATTTATAATGTTATAGTTATGTTTATAGTTTCTGTTTTGATGATATATCGGCCACCATATCGTTATCGGCCGATATTTGTTCATTTATAATGTTATCGTTATGTAGTTTCTGTTTAGACGATATATCGGCCATCATATCGGTACCGGATGATATATGTCCATTTATAATGTTATCATTATGTTTATATTTTCTGTTTTGACAATATATCGGGCATCATATCGGTATCGGATGATATGTCCATTTATAATGTTATCATTATGTTTATATTTTCTGTTTTGACAATATATCGGCCATCATATCGGTATCGGATGATATATGTCCATTTATAATGTTATCATTATGTTTATATTTTCTGTTTTGACAATATATCGGGCATCATATCGGTATCGGATGATATATGTCCATTTATAATATTATCGTTATGTTTATAGTTTCTGTTTTGACGATATATATCGGCCACCATATCGGTATCGGCTGATATTTGTTCATTTATAATGTTATCGTTATGTAGTTTCTGTTCTGATGAAATATCGCCATCATATCGCTATCAACCGATTTATGTTAATTCATAATATTATCGTTATGTTTATAGTTTCTGTTTTTTTACAATTTATCGGCCATCATATCGGTATCTGCTGATATATGTTCATTTATAATGTTATAGTTATGTTTATAGTTTCTGTTTTGATGATATATCGGCCACCACATCGTTATCGGACGATATTTGTTCATTTATCATTTTATCGTTATGTTTATAGTTTCTGTTTTGAAGATATATATCGGTCATTATATCGGTATCAGCCGATATATGTTAATTTATAATATTATCGTTATGTTTACTTTATAGTTTCCGTTTTTAAAATATTTTTTACGATATATCGGCCACCATATCGGTATCGGCCGATTTATGTTCATTTGTAATATTATAACTACGTTAATAGTTTCTGTTTTTACGATGTATCGGCCGAGATATGTTCACTTTTACTGTTATCGTTATGGGCCTGATAAGAAATTTAACCGATATACAGTATTAGCCGAAAAATAATGGATTTTGTCTTTCAAATGAGCACTGTTCCTCATGATGGTTTTGAATTGCTTGAAATATGATTGGAATCTCTTAAAAAAGGAAAATACAGTTTAGTGAAAAATGTTCATCACAAATACCATAAATTATCATGAGAATGTTATAATTGTGTTTTTTTAGACATGGCTTTTACTGGTGAGACTTTTATTTTTGTAATCAGGCTCTCAAAAATTATATAAAAATTTGGATTTATATTTATCGGCCAATATATCAGTTATCGGCTTTCGAATATAAAGATTTATCTGCCAAAATGTTAATATCGGTGCTTCACCTACTAGTTGTGACGGTGTTTCTCTTTGTGTTTCAGCTACAATGGTTGATGGCTTACGGCAGATTGCTGTTCCTGCTGAACTCTGTGGCAAATTCCTGCGAATAGCCAATAGCAACACCATAAGAGCCGTGGAGACCTGTGGGATACTCTGTGGGAGACTGGTATGACGGTCCTTCTGTGGGATTTCATACTTTAACATCACATACATTTTGGCTGTATTATTTTACAATTTTATGAACACTGCAGATTATTTCAGATAATTTGATGTTATCAACAAATTTTAATTTGAATGCATAGCTGTTAAAGGTATACTTCATAATTTTCCTCATCATGCGCTCCCAGATGTATATGACTGACTTTCTTGTGTGGGACAGAGAGATTTTTAGAAAAATTATCCATCGCTGCGAGTCCATTTAATGCAAATGTACCAGACCCCCAGATTTAAGAGCAGGTGTGTGTGTGTCTGTTGCAGAATAGGAACGCGTTCACAGTGACGCACGTGATCGTCCCGAAGCAGTGTGGCGGTCCAGATTACTGCGACACGGAGAATGAAGAAGAGCTGTTTCTGGTGCAGGACCAGCACAACCTCGTCACCCTGGGCTGGATACATGTCAGTCTTTACACACACACTTCACCTGTACTCTCTTTACAAACGTGGACAACCACATCAGGAAGTGTTTCCATCAGTGTCGGATTATACACACAAATATTAAACATATAATAGTCTATTTGTAATCAGTTTTTAAATATTGCACTAATAAGAAATATATGAATATATATATATATATATATATATATATATATATATATATATATATATATATATAGCATGTAATGCCCCTCTCACTATTGTTGAGCTGAAAGAGCAAGTGATCATCTTTCCGTGATTATTTCCCCATATGTCCGTCAGAGGCATACAGTTCTCAGATCAGATGTGTGACCGATCAGCTCTGCTCCACAGACACACCCGACTCAGACCGCATTCCTGTCCAGCGTTGATCTGCACACACACTGCTCGTACCAGATGATGCTGCCCGAGTCCATCGCCATCGTCTGCTCGCCCAAATTCAACCAGTAAGTGAAGTGGCCTGACGTCACACCTCAAAGTCATAGACATACAACATCAGCCTCTTCTCACAAATAACTGTGGTTCTTTATTTCTGAATCTGGGTGAAAACCTGGAATTTTAAAAGTGTGATTTCATTTTATAGAGGGTATGATTGACGATCACACTCCCTCAGTCGGACTGAGTGGCAGAAGAGCTGCTGAGTGACTGGATTTAATAGAGGAAAACACGAGTCAAACAAACGATATGAGTTTAAACCAAAGCTTGGACTCGATATAATGTTCCTTACAACTTACCAAAGATCCAGTGATCCACAGATATTGACATGCAGCAGGAATCGTGTTTCCTGACATTTATATGAGCGTGATTTCACCATCGGGGAAATACATAAAGCAAATTTGCCTGTGAATGTTTCATATAAATACAATATAGTAGAGCCAGACCGATATATCAGCAGACCGATATTATCGGCCGATATTAGGCATTTTCCAAACTATCGGTAACTCAAATAAGCATGACAAAATTTGTGACTAATCATCTCCAGTTTAAAAAAAGGGCAGTGGAATGAAAATAATAATTATAGACAGGGTTTTTAAAAACGTCAAACTAGTTTTAACGTCATGTGGAAGATGCTATAAAAAACACTGAATGCATTTTTGCATTTAAAAAGGTATACTACTTTTAACATGACATGGCATCCTAAAAATGCAGCTTGTGTGCATTTTTTACAGCCTATGCTTGTGTGTGAGACACTAAAAAGATGCGACACTATCAGCAGACCGTTATTATCGGCCGATATTAGGCATTTTCCAAACTATCGGTATCGGCAGTTATAATGGCCGATAAATTAATATTTCAAAAATAAAATAAAAACGGACGAAACATGCTTGAACCATGTCATGAGTGTTGGAGTTGTATAGTTTGTCCACCAGAGGGCACTCTACACCGTTCCTGTTGGCAACACTCGTTGAGTTGGTCACGATACATACATTGCTTGAATAACAATTAAAAAAACATCCCCATCAGTTCTCTTAACTCAAATAAGCATGACAAAATTTGTGACTAATCATCTCCAGTTTAAAAAAAAAAAATAAATAAATAAAATATCGGCCGATATATCGGAATATCGGATTTTAAAACCCAAAAATATTTGTATCGGCCTTCAAAATCCTTTATCGGTCGGGCTCTACAATGTAGGTCTAAATCCGTGTGATCACTGACATCAATGTATCGTCCAGCTCTAAATCTCTAAATTTAAAAACGTCCAATTATGCAGAATATACGATGGTAAATATTTAAATGATGACTTGTCAATACAATATACACAGTAGAGTGTGATTTTTACCCCTAAATTCAGCATATTGACACAAAACGATAACTGCAAATCCACCTTTCTCTGTCTGGATCCAGATGTTTCTGTGAATCGTAGCGATCATTTGCTTCTCTGTTCTGTAGCTTTCGGCAGTCTGTAAAAATGCACAAGTCAAATCTATTTATACAGTCAATCTCAAAGCTCTTTCCCGTTGTAGATGTATTCAGCCGACTCAGTGTGTGTGACGGTGACATCATACACATAATGTCTATTGGGTCGATAAACATCACAGCGAATAAAACATGTAAACACTGTGTGTCACTTACGGCTGTCAAATCGCGATTAATCGCATCCAAAATAAAAGTTTGTGTTTGCAGAATATATGTGGGTGCACTGTGTGTAATTATTTGTAAAAATTTAAGAAAAAAATATTTTTATATATAAAATAAATTATATATAAATTTATATACAGTATATACATGAAAATATTTCTTAAATATATACAAGCATGTGTGTGTATTTATATATGTAAAATAATTATACACAGTGCACCCACATATATTATGTAAACACAAACTTTTATTTTGGATGCGATTAATTGTGAAATCATACCCTGTATATTGTATTTCTGCTTTTTTGCATCGTCTCTCAGCCTGATGTCGTGTTGTTCACAGGACCGGCTACTTCAGACTGACAGACTATGGCCTGGAGGAGATCTCAACCTGCACTCAGAAAGGCTTTCATCCTCATCCCAAAGAACCTCCTCTTTTTACGGTAGTGACATCAACCCATCTGTCTGCGTTTGGATAAGAGCCCTTCACTAACACGCATGTTGTTCCCCTCAGGGTGGCAGCCACATTATAATCACAGAGGGCACCGTCTCGATGCTTGACCTCCGGTGACCCCTTCACACGGCTGATTCCTCATGTTTCCACAGCTTTTTTCAGTGGTGGTGGGATTTCTTGAAGAGACAGACAGCACTTTACGGATAACTGAAGCAGAGATGTTTATGACATCCGTTGGGAACTCAGGAACATGATCACCTCCACGGGACACTCCTTTTGCGTTGTCCTAATGATCTAGCGAGCAGTAAGCTAATGTTTTGTGGTGATTTATGCTCTGATCATAACTCATCTGTTGAAACGAGTATCTTTGAGAAGCGCTTCAGGCAGAACATGTCATGAATGCAGCAATTTCAGATTTTGTTATGAAATATTTTCTTTTTAATCTGTAATCCATGAAGATATGATGTTGAATTCTTGCTTCTGATTGGTTCACAGACGTTTTGAGGGGCCGGTCACACAGATCGCGTTTTAGCGTTTCATAATGCAAGACGCAGGGCTGTTGAATGAAAATAATAATTATAGGCGGGGTTTTTAAAAAGTCAAACTAGTTTTAACGTGCGCTGTCATGTGGAAGATGCTATAAAAAACACTGAATGCATTTTTTGCATTTTAAAAGTGTAAGGTAAACTACTTTTAACATGACACGGCATCCTAAAAATGCAGCTTGTGTGCATTTTTTACAGTCTATGCTTGTGTGTGAGACACTAAAAAGATGCAAGACATGACGTGTGATTTACACTCCATGCATTTTTGTTTAAATGTCAAATTGTGTTCTTCAAGATTAATATTTCAATGTCAATACATCATCAATCCTTCTTTTTTGTCTTACCCTGATTTACTATGATAAGCCTAAGCATAATAAAGTGTGTTTTAGACTGGACGGGACGGTTTTTCAGGGAAATTGTGTATATGCCAAGACACAACATAGCTTGGCTTTTTTAGAGATGGAGAGAATTAAAATGTTATAAATGAGATAATGGTGTTTCTAGTGTTTTATTGTACAGATAAATTTCAATATGTAACAGTTGAAGGGTAATATTCATCAGAGCCGAGGCACAAACAAAACAATGTTCTTCCACAGAATGCATGCGGTTTTGTTTTCTAAGGCCCCGTCCACACTACTGCGTTTTCGTTTAAAAACGGAGAATTATAACGAATGCGATCTCCGTCCACACCAGCATTTTACAGGGTTTACTTCTATTTATATAACATGCATATGTTTCATTATCGATACATCTCTTAAATCTATATAATCCTGGATTGATTACTTACATTAAATACATGAACTTTAGTATCGTATGGTGACTATGTAACAGCGTCTCTCCAGCATAGTCTCCAGTGCCTGTGGAGAGGCGGTGCTGAATGTGATGCCTGACCAATCACGGTCAAGCATAATACAGAGGCTCCTCCCCCTCAGTGAGGCACGTGTTAACCCAATTACAGTCTTTTTTTTATTTTTCAACTTTCATAAAAGCTTACCCTTCCAGACCTGAGATATTGAGATATTTATAATGGCATAAATGCTACGTGGGATATCGATATCTCAGCTCTGGAAGGGTCTAGAACCTCCATTTTTGCACTCAGGTCTAAGTCCCATGACCCTCTATCAGAATCCAGAGTTTCAAGAAGATCAGAGAAACTCAAAATTTCGACAGTGGTACCCCTGTCGTTTCTCTTTTTTGGTGCGAAAAAATAAGTTTCTCTAATCTTCTTGAAACTTTGGATTCTGATAGAGTGCCATGAGACTTAAACCTTAGTGCCAAAATGGAAGCTCTAGATCCTTCCAGAGCTGAGATATTGAGATCCCACGTAGCATTTATGCCATTATAAATATATCAATATCTCAGCTCTGGAAAGGTCTAGAGCCTCCATTTTGGCACTCAGGTGTAAGTCTCAGTGCCCTCTATCAGAATCCAGAGTTTTGAGAAGATTGGAGAAACTTAATTTCTCGCCCAAAAAAAAAAAACGTAAGGGGTAACACTGTCGTTTTTTTTTCGGGTCGAAATTTTGAGTTTCGATATCTCAGCTCTGGAAGGGTCTAGAGCCTCCATTTTTGCACTCAGGTGTAAGTCTCAGTGCCCTCTATCAGAATCCAGAGTTTCGAGAAGATTGGGGATACTTATTTTTCGCCCAAAAAAAAAAACAAGGGGTAACACTGTCGTTTTTTTTTCGGGTCGAAATTTTGAGTTTCGATATCTCAGCTCTGGAAGGGTCTAGAGCCTCCATTTTTGCACTCAGGTGTAAGTCTCAGTGCCCTCTATCAGAATCCAGAGTTTCGAGAAGATTGGGGATACTTAATTTTTCGCCCAAAAAAAAAAAACGTAAGGGGTAACACTGTCGTTTTTTTTTTCGGGTCGAAATTTTGAGTTTCGATATCTCAGCTCTGGAAGGGTCTAGAGCCTCCATTTTTGCACTCAGGTGTAAGTCTCAGTGCCCTCTATCAGAATCCAGAGTTTCGAGAAGATTGGGGATACTTAATTTTTCGCCCAAAAAAAAAAACGTAAGGGGTAACACTGTCGTTTTTTTTTCGGGTCGAAATTTTGAGTTTCGATATCTCAGCTCTGGAAGGGTCTAGAGCCTCCATTTTTGCACTCAGGTGTAAGTCTCAGTGCCCTCTATCAGAATCCAGAGTTTCGAGAAGATTGGGGATACTTAATTTTTCGCCCAAAAAAAAAAACGTAAGGGGTAACACTGTCGTTTTTTTTTCGGGTCGAAATTTTGAGTTTCGATATCTCAGCTCTGGAAGGGTCTAGAGCCTCCATTTTTGCACTCAGGTGTAAGTCTCAGTGCCCTCTATCAGAATCCAGAGTTTCGAGAAGATTGGGGATACTTAATTTTTCGCCAAAAAAAAAAACGTAAGGGGTAACACTGTCGTTTTTTTTTCGGGTCGAAATTTTGAGTTTCGATATCTCAGCTCTGGAAGGGTCTAGAGCCTCCATTTTTGCACTCAGGTGTAAGTCTCAGTGCCCTCTATCAGAATCCAGAGTTTCGAGAAGATTGGGGATACTTAATTTTTCGCCCAAAAAAAAAACGTAAGGGGTAACACTGTCGTTTTTTTTTCGGGTCGAAATTTTGAGTTTCGATATCTCAGCTCTGGAAGGGTCTAGAGCCTCCATTTTTGCACTCAGGTGTAAGTCTCAGTGCCCTCTATCAGAATCCAGAGTTTCGAGAAGATTGGGGATACTTAATTTTTCGCCCAAAAAAAAAAACGTAAGGGGTAACACTGTCGTTTTTTTTTCGGGTCGAAATTTTGAGTTTCGATATCTCAGCTCTGGAAGGGTCTAGAGCCTCCATTTTTGCACTCAGGTGTAAGTCTCAGTGCCCTCTATCAGAATCCAGAGTTTCGAGAAGATTGGGGATACTTAATTTTTCGCCCCAAAAAAAAAAAACGTAAGGGGTAACACTGTCGTTTTTTTTTCGGGTCGAAATTTTGAGTTTCGATATCTCAGCTCTGGAAGGGTCTAGAGCCTCCATTTTTGCACTCAGGTGTAAGTCTCAGTGCCCTCTATCAGAATCCAGAGTTTCGAGAAGATTGGGGATACTTAATTTTTCGCCCAAAAAAAAAAACGTAAGGGGTAACACTGTCGTTTTTTTTTCGGGTCGAAATTTTGAGTTTCGATATCTCAGCTCTGGAAGGGTCTAGAGCCTCCATTTTTGCACTCAGGTGTAAGTCTCAGTGCCCTCTATCAGAATCCAGAGTTTCGAGAAGATTGGGGATACTTAATTTTTCGCCCAAAAAAAAAAAACGTAAGGGGTAACACTGTCGTTTTTTTTTCGGGTCGAAATTTTGAGTTTCGATATCTCAGCTCTGGAAGGGTCTAGAGCCTCCATTTTTGCACTCAGGTGTAAGTCTCAGTGCCCTCTATCAGAATCCAGAGTTTCGAGAAGATTGGGGATACTTAATTTTTCGCCCAAAAAAAAACGTAAGGGGTAACACTGTCGTTTTTTTTTCGGGTCGAAATTTTGAGTTTCGATATCTCAGCTCTGGAAGGGTCTAGAGCCTCCATTTTTGCACTCAGGTGTAAGTCTCAGTGCCCTCTATCAGAATCCAGAGTTTCGAGAAGATTGGGGATACTTAATTTTTCGCCCCAAAAAAAAAAACGTAAGGGGTAACACTGTCGTTTTTTTTTCGGGTCGAAATTTTGAGTTTCGATATCTCAGCTCTGGAAGGGTCTAGAGCCTCCATTTTTGCACTCAGGTGTAAGTCTCAGTGCCCTCTATCAGAATCCAGAGTTTCGAGAAGATTGGGGATACTTAATTTTTCGCCCCAAAAAAAAAAACGTAAGGGGTAACACTGTCGTTTTTTTTTCGGGTCGAAATTTTGAGTTTCGATATCTCAGCTCTGGAAGGGTCTAGAGCCTCCATTTTTGCACTCAGGTGTAAGTCTCAGTGCCCTCTATCAGAATCCAGAGTTTCGAGAAGATTGGGGATACTTAATTTTTCGCCCCAAAAAAAAAAACGTAAGGGGTAACACTGTCGTTTTTTTTTTCGGGTCGAAATTTTGAGTTTCGATATCTCAGCTCTGGAAGGGTCTAGAGCCTCCATTTTTGCACTCAGGTGTAAGTCTCAGTGCCCTCTATCAGAATCCAGAGTTTCGAGAAGATTGGGGATACTTAATTTTTCGCCCAAAAAAAAAACGTAAGGGGTAACACTGTCGTTTTTTTTTCGGGTCGAAATTTTGAGTTTCGATATCTCAGCTCTGGAAGGGTCTAGAGCCTCCATTTTTGCACTCAGGTGTAAGTCTCAGTGCCCTCTATCAGAATCCAGAGTTTCGAGAAGATTGGGGATACTTAATTTTTCGCCCAAAAAAAAAAACGTAAGGGGTAACACTGTCGTTTTTTTTTTCGGGTCGAAATTTTGAGTTTCGATATCTCAGCTCTGGAAGGGTCTAGAGCCTCCATTTTTGCACTCAGGTGTAAGTCTCAGTGCCCTCTATCAGAATCCAGAGTTTCGAGAAGATTGGGGATACTTAATTTTTCGCCCAAAAAAAAAACGTAAGGGGTAACACTGTCGTTTTTTTTTCGGGTCGAAATTTTGAGTTTCGATATCTCAGCTCTGGAAGGGTCTAGAGCCTCCATTTTTGCACTCAGGTGTAAGTCTCAGTGCCCTCTATCAGAATCCAGAGTTTCGAGAAGATTGGGGATACTTAATTTTTCGCCCAAAAAAAAAAACGTAAGGGGTAACACTGTCGTTTTTTTTTCGGGTCGAAATTTTGAGTTTCGATATCTCAGCTCTGGAAGGGTCTAGAGCCTCCATTTTTGCACTCAGGTGTAAGTCTCAGTGCCCTCTATCAGAATCCAGAGTTTCGAGAAGATTGGGGATACTTAATTTTTCGCCCAAAAAAAAAACGTAAGGGGTAACACTGTCGTTTTTTTTTCGGGTCGAAATTTTGAGTTTCGATATCTCAGCTCTGGAAGGGTCTAGAGCCTCCATTTTTGCACTCAGGTGTAAGTCTCAGTGCCCTCTATCAGAATCCAGAGTTTCGAGAAGATTGGGGATACTTAATTTTTCGCCCCAAAAAAAAAACGTAAGGGGTAACACTGTCGTTTTTTTTTCGGGTCGAAATTTTGAGTTTCGATATCTCAGCTCTGGAAGGGTCTAGAGCCTCCATTTTTGCACTCAGGTGTAAGTCTCAGTGCCCTCTATCAGAATCCAGAGTTTCGAGAAGATTGGGGATACTTAATTTTTCGCCCCAAAAAAAAAAACGTAAGGGGTAACACTGTCGTTTTTTTTTCGGGTCGAAATTTTGAGTTTCGATATCTCAGCTCTGGAAGGGTCTAGAGCCTCCATTTTTGCACTCAGGTGTAAGTCTCAGTGCCCTCTATCAGAATCCAGAGTTTCGAGAAGATTGGGGATACTTAATTTTTCGCCCCAAAAAAAAAAACGTAAGGGGTAACACTGTCGTTTTTTTTTCGGGTCGAAATTTTGAGTTTCGATATCTCAGCTCTGGAAGGGTCTAGAGCCTCCATTTTTGCACTCAGGTGTAAGTCTCAGTGCCCTCTATCAGAATCCAGAGTTTCGAGAAGATTGGGGATACTTAATTTTTCGCCCCAAAAAAAAACGTAAGGGGTAACACTGTCGTTTTTTTTTCGGGTCGAAATTTTGAGTTTCGATATCTCAGCTCTGGAAGGGTCTAGAGCCTCCATTTTTGCACTCAGGTGTAAGTCTCAGTGCCCTCTATCAGAATCCAGAGTTTCGAGAAGATTGGGGATACTTAATTTTTCGCCCAAAAAAAAAAACGTAAGGGGTAACACTGTCGTTTTTTTTTCGGGTCGAAATTTTGAGTTTCGATATCTCAGCTCTGGAAGGGTCTAGAGCCTCCATTTTTGCACTCAGGTGTAAGTCTCAGTGCCCTCTATCAGAATCCAGAGTTTCGAGAAGATTGGGGATACTTAATTTTTCGCCCCAAAAAAAAAAAACGTAAGGGGTAACACTGTCGTTTTTTTTTCGGGTCGAAATTTTGAGTTTCGATATCTCAGCTCTGGAAGGGTCTAGAGCCTCCATTTTTGCACTCAGGTGTAAGTCTCAGTGCCCTCTATCAGAATCCAGAGTTTCGAGAAGATTGGGGATACTTAATTTTTCGCCCAAAAAAAAAACGTAAGGGGTAACACTGTCGTTTTTTTTTCGGGTCGAAATTTTGAGTTTCGATATCTCAGCTCTGGAAGGGTCTAGAGCCTCCATTTTTGCACTCAGGTGTAAGTCTCAGTGCCCTCTATCAGAATCCAGAGTTTCGAGAAGATTGGGGATACTTAATTTTTCGCCCAAAAAAAAAAACGTAAGGGGTAACACTGTCGTTTTTTTTTCGGGTCGAAATTTTGAGTTTCGATATCTCAGCTCTGGAAGGGTCTAGAGCCTCCATTTTTGCACTCAGGTGTAAGTCTCAGTGGCCTCTCTATCGAGAATCCCAGAGTTTTCGAGAAGATTGGTCGGCCTACTAAATTTTTCGCCCCAAAAAAAAAGTAAAGGGGTAACACTGTCGTTTTTTTTCGGGTCGAAAATTTTGAGTTTCGATATCTCAGCTCTGGAAGGGTCTAGAGCCTCCATTTTTGCACTCAGGTGTAAGTCTCAGTGCCCTCTATCAGAATCCAGAGTTTCGAGAAGATTGGGGATACTAAATTTTCGCCCAAAAAAAAAAAACGTAAGGGGTAACCACTGTCGTTTTTTTTTTCGGGTCGAAATTTTGAGTTTCGATATCTCAGCTCTGGAAGGGTCTAGAGCCTCCATTTTTGCACTCAGGTGTAAGTCTCAGTGCCCTCTATCAGAATCCAGAGTTTCGAGAAGATTGGGGATACTTAATTTTTTCGCCCAAAAAAAAAAAAGTAAGGGGTAACACTGTCGTTTTTTTTTCGGGTCGAAATTTTTGAGTTTTTCGATATCTCAGCTCTGGAAGGGTCTAGAGCCTCCATTTTTGCACTCAGGTGTAAGTCTCAGTGCCCTCTATCAGAATCCAGAGTTCGAGAAGATTGGGGATACTAATTTTTCGCCCCCAAAAAAAAAAAACGTAAGGGGTAACACTG
>NW_024121199.1:6905653-6939452 GCF_016745375.1 Pimephales promelas | reverse complement strand
GTTAGTGTATTATAAAGGAGTGTCTTGAGTTCCTGTTAGAGGCCATTCTAACACGTTGCGAACTTGCGACGTGTTTAAAATAGCCTGTGGGAACCCTGCTGAAAAAAACACCAAAACCAGCTTGACTCGTTTAAACTGTCTCCCAGTAAAAAAAAAAAAATCATCTTAAAACAGCTTAAGGCCATTTAGACTTAAGATGGCTAAATATATAGTTCTGAAAATCGTTCTTAATTGAATAGCAGAGTTATAGAGAAACGATATTGTTGGAATCACTTATATCACTTACGATAAAAACACTGACAGCCAATCAGAATCCATCCTGCTGTGACGAGCTCGAGCGTTTAAATGATGATTCGCGATTAATCGCATCCAAAATAATACATGATGACTTCCCTGCTGAAAGCCCTCTCAGCTAAAATATATTACAAATTAATCGCATCCAAAATAAAAGTTTGTGTTTACATCATATATGTGTGTGTGTTATTATTTTGTATATATAAATACACACATATGCATGTATATATTTTAAGAAATATTTGCATGTATATACTTTATATATTTATACGAAATTAATATTATACATAAATCTAAATATTTTATATATTAATAACACATTTTTCTTAAATATACACGTGTGTTTATATATGCACTAATTATACACACTACACACATATATGATGTAAACACAAACTTTTATTTTGGATGCGATTAATCGCGATTATTCGTTTCACAGCCCTATCTTTTTAAAAAATATTTGTAATATATTTTAGCTGAGAGGGCTTTCAGCAGGGAAGTCATCATGTATTTCTTAGTAAGTTAAAAATCACAGACTTAAAATAAATTAAAAGTCGCAAATTAAAAGAAAAAGCAACAGGAAGTGTCTTAGTTATGTTTTAAAACTCCAAAACAGCTTCAGAGATTCAATTGACTTTAAGTCTGAGGAATTCACAATTCATCCAAAAGATGTTCCCTCATTGTGTGTTTTGATGATGCTATCGGCTTAAAGGGCGTGCTGGGCCCACAATATGAATATGATTCTCTCTCTCTTTCTCTTGTGGTATTTTTCAGTTTTCTCAAATCCATTGCCAAATAATGATCCTGATGGCTCAATTGATAAAAGCACCTCTTTACTGGCCGCAGCAAATGCCAATGAGCATCCAATGACATCAAATAATATCCCTGAAAATAAAGATGATGCTGCTGGTGATGGTAAAGATCCAGGTATTGCAGTTGCAAAGACAGATGCAGAAAACAACACCTCACCTGATGTCAACCAACACGTTAGTAATGAGGAAACAGAACCTAAAACGCCTGAAGCGGGTTCAAAGGAGAAAAACACACCTGGACCTGATGACAAACCTGAGGAAACGGCTGATGGAGAAGGCACAAATGAAGTCGGAAGTGAAGGAGAGATGCACTCCACAGCCGAGCAGAATAAAGCAGCTGGTGACCAAAACATCCCTGATCCTGATGAAGATCAATCAATAAAAGACAAGACTCCTGAAGAGGAAGAACCAACGGACTCTAAACCTACTGACGATGAACCACTCGTTGAAAAAACTGACGAGAAGCCCAACACACCTGATGAAGAAACTGTTGATGGCGAAGCTGAAACTAATGTTGATGAAGGACAGAACACAACTGATGATGATGATGAGGATAAAACCGACTCTGATGAAGAGGATGACGAAAACCAGACCGAATCTGAGGCTAATCCGGGCAGCCAAGAGGGAAAAACTGAAGATGACACTGAGCAAGATGTGGGTGACGGTGGCGATGCTGATACTGGTGATCTTCTTTCAGGTGAACTGGGTAAATCTGACCCCAAGGTCCTGGAAAAGAACTGGAAAGCGAAGGAGGATAACGAGTTCGAGGAGAGCGCCGAGAGCAGCCACTTCTTCGCCTATCTGGTGGCGGCCATCATTCTGGTGGCGGTGCTTTATATCGCCAGTCACAACAAGCGCAAGGTTAGTGAGCCTTTCTTCATCGAGAGCGTTTACTGCTGCTTTTAAAACCCAGTGACTATCATTCCTCTCACCCTCTCCTGTAGATCATTGCTTTTGTCGTTGAGGGTCGGAGGTTAAGAGGCTCGCGGAGACCCAAAACATCGGATTACCAAAAACTCGACCAGCATGTGAGTAGAGTATTTATTCGATGACTACTTTCATATGTGTGATGACTGGAAAACATGTTTCTACCACTGATGTGTATAAACTAGATAAAAAAATAAAGTTTGTGGAGAAATTTTAAGTTGGCTTGAGAAAGCTTGACCTGAAAGTTTGAAGACGTTTTAATTAGGGCTGTCAAACGATTAATCGCGATTAAATAATAAATAAAAGTTTGTGTTTACATAATATATGTGGCTGTTATTTTGTATATATAAATACACACACATGCTTGTATATATTTATGATATATTTTCACGTATATAATTTATATAGATTTTATATAATTATAAATATACATATTTTATATATAAATATTTTTTTCGTAAAATATACATTCATGTGTGTGTATTTATATATATATATATATATATAAAATATTTATACACAGTGCACCCACATATATTATGTAAACACAAACTTTTATTTTGGATGCGATTAATCGCGATTAATCGTTTGACAGCCCTGGTTTTAAAAGGTTTTTAGTTTGAAATAGTTTAAGTTTCGTAGTTTTAAAAGCTAGCTAGCTAGCTAGATCGCATGAATTAACAGTTTGCTTGCATGTATTACCTCATTGCTAACATGATTTAGCATGGTATTAGCATTTTTAGCAGGAACTAACATGTTGTTAGCGTTAATTAGCATATTGCTAACATGTTTTGAAAATGTTTAGAAGCAAGGTGTTCGAGAAAAATGTCACTTCTTGGTTACACAACATGACATTTATGGAGAACTTTTTTTTTTTTTGAGAATTTTAAATGTAACCTTTTTCTTTTTTTTTGAAAATGAAAAAAACAACAACATAAATTTAGTATGTGTTGTAAACAACATTTTTAAAAGATTTTTTCTTATCTTTATCCCGGATGCTCTTGTTTGTCATTCAACCCGAATGCATGTTTAACTCGGCTATGGCAACTATATAAAACGCATAATGTTACCTAATTAACTATCTGTTGCACATTACTAATATACTACATTTATTCTAATTATAAAAATAAATAAATATACTAATTTATAAATATTATAAATGCATTTATTACTAATATATTATATAGACTCATTACATTCAAAGTGAGATATTTCAAGCCTTTATTTGTAATAATTTTGATGATTATGTATTACAGATATAAAAACCTTTTCACAATATTCTAATTTCGAATTTGGGGTTTTCAAAAGCTGTGATCCATAATCATCAAAATTATAACAAATAAAGGCTTGAAATATCTCACTTTGCATGTAATGAGTCTATATAATATATTAGTTTCACCTTTTAAGTTGAATTACTGAACTTTTGCACGATATTAAAATTTTTCGAGTTTCGCCTGTAATGTCGAATTTTTTTTACCTCATTGTAAATAGTAAATTTTCTTCAATTGTTTCTTTTTTTTCTTCTGTTTTCCAGTGAGAAAGTGCAGTCCGACGAGTCAGCAGGGGATGAATGGAAATATTTGAACTGTGATCTTGAAACTTGAATTATTAATAATGCGGCGTATATTAACACAGCAGATCCTCACTAACTCGTCTTTATCCGCTCATAGCATGTCAGGTGTGGTGGAAACATAGAGCCGTGATAACTGAGCTTCATTCATTTACTGGTACAAATACATAAATCAGGTTCATTATAGCGGTACATACTGTAGATGTCGGTTCAGTCTGTGTCCTCTCTTTCCATTTATTTCCCCAGCCTTTTTGCTTGAGTTTCCTTGTTTGTTTTCTCTTTCCTCGAGTTATAGCTGGGCGAGTTGTGTAATACAGACGGAAACTGCGTGTATATCTTTGAGAGTGTGTTGGTTGTGGATGTTTTGTGGGTAACTGGGAATGATTTTTGAATCAGAGTTGTGCTGTACGAGTTCTTGAAGCGGATCACACACGTGAAGGGTGTGTGAATTGCACTTTCTGTCAGTGTACATGTGTAAAGGAGTTATTAATCTGCGCTACAGATATTCTACACACTAAGAATGATGAATCATCTTCACACACGCTCAACAATAAGGATGTTTTCAGTTCAGATTAACAAGAAAAAAATATTAGTGCTGGGCAACGATTAATCGCATCCTAAATACAAGCTTGCATAATATGTGTGTGTGTATTGCGTATAATTAATTTGTATATATGAATACACACATGCATGTATATATTTAAGAAAAACGGGTTATTTATATATTAAATATTCATAAATATATATATAATATAAATTATGTATATATACATGCAAATGTTTCTTAAATATATACATGCATATGTTAGTGTTTAAATATATAAAATAATGCACATCACGCATATATTATGTAAACTCAAACGTTTAATTTGGATGCTTAGCACAATATATATATATTTATATATTTTATGTTGATGTGTCAGAGAGATGTTTTATATTTTCCGTTAAACATTCCAACAGTGAAAAAGTACGTTATTTATGGAAATTATTATTTATGTTTTAAAGCAAAAAAAAAGACCTTTTATAATGTCCAAAAGGTCGCCACTTTTAAATCCTTCAGCCCCGATTTGTGACAACTTGCACTTTTCATTCACCAAAAAGCTTTGGTGCTGATGAAGAAACCACAATCTTATTGATTTATTGTTCTTTTCAGCAGCCACTGATTCATTTGAAGATGTTTTGTGGTGTGTAGTAACCCGTGCTTGATTCACGGAGCGAGTCACTGACGAACGAGATTCTTGTGCCAAATCCAGACAATGGCCAGAAACGAGTAGCAAAAGGACAGATACGCATAGTACACCTCTTGTCTTGATCCTAAAAACGGGAAATGGGTATGTTATCGGGTGCCATGTTATAAGCTATCACACTCTCGCTGTGCCTACTGTGATGCCCGTTGTGTTTTCTGTGGAGCCTGTGATTTGACGTTTAACCATTTTTCTTGAAATGAAGGAGGTATTTTGATTTCTTATGTGGGTATCGAATGTGACGGGGTGTAACTTGCCTGTTTACTGTGGTCTGTCTTTTACCACTATTCCAACCTTTACACAAGTGATATTCTTTCTACATGGAAAAGGAAATTGAATAAAGGTTTGATTTTTTTCTGGTTCTGAGTCGTCTTTGTCACATGAATATACGGTTATTGTTAACAAAACAATAAAAAAAAACTTCATTGGTTGAAATAAAATAACTGAATCATTTACTGAAAAAACAAATGTTATATTCATTTTGTACTTGTATATAAAGTACTAAAATAATTCATCTGTAAACTGTCACCCCCCTTTTTTGAATAGACATGGAAATGCACATTTCAAGCTTAAATGGTTGTAATTCAAGAATGCTTTGGAATATAGACACATGATTGGTCTTGTTTTAAAGACGACATTTGGTAGATTTTTGTAGATGTGAAAAAAATTAACAAAGTTAAAAATTAACAAAACAAGTTCATGAAGTTTGAGTTTGTGGAAATGTGTAATGTAAAAATATTAATTATTAATATTTTACTTAAAATATATATTTTTCAAAACCTGGGCTAATCAAAAATGGTGGAAAAATCAAAGCCACAAATCTAAACAAGTTGTGTTTAAAATTTTAGGTTGATATCTCCAAAAATGAGCTTTCTGTGAGATTTTGTTTGGGCGCAGTACCACACTTTTCCACTAGGACACAACCAGACTCCATTACTGCCCATATAAGGGTGCCCTTGAACCATCATTTACACAATTTCACACAATTTATGAAGTAGAGATCCTATTCAGAAGTAATATGGGAAATTTGGCAGATTTTGATATGAATTCAACCTCTAAGAAAAACAAACAAAGAACATGCATGTAAGTCATAGCTTGCTGCCAAGTCACGAATGGTGAGGTTTTTTTTTCAAAATTTTTGAAAAATGTTTCATGTTCACTGCTATTTTAAATAAAGGTTTGAACACGCCTTATGAGTATGAAAATATTCTTGTTACAAATTATGGCTCCTCTGTAATTTATTTTGAAAATCAGTCACCAAATATGGAAACTAGAGATTGCAAGCTTTCAAATGATATTTGTCAATATTATTTAAAGTATTTACTAAGATATTATTGTTGGGACGGTGACAGTCAAGCCGTATGCCACTTTGGGTCTTCTTTGCCAATTCTGGTGGACCATCTACCCCAGTGGTCTAATTTGATCTTTTTACTTCAAAATAAAAACTATAACTGTTACTTCACAAATCCAAAATACTGATCTGTCCACAAATCTCTCATTAACAAACATACCTTGCTATTCAACATAATTCAGAGTCATAGATCACTATTTTAACCTCAAAAACCTGTTTCGACTGACTGCATCTCACCAATGTTGATATTCAGATGAAATGACAAAATGTAAAAAAAAAATTAGCTGAGTAAATTATGACAGAACTTTAATTTTTGGTTGAACTGAACATTTTAACGCAACAAAAATCAATTCATGTTGTCCAAATTTAAGTGGATTGAACACACTGAAATTAAGTTAGGATCAAATGTACTGTAGTAGCCTATAAGTAATTTGAACAAGCAGCGATTTTCCTTTTCTCAGTGTAGTTTTTAATAGTGTTATTATTTAAATATTTATTGTAATTAAGTGGGTTATTATTCTGGATTTCCATGAATAAGATCAACATTTAAGACATCCCAAAGGTTAGTTGTGTAATCATTAAATTTGCATTCATGGTATTTCTGTTATGACATTCAATTAAAATTTGTTTTATTTTGTGTATATAAGTCATAGAATAACATTTTCCCTTTCAGATGAATCTCTTTTACTAGGGTTCTGCTTTGTCTATTATGAATTATTATCAACTAAAGTGTCAAAATAAAAAATTACAATAGTTTTAGTAATTAACATTAATGGCACTTAAAAAAATATATTTAAATAAGAAATATCAAAATTAATTTAAACAAAACGTTTCTATCAAAATGCCTCTTTTATACTATCTTTCGTTTAATAACATTATTTGTAACGTTAACAACAACAACAGCACCAATAAGAATTATAACAGTAGAAATAATAATAATTGTAATATCCTATAAATGATTAATACGAATGCTTCCTGGTTTAATGGCAGTAAGTGAACAAACAGTTTATCAGTCAGTCACAGATTAACAGACACACCCTGATGTGATCGATCAGTCAGCGAGCATGAACACCTTCCCGAGCCTGTGGAGGGAGACAACACTGATCTGAGATCAGCTTTACACACACACAGGAAGAGGAAGCGAGGGTGTGTTTGAGATCAAGGATGGACACAGAGCTACAGACACTACTTTAACGCTGTTTATTCCTCATCAAATACAGCTGAAGGCGATGGACGGGTTTCCCTGTTAGTTTGAATGTGATCTGACTGTCATTCTTACCAGGGTAAGGCTTTTTAAAGCGTTATAATCTAACGTTAGGCATCTAGCTGCACATATTCATAAACATACACATACCATAACAACCCTCAATGAAGGCGTTTTTAGCTGTTGGGTATTTTACTTATGACGCAAAACTATATATAATGTGAGTGTTTGAATGGGAAATATCACCTGTTTAACACTTATTTCACATCCTTATTTGATCCATTCTGTAAGCAGCACAGTAATAGTTCATACTCAGTAGTTTATTATTATAATCACTAGTGTATGAATGTACATGGGTTTTTATTGGTCAACGCATAAGGCCCGTTTACACGATAACAATAAAGATAATAGAAAAAACAAGATATCGTTCTCAATATTAAAGAATAGCAGAGTTCACACCACAGATATAACGTTAAAAGCACAAAGAAACGAACTCGCCTTCATAACGATTTCATCCAGCGATAAAACGATAAACAGTACGATGGTGTGGATGCTAATATAGTTATATTTCTTGGTGTGAACGGGCCTTTATTCTAGTAAATGTTTCTTGCACTAAAATATTTAATTCACACGACTGTAGTACTCCTTCTCGTTGTTTTGCTACTGTACCTTTAAGACTTCTATATATGTAAATGCTTCTGACATCAATTAAAGGCATAGTTCACCCAAAAATAAAAATTCTGCCATCATTTACTCACCCTCGTGTTGTTCAAAACCTGGATGAGTTTCTTTCTTCTGCTGAACACAAAAGAAGATATTTTGAAGTATGTCAGTAACTAGACAGTTTTCCTACTATGGAAGTCAGTGGCTACCGTCAACTGTTTTGACTTCCAACATTCCTTAAAATATCTTTTTTTTGTGTGCGTGTTCAGCAAAAGAAAGACACTCATACACGTTTGGAACAACATGAGGGTGAGTAAATGATGACAGAATTCCCACTTTTGAGTGACCTGTCACTTTAAGATGCCGAATACTTAGGTGTTATATGGCTGGGGTGATAATAAACTTATATTTCATTCAGAAGTCGTGTTTTGACTGTGATGTTTCCTCACAGGGTTGAAGGCGTAGATAATGTTGGACCACGCTGACGTGAGTTTGACCCCAGAGGAGCGAGTGCGGGCCTTGACGAAGAAGGGCAGCTCGGTGGACATGAACGAAGCAGTGCCGGTCCGCAGATACTTCCGCTCTGGCATGGAGATGATCCGCATGGCACACGTGTACGACGAGGAGGGCAACACAGAGCACGCCTTCGTCCTTTACAACAAATACATCACGTGAGAAAGAAGACCTCTGAACCGTACGCTGTTTTAGGGATACTCCACCCGAAAGTGAAAGTTCATGTCACCATTTACTCGTTCCAAACCTGCACGACTTTCTTTCTTCTGTGGATGTTTTAATTCCTCTAATAAACTGACCTGTGTGACTAATTCAGCGTTTAGTTCGGTAGAATTAAATATCCTTATTCCTTTATATCCGCGGGACTCGCGTTGCGTGTGGCGCTGGTATAATGTACGTCTAGCAATCGCGCCCTGCTTCGCACCACAAAACATCACTGTATTCACTCATCCATAAAAGATCCATCATCTTGACGACAAGATCCATAATTCCGCTTAATGCGGAATATACGTCATCAATATACACCTTTGATATTGGAAGAGGTTAGCGCCCCCTGGTGGCGAAACAATCTTGCATATTGTACCTTTAAGTCCTGGAAAACCCTTGAAATAGCCATTTTTAAAGTGCTTGAATTATTGAAATTCAATTTATGGGATTAATTTATTTAAATTCTATCGAGAAAACAATCTTTTCGCGCAAAATTAAAGCTGTAGTCCGTCTGATATAGATAAAGAGGCGTTTTGCATGGCTGTGAGAGTGATATTGCTCATATAAATATCCAAGTTAATGATAGAGCTTTTATTCTCAAGTCATTCAGTTTGAATAAGGAAAGCGACATCTTTGTCATAGTATCCTTTCAATGGTTAAAGTTACAGCAGTCATTGCATATGCTGCACTTTATTCGCACCATTTTGTATTATTAGTTTATCATTTTCGCTTCTTTAGAATTTTAAATATAATACAGATATTGTTTGATAAATGAGATCTCTGATTGTAGTCCTTAAAGCTACACTGTGTGATCTTTACCCCCATCTAGCGGTGAAAAGGTATATGACCATCCAGTGAATATTAGTTTCTGTTCCTCTCAATTCCGATTTCGTTTTAACTCCTACGGTGGCCATTGTAGTCCAAGATTAACATGGCCTCCAGTTCGACCTCGTCCATGAGTGTTAACTCAAACGTAAACGCGAAAGGCGAGCTTGGATTAACGGGTGTGTCCCTCTTTGGCTAATGTACTTTCAAGATGGAGGGGCAACATGCCGACCGACATTAGAACCCCTGACCCGTATGTATTTTCAATGGCATATTATACACTCACGAGAATACTTTATTACTTGAACTAAGTAAATATACATTAATGAGCACATATATTTTTGAAAGAACTAAGTGTTTTTAGCTAAGAATGAACTAAAAGAGTTACACAGTGTAGCTTTAAAGTAGTGTTCGAAAAGTCCTGGAATTTGATTTTAGTGTCCGCACGAACCCTGTAACAGTGAAAGTCCACGGGGTCTAGTGTGTTTTGGTTCCCAATGTTTCTGAAGAAAGTCATGAGTGTGAGTAAATGATGACAGGATTTTCACTTCTGGGTGGAGTGTCCCTTTAACTGGAATGGGAGTGTGAGTAATATTGGTATTGTTTCAGTTTAATTGCAACAGGTTTAACTCCCGTTCTTTTTAACCCGCCAGGCTTTTTATTGAAAAGCTTCCTAAGCATCCAGAATATAAGCTGTCTAATATTGCTGAGAAGAAGGAGATGTTAAGGGTAACGTAGTCTAGATGGAAAATGATTGTTTTGATCAGCAATCTCATCATATCTTGTTAGTGGTCTTAGTTTTGCTGTGGCTCCTCACACAGAAGCTAAAGGAGACGGCTTTCCCTCAAGCAGAGGTGCTGAAGAAACATTTACTGAGAAGATATGAGAGAGAATATGCGGAGTATATCAGCAAAAAGGTGAGGCACATTGTCCTGACGCTGGTCAACATTATCATGGAATAAAAGGGATTTTTTTTTAAAACCTGTCAAAAATTTGTTATATTTTACCCCAGAATCAAATGTTATATTTTGCATGATCGAACTTTAGGGCCATTAATATTTTTCTGCATTGTCGCATTATTTACGTGAAAGTTTAACACATTTTCTTACCCTAATCTCTTTATCATAATTCATCTGGACATTTATTTACTTAATTTCCAGTTTCCATAATTCAGTAGCAGCCATGTATGTGTATGTGTATGTATATATATATACAGTATATATATATATATATATATATATGTACATATGTATATACAGTATGTATATATGTATATGTATATATATGAAGAGTTCAGATGCAAAAGCCTCTAAGTGCCATTTGAAATTTTCTTCTTTAATGATGATTTTTATCAAGCTTGTATATTTAAGTTCAGTAATTTCACTTAAATGGCAATGATAATTACCTATTAATTGTTATTTAAGTGAAATTACTGAACTTAAATACACAAGTTTGATAAAAATCATCATTAAAGAAGAAAATTTCAAATGGCATTTAGAGGCTTTTGCATCTGAACTCTTCATATATATATATATATACACACATTACACAACCACTGACAGGTGAAATTGATTATATCATTACAATTAAAGAATAGAAAATAATAATTGAGTATTAATCATAATTTTAGAATGATTTCTGTAGGATCATGTGACAATAAGGATCGAAATCGATAAGAATTGGAATCAAAATCAGAATCATTCAAATACGGTAACACTTTACAATAAGGTTTGTTTATTAAACATTAGTTAATGTATTAACTAACATGAACTAACCATGAGCAATACATTTGTGACTGTATTTGTTTATCTTTGTTAATGTTAATTAATACAAATCCAGCTGTTCATTGTTTGTTCTCTCTGCATTAACTAATGTTAACAACAAATGCTGAAGAAGTATTGTTCATTCTTAGTTAATGTTAACTAATGTAGTCAACTAATGAACCTTATTGTAAAGTTTTCCCTAAAATTCAAACGTTACCCAACCCTAGATGCACAACAGGACTGTCCATCTTCAATTCTGTCATATATACAGATAAAAAAGTGTTGAATCTCTTGAACTAAAATAAAATGTGCAATGTAAAAGTGTATGGTAAAGGTAAGCCCTAGATGCACGTGTGTTTAACCTCTCGAGTCGTGTTGTCGCCCACTAGCGTGCGGAAGCAGAAGTGCTGGAGCGCGAGTTATCCCGTCAGCGAGAGCTGGAGTCGGAGAGGCAGCGTGTGCTGGACATGCAGAGGAGACAGCGAGAGCAGGAGCAGTTCAGCATGTTCGAGGACATGATCCGACAGAAGGAGCGTCCAGAACACAGGCCCCAGATCAGCTCTCCGGCGTCCCAGCAGGAGGACACGCTGCTCATCCCCGGGATCCAGGGTCCACCTCTGCCCTATCTAGAGTCCCCCACCCCCCCTCGGAGCCCGCAGACCAATCACAGCGCTCCGCCGGCACCCCCGACCTTTGACCGCTCGCTTAAACCGGGTCACCTCAGCAACAACAGTACGGCTCGCTCTCATACCTCACTACACATGAAGCAGCCTGATTCTGACGTGACGATATATCTGCCACCATATCGGTATCGGGGCCGATATATGTCCATTTATAATGTTAGCGTTATGTAGTTTCTGTTTTATAGCGATATATCGGCCTTCATATCGCTCTATCAGCCAATATATGTCCATTTATAATGTTATCGTTATGTTTATAGTTTCTGTTTTGACGATATATCGGCCACCATATCGGTTTCGGCTGATATTTGTTCATTTATAATGTTATCGTTTTGTAATTTTCTGTTCTGATGATATATCGCCATCATATCGCTATCAACCAATTTATGTTAATTCATTATATTATCGTTATGTTTATAGTTTCTGTTTTTTACGATATATCAGCCATCATATCGGTATCGGCTGATATTTGTTCATTTATAATGTTATCGTTATGTAGTTTCTGTTCTGATGAAATATCGCCATCATATCGCTATCAACCGATTTATGTTAATTCATAATATTATCGTTATGTTTATAGTTTCTGTTTTTTACGATATATCGGCCATCATATCGGTATCTGCTGATACATGTTCATTTATAATGTTATAGTTATGTTTATAGTTTCTGTTTTGATGATATATCGGTCACCACATCGTTATCGGCCGATATTTGTTCATTTATAATGTTATCGTTATGTAGTTTCTGTTTAGACGATATATCGGCCATCATATCGCTATCAACCAATTTATGTTAATTCATAATATTATCGTTATGTTTATAGTTTCTGTTTTTTACGATATATCAGCCATCATATCGGTATCGGCTGATATTTGTTCATTTATAATGTTATCGTTATGTAGTTTCTGTTCTGATGAAATGTCGCCATCATATCGCTATCAATCGATTTATGTTAATTCATAATATTATCGTTATGTTTATAGTTTCTGTTTTTTACGATATATCAGCCATCATATCGGTATCTGCTGATATTTGTTCATTTATAATGTTATCGTTATGTAGTTTCTGTTTAGACGATATATCGGCCATCATATCGGTACCGGATGATATATGTCCATTTATAATGTTATCATTATGTTTATAGTTTCTGTTTTGACGATATATCGGGCATCATATCGGTATCGGATGATATATGTCCATTTATAATGTTATCATTATGTTTATATTTTCGGTTTTGACAATATATCGGGCATCATATCGGTATCGGATGATATATGTCCATTTATAATATTATCGTTATGTTTATAGTTTCTTTTTTGACGATATATCGGCCACCATATCGGTATCGGCTGATATTTGTTCATTTATAATTTTAACTTTATGTAGTTTCTGTTCTGATGAAATATCGCCATCATATCGCTATCAACCGATTCATTTTAATTCATAATATTATCGTTATGTTTATAGTTTCTGTTTTTTACGATATATCGGCCATCATATCGGTATCTGCTGATACATGTTCATTTATAATGTTATAGTTATGTTTATAGTTTCTGTTTTGATGATATATCGGTCACCACATTGTTATCGGCCGATATTTGTTCTTTTATAATGTTATCGTTATGTAGTTTCTGTTTAGACGATATATCGGCCATCATATCGGTACCGGATGATATATGTCCATTTATAATGTTATCATTATGTTTATAGTTTCTGTTTTGACGATATATCGGGCATCATTTCGGTATCGGATGATATATGTCCATTTATAATGTTATAGTTATGTTTATATTTTCTGTTTTGACAATATATCGGGCATCATATCGGTATCGGATGATATATGTCCATTTATAATGTTATAGTTATGTTTATAGTTTCTGTTTTGATGATATATCGGCCACCACATCGTTATCGGCTGATATTTGTTAATTTATCATTTTATCGTTATGTTTATAGTTTCTGTTTTGAAGATATATATCGGTCATTATATCGGTATCAGCCGATATATGTTAATTTATAATATTATCGTTATGTTTATAGTTTCCGTTTTTACGATATTTTTTACGATATATCGGCCACCATATCGGTATCGGCCGATTTATGTTCATTTGTAATATTATAACTACGTTAATAGTTTCTGTTTTTGCGATGTATCGGCCGAGATATGTTCACTTTTACTGTTATCGTTATGGGCCTGATAAGAAATTTAACCGATATATTAGCCGAAGAATAATGGATTTTGTCTTTCAAATGAGCACTGTTCGTCATGATGGTTTTGAATTGCTTGAAATATGATTGGAATCTCTTAAAAAATGAAAATACAGTTTAGTGCAAAATGTTCATCACAAATACCATAAATTATCATGAGAATGTTATAATTGTGTTTTTTTAGACATGGCTTTTACTGGTGAGACTTTTATTTTTGTAATCAGGCTCTCAAAAATTATATAAAAATTTGGATTTATATTTATCGGCCAATATATCAGTTATCGGCTTTCGAATATAAAGATTTATCTGCCAAAATGTTAATATCGGTGCTTCACCTACTAGTTGTGACGGTGTTTCTCTTTGTGTTTCAGCTACAATGGTTGATGGCTTACGGCAGATTGCTGTTCCTGCTGAACTCTGTGGCAAATTCCTGCGAATAGCCAATAGCAACACCATAAGAGCCGTGGAGACCTGTGGGATACTCTGTGGGAGACTGGTATGACGGTCCTTCTGTGGGATTTCATACTTTAACATCACATACATTTTGGCTGTATTATTTTACAATTTTATGAACACTGCAGATTATTTCAGATAATTTGATGTTATCAACAAATTTTAATTTGAATGCATAGCTGTTAAAGGTATACTTCATAATTTTCCTCATCATGCGCTCCCAGATGTATATGACTGACTTTGTTGTGTGGGACAGAGAGATTTTTAGAAAAATTATCCATCACTGTGAGTCCATTTAATGCAAATGTACCAGACCCCCAGATTTAAGAGCAGGTGTGTGTGTGTCTGTTGCAGAATAGGAACGCGTTCACAGTGACGCACGTGATCGTCCCGAAGCAGTGTGGCGGTCCAGATTACTGTGACACGGAGAATGAAGAGGAGCTGTTTCTGGTGCAGGACCAGCACAACCTCGTCACCCTGGGCTGGATACATGTCAGTCTTTACACACACACTTCACCTGTACTCTCTTTACAAACGTGGACAACCACATCAGGAAGTGTTTCCATCAGTGTCGGATTATACACACAAATATTAAACATATAATAGTCTATTTGTAATCAGTTTTTAAATATTGCACTAATAAGAAATATATGAATATATATATATATATATATAGCATGTAATGCCCCTCTCACTATTGTTGAGCTGAAAGAGCAAGTGATCATCTTTCCGTGATTATTTCCCCATATGTCCGTCAGAGGCATACAGTTCTCAGATCAGATGTGTGACCGATCAGCTCTGCTCCACAGACACACCCGACTCAGACTGCATTCCTGTCCAGCGTTGATCTGCACACACACTGCTCGTACCAGATGATGCTGCCCGAGTCCATCGCCATCGTCTGCTCGCCCAAATTCAACCAGTAAGTGAAGTGGCCTGACGTCACACCTCAAAGTCATAGACATACAACATCAGCCTCTTCTCACAAATAACTGTGGTTCTTTATTTCTGAATCTGGGTGAAAACCTGGAATTTTAAAAGTGTGATTTCATTTTATAGAGGGTATGATTGACGATCACACTCCCTCAGTGGCAGAAGAGCTGCTGAGTGACTGGATTTAATAGAGGAAAACACGAGTCAAACAAACGATATGAGTTTAAACTAAAGCTTGGACTCGATATAATGTTCCTTACAACTTACCAAAGATCCAGTGATCCACAGATATTGACATGCAGCAGGAATCGTGTTTCCTGACATTTATATGAGCGTGATTTCACCATCGGGGAAATACATAAAGCAAATTTGCCTGTGAATGTTTCATATAAATACAATATAGTAGAGCCAGACCGATATATCAGCAGACCGATATTATCGGCCGATATTAGGCATTTTCCAAACTATCGGTAACTCAAATAAGCATGACAAAATTTGTGACTAATCATCTCCAGTTTAAAAAAAGGGCAGTGGAATGAAAATAATAATTATAGACAGGGTTTTTAAAAACGTCAAACTAGTTTTAACGTCATGTGGAAGATGCTATAAAAAACACTGAATGCATTTTTGCATTTAAAAAGGTATACTACTTTTAACATGACATGGCATCCTAAAAATGCAGCTTGTGTGCAGTTTTTACAGTCTATGCTTGTGTGTGAGACACTAAAAAGATGCGACACTATCAGCAGACCGTTATTATCGGCCGATATTAGGCTTTTTCCAAACTATCGGTATCGGCAGTTATAATGGCCGATAAATTAATATTTCAAAAATAAAATAAAAACGGACGAAACATGCTTGAACCATGTCATGAGTGTTGGAGTTGTATAGTTTGTCCACCAGAGGGCACTCTACACCGTTCCTGTTGGCAACACTCGTTGAGTTGGTCATGATACATACATTGCTTGAATAACAATTAAAAAAACATCCCCATCAGTTCTCTGAACTCAAATAAGCATGACAAAATTTGTGACTAATCATCTCCAGTTTAAAATAAATAAATAAATAAAATATCGGCCGATATATCGGAATATCGGATTTTAAAACCTAAAAATATTTGTATCGGTATCGGCCTTCAAAATACTTTATCGCTCGGGCTCTACAATGTAGGTCTAAATCCGTGTGATCACTGACATCAATGTATCGTCCAGCTCTAAATCTCTAAATTTAAAAACGTCCAATTACGCAGAATATACGATGGTAAATATTTAATTGATGACTTGTCAATACAATATACACAGTAGAGTGGGATTTTTACCCCTAAATTCAGCATAAAACGATAACTGCAAATCCACCTTTCTCTGTCTGGATCCAGTTGTTTCTGTGAATCGTAGCGATCATTTGCTTCTCTGTTCTGTAGCTTTCGGCAGTCTGTAAAAATGCACAAGTCAAATCGATTTCTCAAAGCTCTTTCCCGTTGTAGATGTATTCAGCCGACTCAGTGTGTGTGACGGTGACATCATACACATAATGTCTATTGGGTCGATAAACATCACAGTGAATAAAACAAATCTGAATGACTGTTTGAAAACATGTAAATACTGTGTGTCACTTACGGCTGTCAAATCGCGATTAATCGCGTACAAAAAAAAATTAAAAGTTTGTGTTTGCATAATATATGTGGGTGCACTGTGTATAATTATTTTGTATATTTATATATATATAAATACACACACATGCATGTATATTTAAAAAAAAATATTATTTATATATAAAATAAATTATATATAAATCTATATACATGAAAATATTTCTTAGATGTATACAAGCATGTGTGTGTGTTTATATATGTAAAATAATTATACACAGTGCACACACATATATTATGTAAACACAAACTTTGGATGCGATTAATCGTTTGACAGCCCTAATGTCACTGCTAAATTTAGGGATGAAATCATTCCCTGTATATTGTATTTCTGCTTTTTTGCATCGTCTCTCAGCCTGATGTCGTGTTGTTCACAGGACCGGCTACTTCAGACTGACAGACTATGGCCTGGAGGAGATCTCAACCTGCACTCAGAAAGGCTTTCATCCTCATCCCAAAGAACCTCCTCTTTTTACGGTAGTGACATCAACCCATCTGTCTGCGTTTGGATAAGAGCCCTTCACTAACACGCATGTTGTTCCCCTCAGGGTGGCAGCCACATTATAATCACAGAGGGCACCGTCTCGATGCTTGACCTCCGGTGACCCCTTCACACGGCTGCTTCCTCATGTTTTCACAGCTTTTTTCAGTGGTGGTGGGATTTCTTGAAGAGACAGACAGCACTTTACGGATAACTGAAGCAGAGATGTTTATGACATCCGTTGGGAACTCAGGAACACGATCACCTCCACGGGACACTCCTTTTGCGTTGTCCTAATGATCTAGCGAGCAGTAAGCTAATGTTTTGTGGTGATTTATGCTCTGATCATAACTCATCTGTTGAAACGAGTATCTTTGAGAAGCGCTTCAGGCAGAACATGTCATGAATGCAGCAATTTCAGATTTTGTTATGAACTATTTTCTTTTTAATCTGTAATCCATGAAGATGTGATGTTGAATTCTTGCTTCTGATTGGTTCACAGACGTTTTGAGGGGCCGGTCACACAGATCGCGTTTTAGCGTTTCATAATGCAAGACGCAGGGCTGTGGAATGAAAATAATAATTATAGACAGGGTTTTTAAAAAAGTCAAACTAGTTTTAACGTGCGCTGTCATGTGGAAGATGCTATAAAAAACACTGAATGCATTTTTTGCATTTTAAAAGTGTAAGGTAAACTACTTTTAACATGACACGGCATCCTAAAAATGCAGCTTGTGTGCATTTTTTACAGTCTATGCTTGTGTGTGAGACACTAAAAAGATGCAAGACATGACGTGTGATTTACACTCAATGCATTTTTGTTTAAATGTCAAATTGTGTTCTTCAAGATTAATATTTCAATGTCAATACATCATCAATCCTTCTTTTTTGTCTTACCCTGATTTACTATGATAAGCCTAAGCATAATAAAGTGTGTTTTAGACTGGACGGGACGGTTTTTCAGGGAAATTGTGTATATGCCAAGACACAACATAGCTTGGCTTTTTTAGAGATGGAGAGAATTAAAATGTTATAAATGAGATAATGGTGTTTCTAGTGTTTTATTGTACAGATAAATTTCAATATGTAACAGTTGAAGGATAATATTCATCAGAGCCGAGGCACAAACAAAACAATGTTCTTCCACAGAATGCATGCGGTTTTGTTTTCTAAGGCCCCGTCCACACTACTGCGTTTTCGTTTAAAAACGGAGAATTATAACGAATACGATCTCCGTCCACACCAGCATTTTACAGGATTTACTTCTATTTATATAACATGCATATGTTTCATTATCGATACATCTCTTAAATCTATATAATCCTGGATTGATTACTTACATTAAATACATGAACTTTAGTATCGTATGGTGACTATGTAACAGCGTCTCTCCAGCATAGTCTCCAGTGCCTGTGGAGAGGCGGTGCTGAATGTGATGCCTGACCAATCACGGTCAAGCATAATACAGAGGCTCCTCCCCCTCAGTGAGGCACGTGTTAACCCAATTACAGTCTTTTTTTTATTTTTCAACTTTCATAAAAGCTTACCCTTCCAGACCTGAGATATTGAGATATTTATAATGGCATAAATGCTACGTGGGATATCAATATCTCAGCTCTGGAAGGGTCTAGAACCTCCATTTTTGCACTCAGGTCTAAGTCCCATGACCCTCTATCAGAATCCAGAGTTTCAAGAAGATCAGAGAAACTCAAAATTTCAACAGTGGTACCCCTGTCGTTTCTCTTTTTTGGTGCGAAAAAATAAGTTTCTCTAATCTTCTTGAAACTTTGGATTCTGATAGAGTGCCATGAGACTTAAACCTTAGTGCCAAAATGGAAGCTCTAGATCCTTCCAGAGCTGAGATATTGAAGATCCCACGTAGCATTTATGCCATTATAAATATATCAATATCTCAGCTCTGGAAAGGTCTAGAGCCTCCATTTTTGGCACTCAGGTCTAAGTCTCAGTGCCCTCTATCAGAATCCAGAGTTTTGAGAAGATTGGAGAAACTTAATTTTTCGCCCAAAAAAAAAACGTAAGGGGTAACACTGTCGTTTTTTTTCGGGTCGAAATTTTGAGTTTCGATATCTCAGCTCTGGAAGGGTCTAGAGCCTCCATTTTTGCACTCAGGTGTAAGTCTCAGTGCCCTCTATCAGAATCCAGAGTTTCGAGAAGATTGGGGATACTTAATTTTTCGCCCAAAAAAAAAAAACGTAAGGGGTAACACTGTCGTTTTTTTTTCGGGTCGAAATTTTGAGTTTCGATATCTCAGCTCTGGAAGGGTCTAGAGCCTCCATTTTTGCACTCAGGTGTAAGTCTCAGTGCCCTCTATCAGAATCCAGAGTTTCGAGAAGATTGGGGATACTTAATTTTTCGCCCAAAAAAAAAAAAACGTAAGGGGTAACACTGTCGTTTTTTTTTCGGGTCGAAATTTTGAGTTTCGATATCTCAGCTCTGGAAGGGTCTAGAGCCTCCATTTTTGCACTCAGGTGTAAGTCTCAGTGCCCTCTATCAGAATCCAGAGTTTCGAGAAGATTGGGGATACTTAATTTTTCGCCCAAAAAAAAAAAACGTAAGGGGTAACACTGTCGTTTTTTTTTCGGGTCGAAATTTTGAGTTTCGATATCTCAGCTCTGGAAGGGTCTAGAGCCTCCATTTTTGCACTCAGGTGTAAGTCTCAGTGCCCTCTATCAGAATCCAGAGTTTCGAGAAGATTGGGGATACTTAATTTTTCGCCCAAAAAAAAAAAACGTAAGGGGTAACACTGTCGTTTTTTTTTCGGGTCGAAATTTTGAGTTTCGATATCTCAGCTCTGGAAGGGTCTAGAGCCTCCATTTTTGCACTCAGGTGTAAGTCTCAGTGCCCTCTATCAGAATCCAGAGTTTCGAGAAGATTGGGGATACTTAATTTTTCGCCCAAAAAAAAAAAACGTAAGGGGTAACACTGTCGTTTTTTTTTCGGGTCGAAATTTTGAGTTTCGATATCTCAGCTCTGGAAGGGTCTAGAGCCTCCATTTTTGCACTCAGGTGTAAGTCTCAGTGCCCTCTATCAGAATCCAGAGTTTCGAGAAGATTGGGGATACTTAATTTTTCGCCCAAAAAAAAAAACGTAAGGGGTAACACTGTCGTTTTTTTTTCGGGTCGAAATTTTGAGTTTCGATATCTCAGCTCTGGAAGGGTCTAGAGCCTCCATTTTTGCACTCAGGTGTAAGTCTCAGTGCCCTCTATCAGAATCCAGAGTTTCGAGAAGATTGGGGATACTTAATTTTTCGCCCAAAAAAAAAACGTAAGGGGTAACACTGTCGTTTTTTTTTCGGGTCGAAATTTTGAGTTTCGATATCTCAGCTCTGGAAGGGTCTAGAGCCTCCATTTTTGCACTCAGGTGTAAGTCTCAGTGCCCTCTATCAGAATCCAGAGTTTCGAGAAGATTGGGGATACTTAATTTTTCGCCCAAAAAAAAAAAACGTAAGGGGTAACACTGTCGTTTTTTTTTCGGGTCGAAATTTTGAGTTTCGATATCTCAGCTCTGGAAGGGTCTAGAGCCTCCATTTTTGCACTCAGGTGTAAGTCTCAGTGCCCTCTATCAGAATCCAGAGTTTCGAGAAGATTGGGGATACTTAATTTTTCGCCCAAAAAAAAAAAACGTAAGGGGTAACACTGTCGTTTTTTTTTCGGGTCGAAATTTTGAGTTTCGATATCTCAGCTCTGGAAGGGTCTAGAGCCTCCATTTTTGCACTCAGGTGTAAGTCTCAGTGCCCTCTATCAGAATCCAGAGTTTCGAGAAGATTGGGGATACTTAATTTTTCGCCCAAAAAAAAAAAACGTAAGGGGTAACACTGTCGTTTTTTTTTCGGGTCGAAATTTTGAGTTTCGATATCTCAGCTCTGGAAGGGTCTAGAGCCTCCATTTTTGCACTCAGGTGTAAGTCTCAGTGCCCTCTATCAGAATCCAGAGTTTCGAGAAGATTGGGGATACTTAATTTTTCGCCCAAAAAAAAAAACGTAAGGGGTAACACTGTCGTTTTTTTTTCGGGTCGAAATTTTGAGTTTCGATATCTCAGCTCTGGAAGGGTCTAGAGCCTCCATTTTTGCACTCAGGTGTAAGTCTCAGTGCCCTCTATCAGAATCCAGAGTTTCGAGAAGATTGGGGATACTTAATTTTTCGCCCAAAAAAAAAAACGTAAGGGGTAACACTGTCGTTTTTTTTTCGGGTCGAAATTTTGAGTTTCGATATCTCAGCTCTGGAAGGGTCTAGAGCCTCCATTTTTGCACTCAGGTGTAAGTCTCAGTGCCCTCTATCAGAATCCAGAGTTTCGAGAAGATTGGGGATACTTAATTTTTCGCCCAAAAAAAAAAACGTAAGGGGTAACACTGTCGTTTTTTTTTCGGGTCGAAATTTTGAGTTTCGATATCTCAGCTCTGGAAGGGTCTAGAGCCTCCATTTTTGCACTCAGGTGTAAGTCTCAGTGCCCTCTATCAGAATCCAGAGTTTCGAGAAGATTGGGGATACTTAATTTTTCGCCCAAAAAAAAAAACGTAAGGGGTAACACTGTCGTTTTTTTTTCGGGTCGAAATTTTGAGTTTCGATATCTCAGCTCTGGAAGGGTCTAGAGCCTCCATTTTTGCACTCAGGTGTAAGTCTCAGTGCCCTCTATCAGAATCCAGAGTTTCGAGAAGATTGGGGATACTTAATTTTTCGCCCAAAAAAAAAAAACGTAAGGGGTAACACTGTCGTTTTTTTTTCGGGTCGAAATTTTGAGTTTCGATATCTCAGCTCTGGAAGGGTCTAGAGCCTCCATTTTTGCACTCAGGTGTAAGTCTCAGTGCCCTCTATCAGAATCCAGAGTTTCGAGAAGATTGGGGATACTTAATTTTTCGCCCAAAAAAAAAAAACGTAAGGGGTAACACTGTCGTTTTTTTTTCGGGTCGAAATTTTGAGTTTCGATATCTCAGCTCTGGAAGGGTCTAGAGCCTCCATTTTTGCACTCAGGTGTAAGTCTCAGTGCCCTCTATCAGAATCCAGAGTTTCGAGAAGATTGGGGATACTTAATTTTTCGCCCAAAAAAAAAAACGTAAGGGGTAACACTGTCGTTTTTTTTTCGGGTCGAAATTTTGAGTTTCGATATCTCAGCTCTGGAAGGGTCTAGAGCCTCCATTTTTGCACTCAGGTGTAAGTCTCAGTGCCCTCTATCAGAATCCAGAGTTTCGAGAAGATTGGGGATACTTAATTTTTCGCCCAAAAAAAAAAACGTAAGGGGTAACACTGTCGTTTTTTTTTCGGGTCGAAATTTTGAGTTTCGATATCTCAGCTCTGGAAGGGTCTAGAGCCTCCATTTTTGCACTCAGGTGTAAGTCTCAGTGCCCTCTATCAGAATCCAGAGTTTCGAGAAGATTGGGGATACTTAATTTTTCGCCCAAAAAAAAAAACGTAAGGGGTAACACTGTCGTTTTTTTTTCGGGTCGAAATTTTGAGTTTCGATATCTCAGCTCTGGAAGGGTCTAGAGCCTCCATTTTTGCACTCAGGTGTAAGTCTCAGTGCCCTCTATCAGAATCCAGAGTTTCGAGAAGATTGGGGATACTTAATTTTTCGCCCAAAAAAAAAAAACGTAAGGGGTAACACTGTCGTTTTTTTTTCGGGTCGAAATTTTGAGTTTCGATATCTCAGCTCTGGAAGGGTCTAGAGCCTCCATTTTTGCACTCAGGTGTAAGTCTCAGTGCCCTCTATCAGAATCCAGAGTTTCGAGAAGATTGGGGATACTTAATTTTTCGCCCAAAAAAAAAAACGTAAGGGGTAACACTGTCGTTTTTTTTTCGGGTCGAAATTTTGAGTTTCGATATCTCAGCTCTGGAAGGGTCTAGAGCCTCCATTTTTGCACTCAGGTGTAAGTCTCAGTGCCCTCTATCAGAATCCAGAGTTTCGAGAAGATTGGGGATACTTAATTTTTCGCCCAAAAAAAAAAACGTAAGGGGTAACACTGTCGTTTTTTTTTCGGGTCGAAATTTTGAGTTTCGATATCTCAGCTCTGGAAGGGTCTAGAGCCTCCATTTTTGCACTCAGGTGTAAGTCTCAGTGCCCTCTATCAGAATCCAGAGTTTCGAGAAGATTGGGGATACTTAATTTTTCGCCCAAAAAAAAAAACGTAAGGGGTAACACTGTCGTTTTTTTTTCGGGTCGAAATTTTGAGTTTCGATATCTCAGCTCTGGAAGGGTCTAGAGCCTCCATTTTTGCACTCAGGTGTAAGTCTCAGTGCCCTCTATCAGAATCCAGAGTTTCGAGAAGATTGGGGATACTTAATTTTTCGCCCAAAAAAAAAAACGTAAGGGGTAACACTGTCGTTTTTTTTTCGGGTCGAAATTTTGAGTTTCGATATCTCAGCTCTGGAAGGGTCTAGAGCCTCCATTTTTGCACTCAGGTGTAAGTCTCAGTGCCCTCTATCAGAATCCAGAGTTTCGAGAAGATTGGGGATACTTAATTTTTCGCCCAAAAAAAAAAACGTAAGGGGTAACACTGTCGTTTTTTTTTCGGGTCGAAATTTTGAGTTTCGATATCTCAGCTCTGGAAGGGTCTAGAGCCTCCATTTTTGCACTCAGGTGTAAGTCTCAGTGCCCTCTATCAGAATCCAGAGTTTCGAGAAGATTGGGGATACTTAATTTTTCGCCCAAAAAAAAAAACGTAAGGGGTAACACTGTCGTTTTTTTTTCGGGTCGAAATTTTGAGTTTCGATATCTCAGCTCTGGAAGGGTCTAGAGCCTCCATTTTTGCACTCAGGTGTAAGTCTCAGTGCCCTCTATCAGAATCCAGAGTTTCGAGAAGATTGGGGATACTTAATTTTTCGCCCAAAAAAAAAAACGTAAGGGGTAACACTGTCGTTTTTTTTTCGGGTCGAAATTTTGAGTTTCGATATCTCAGCTCTGGAAGGGTCTAGAGCCTCCATTTTTGCACTCAGGTGTAAGTCTCAGTGCCCTCTATCAGAATCCAGAGTTTCGAGAAGATTGGGGATACTTAATTTTTCGCCCAAAAAAAAAAACGTAAGGGGTAACACTGTCGTTTTTTTTTCGGGTCGAAATTTTGAGTTTCGATATCTCAGCTCTGGAAGGGTCTAGAGCCTCCATTTTTGCACTCAGGTGTAAGTCTCAGTGCCCTCTATCAGAATCCAGAGTTTCGAGAAGATTGGGGATACTTAATTTTTCGCCCAAAAAAAAAAAACGTAAGGGGTAACACTGTCGTTTTTTTTTCGGGTCGAAATTTTGAGTTTCGATATCTCAGCTCTGGAAGGGTCTAGAGCCTCCATTTTTGCACTCAGGTGTAAGTCTCAGTGCCCTCTATCAGAATCCAGAGTTTCGAGAAGATTGGGGATACTTAATTTTTCGCCCAAAAAAAAAAACGTAAGGGGTAACACTGTCGTTTTTTTTTCGGGTCGAAATTTTGAGTTTCGATATCTCAGCTCTGGAAGGGTCTAGAGCCTCCATTTTTGCACTCAGGTGTAAGTCTCAGTGCCCTCTATCAGAATCCAGAGTTTCGAGAAGATTGGGGATACTTAATTTTTCGCCCAAAAAAAAAAACGTAAGGGGTAACACTGTCGTTTTTTTTTCGGGTCGAAATTTTGAGTTTCGATATCTCAGCTCTGGAAGGGTCTAGAGCCTCCATTTTTGCACTCAGGTGTAAGTCTCAGTGCCCTCTATCAGAATCCAGAGTTTCGAGAAGATTGGGGATACTTAATTTTTCGCCCAAAAAAAAAAACGTAAGGGGTAACACTGTCGTTTTTTTTTTCGGGTCGAAATTTTGAGTTTCGATATCTCAGCTCTGGAAGGGTCTAGAGCCTCCATTTTTGCACTCAGGTGTAAGTCTCAGTGCCCTCTATCAGAATCCAGAGTTTCGAGAAGATTGGGGATACTTAATTTTTCGCCCAAAAAAAAAACGTAAGGGGTAACACTGTCGTTTTTTTTTCGGGTCGAAATTTTGAGTTTCGATATCTCAGCTCTGGAAGGGTCTAGAGCCTCCATTTTTGCACTCAGGTGTAAGTCTCAGTGCCCTCTATCAGAATCCAGAGTTTCGAGAAGATTGGGGATACTTAATTTTTCGCCCAAAAAAAAAAACGTAAGGGGTAACACTGTCGTTTTTTTTTCGGGTCGAAATTTTGAGTTTCGATATCTCAGCTCTGGAAGGGTCTAGAGCCTCCATTTTTGCACTCAGGTGTAAGTCTCAGTGCCCTCTATCAGAATCCAGAGTTTCGAGAAGATTGGGGATACTTAATTTTTCGCCCAAAAAAAAAAACGTAAGGGGTAACACTGTCGTTTTTTTTTCGGGTCGAAATTTTGAGTTTCGATATCTCAGCTCTGGAAGGGTCTAGAGCCTCCATTTTTGCACTCAGGTGTAAGTCTCAGTGCCCTCTATCAGAATCCAGAGTTTCGAGAAGATTGGGGATACTTAATTTTTCGCCCAAAAAAAAAAACGTAAGGGGTAACACTGTCGTTTTTTTTTCGGGTCGAAATTTTGAGTTTCGATATCTCAGCTCTGGAAGGGTCTAGAGCCTCCATTTTTGCACTCAGGTGTAAGTCTCAGTGCCCTCTATCAGAATCCAGAGTTTCGAGAAGATTGGGGATACTTAATTTTTCGCCCAAAAAAAAAAACGTAAGGGGTAACACTGTCGTTTTTTTTTCGGGTCGAAATTTTGAGTTTCGATATCTCAGCTCTGGAAGGGTCTAGAGCCTCCATTTTTGCACTCAGGTGTAAGTCTCAGTGCCCTCTATCAGAATCCAGAGTTTCGAGAAGATTGGGGATACTTAATTTTTCGCCCAAAAAAAAAAACGTAAGGGGTAACACTGTCGTTTTTTTTTCGGGTCGAAATTTTGAGTTTCGATATCTCAGCTCTGGAAGGGTCTAGAGCCTCCATTTTTGCACTCAGGTGTAAGTCTCAGTGCCCTCTATCAGAATCCAGAGTTTCGAGAAGATTGGGGATACTTAATTTTTCGCCCAAAAAAAAAAACGTAAGGGGTAACACTGTCGTTTTTTTTTTCGGGTCGAAATTTTGAGTTTCGATATCTCAGCTCTGGAAGGGTCTAGAGCCTCCATTTTTGCACTCAGGTGTAAGTCTCAGTGCCCTCTATCAGAATCCAGAGTTTCGAGAAGATTGGGGATACTTAATTTTTCGCCCAAAAAAAAAAACGTAAGGGGTAACACTGTCGTTTTTTTTTCGGGTCGAAATTTTGAGTTTCGATATCTCAGCTCTGGAAGGGTCTAGAGCCTCCATTTTTGCACTCAGGTGTAAGTCTCATGCCCTCTATCAGAATTTTCGAGAAGATTGGAGAAACTTAATTTTTCGCCCAAAAAAAAAAACGTAAGGGGTAACACTGTCGTTTTTTTTTCGGGTCGAAATTTTGAGTTTCGATATCTCAGCTCTGGAAGGGTCTAGAGCCTCCATTTTTGCACTCAGGTCTAAGTCTCATGGCCCTCTATCAGAATCCAGAAGATTGGAGAAGACTTAATTTTTCGCCCAAAAAAAAAAAACGTAAGGGGTACCACTGTCGTTTTTTTTTCGGGTCGAATTTTTGAGTTTCGATATCTCAGCTCTGGAAGGGTCTAGAGCCTCCATTTTTGCACTCAGGTCTAAGTCTCATGGCCCTCTATCAGAATTTGGGAAGATTGGAGAAACTTAATTTTTCGCCCAAAAAAAAAAACGTAAGGGGTACACTGTCGTTTTTTTTTCGGGCCGAATTTTGAGTTTCGATATCTCAGCTCTGGAAGGGGCTAGAGCCTCCATTTTTGCACTCAGGTCTAAGTCTCATGGCCCTCTATCAGAATTTGGGAAGATTGGAGAAACTTAATTTTTCGCCCAAAAAAAAAAACGTAAGGGGTACCACTGTCGTTTTTTTTTCGGGCGAATTTTTTAGTTTTGATATTTCAGCTCTGGAAGGGCTAGAGCCTCCATTTTTGCACTCAGGTCTAAGTCTCATGGCCCTCTATCAGAATTTTGGAAGATTGGAGAAACTTAATTTTTCGCCCAAAAAAAAAAACGTAAGGGGTACCACTGTCGTTTTTTTTTTCGGGCCGAATTTTTGAGTTTCGATATCTCAGCTCTGGAAGGGCTAGAGCCTCCATTTTTGCACTCAGGTCTAAGTCTCATGGCCCTCTATCAGAATTTGGGAAGATTGGAGAAACTTAATTTTTCGCCCAAAAAAAAAAACGTAAGGGGTACCACTGTCGTTTTTTTTTCGGGCCGAATTTTTGAGTTTCGATATCTCAGCTCTGGAAGGGGCTAGAGCCTCCATTTTTGCACTCAGGTCTAAGTCTCATGGCCCTCTATCAGAATTTGGAAGATTGGAGAAACTTAATTTTTCGCCCAAAAAAAAAAACGTAAGGGGTACCACTGTCGTTTTTTTTTCGGGCCGAATTTTTGAGTTTCGATATCTCAGCTCTGGAAGGGGCTAGAGCCTCCATTTTTGCACTCAGGTCTAAGTCTCATGGCCCTCTATCAGAATTTGGGAAGATTGGAGAAACTTAATTTTTCGCCCCAAAAAAAAAACGTAAGGGGTAACACTGTCGTTTTTTTTTTCGGGTCGAAATTTTGAGTTTCGATATCTCAGCTCTGGAAGGGTCTAGAGCCTCCATTTTTGCACTCAGGTCTAAGGCTCACGGCCCTCTATCAGAATCCAGAGTTTTGAGAAGATTGGGGAAACTTAATTTTTCGCCCAAAAAAAAAAAACGTAAGGGGTACCACTGTCGTTTTTTTTTCGGGTCGAAATTTTGAGTTTCGATATCTCAGCTCTGGAAGGGTCTAGAGCCTCCATTTTTGCACTCAGGTCTAAGTCTCATGCCCTCTATCAGAATCCAGAGTTTCGAGAAGATTGGGGAAACTTAATTTTTCGCCCAAAAAAAAAAAACGTAAGGGGTAACACTGTCGTTTTTTTTTCGGGTCGAATTTTGAGTTTCGATATCTCAGCTCTGGAAGGGTCTAGAGCCTCCATTTTTGCACTCAGGTCTAAGTCTCATGCCCTCTATCAGAATCCAGAGTTTGAGAAGATTGGGGATACTTAATTTTTCGCCCAAAAAAAAAAACGTAAGGGGTAACACTGTCGTTTTTTTTTCGGGTCGAAATTTTGAGTTTCGATATCTCAGCTCTGGAAGGGTCTAGAGCCTCCATTTTTGCACTCAGGTCTAAGTCTCATGCCCTCTATCAGAATCCAGAGTTTGAGAAGATTGGGAAACTTAATTTTCGCCCCAAAAAAAAAAACGTAAGGGTAACACTGTCGTTTTTTTTTCGGGTCCGAAATTTGAGTTTCGATATCTCAGCTCTGGAAGGGTCTAGAGCCTCCATTTTTGCACTCAGGTCTAAGTCTCATGGCCCTCTATCAGAATCCAGAGTTTGAGAAGATTGGGAGAAACTTAATTTTTCGCCCAAAAAAAAAACGTAAGGGGTACCACTGTCGTTTTTTTTTTCGGGTCGAAATTTTTGAGTTTCGATATCTCAGCTCTGGAAGGGGCTAGAGCCTCCATTTTTGCACTCAGGTCTAAGTCTCATGGCCCTCTATCAGAATCCAGAGTTTGAGAAGATTGGAGAAACTTAATTTTTCGCCCCAAAAAAAAACGTAAGGGGTACCACTGTCGTTTTTTTTTCGGGCCGAATTTTTGAGTTTCGATATCTCAGCTCTGGAAGGGCTAGAGCCTCCATTTTTGCACTCAGGTCTAAGTCTCATGGCCCTCTATCAGAATTTGGGAAGATTGGAGAAACTTAATTTTTCGCCCAAAAAAAAAAACGTAAGGGGTACCACTGTCGTTTTTTTTTCGGGCCGAATTTTTGAGTTTCGATATCTCAGCTCTGGAAGGGGCTAGAGCCTCCATTTTTGCACTCAGGTCTAAGTCTCATGGCCCTCTATCAGAATTGGGAAGATTGGAGAAACTTAATTTTTCGCCCAAAAAAAAAAACGTAAGGGGTACCACTGTCGTTTTTTTTTCGGGCCGAATTTTTGAGTTTCGATATCTCAGCTCTGGAAGGGGCTAGAGCCTCCATTTTTGCACTCAGGTCTAAGTCTCATGGCCCTCTATCAGAATTTGGGAAGATTGGAGAAACTTAATTTTTCGCCCAAAAAAAAAACGTAAGGGGTACCACTGTCGTTTTTTTTTCGGGCCGAATTTTTGAGTTTCGATATCTCAGCTCTGGAAGGGGCTAGAGCCTCCATTTTTGCACTCAGGTCTAAGTCTCATGGCCCTCTATCAGAATTTGGGAAGATTGGAGAAACTTAATTTTTCGCCCAAAAAAAAAAACGTAAGGGGTACCACTGTCGTTTTTTTTTTCGGGCCGAATTTTTGAGTTTCGATATCTCAGCTCTGGAAGGGGCTAGAGCCTCCATTTTTGCACTCAGGTCTAAGTCTCATGGCCCTCTATCAGAATTTGGGAAGATTGGAGAAACTTAATTTTTCGCCCCAAAAAAAAAAACGTAAGGGGTACCACTGTCGTTTTTTTTTTCGGGCCGAATTTTTGAGTTTCGATATCTCAGCTCTGGAAGGGGCTAGAGCCTCCATTTTTGCACTCAGGTCTAAGTCTCATGGCCCTCTATCAGAATTTGGGAAGATTGGAGAAACTTAATTTTTCGCCCAAAAAAAAAAACGTAAGGGGTACCACTGTCGTTTTTTTTTTCGGGCCGAATTTTTGAGTTTCGATATCTCAGCTCTGGAAGGGGCTAGAGCCTCCATTTTTGCACTCAGGTCTAAGTCTCATGGCCCTCTATCAGAATTTGGGAAGATTGGAGAAACTTAATTTTTCGCCCAAAAAAAAAACGTAAGGGGTACCACTGTCGTTTTTTTTTTCGGGCCGAATTTTTGAGTTTCGATATCTCAGCTCTGGAAGGGGCTAGAGCCTCCATTTTTGCACTCAGGTCTAAGTCTCATGGCCCTCTATCAGAATTTGGGAAGATTGGAGAAACTTAATTTTTCGCCCAAAAAAAAAACGTAAGGGGTACCACTGTCGTTTTTTTTTTCGGGCCGAATTTTTGAGTTTCGATATCTCAGCTCTGGAAGGGGCTAGAGCCTCCATTTTTGCACTCAGGTCTAAGTCTCATGGCCCTCTATCAGAATTTGGGAAGATTGGAGAAACTTAATTTTTCGCCCAAAAAAAAAAAACGTAAGGGGTACCACTGTCGTTTTTTTTTCGGGCCGAATTTTTGAGTTTCGATATCTCAGCTCTGGAAGGGGCTAGAGCCTCCATTTTTGCACTCAGGTCTAAGTCTCATGGCCCTCTATCAGAATTTGGGAAGATTGGAGAAACTTAATTTTTCGCCCAAAAAAAAAACGTAAGGGGTACCACTGTCGTTTTTTTTTTCGGGCCGAATTTTTGAGTTTCGATATCTCAGCTCTGGAAGGGGCTAGAGCCTCCATTTTTGCACTCAGGTCTAAGTCTCATGGCCCTCTATCAGAATTTGGGAAGATTGGAGAAACTTAATTTTTCGCCCAAAAAAAAAACGTAAGGGGTACCACTGTCGTTTTTTTTTCGGGCCGAATTTTTGAGTTTCGATATCTCAGCTCTGGAAGGGGCTAGAGCCTCCATTTTTGCACTCAGGTCTAAGTCTCATGGCCCTCTATCAGAATTTGGGAAGATTGGAGAAACTTAATTTTTCGCCCAAAAAAAAAAACGTAAGGGGTACCACTGTCGTTTTTTTTTCGGGCCGAATTTTTGAGTTTCGATATCTCAGCTCTGGAAGGGGCTAGAGCCTCCATTTTTGCACTCAGGTCTAAGTCTCATGGCCCTCTATCAGAATTTGGGAAGATTGGAGAAACTTAATTTTTCGCCCAAAAAAAAAAACGTAAGGGGTACCACTGTCGTTTTTTTTTTCGGGCCGAATTTTTGAGTTTCGATATCTCAGCTCTGGAAGGGGCTAGAGCCTCCATTTTTGCACTCAGGTCTAAGTCTCATGGCCCTCTATCAGAATTTGGGAAGATTGGAGAAACTTAATTTTTCGCCCAAAAAAAAAAACGTAAGGGGTACCACTGTCGTTTTTTTTTTCGGGCCGAATTTTTGAGTTTCGATATCTCAGCTCTGGAAGGGGCTAGAGCCTCCATTTTTGCACTCAGGTCTAAGTCTCATGGCCCTCTATCAGAATTTGGGAAGATTGGAGAAACTTAATTTTTCGCCCAAAAAAAAAACGTAAGGGGTACCACTGTCGTTTTTTTTTTCGGGCCGAATTTTTGAGTTTCGATATCTCAGCTCTGGAAGGGGCTAGAGCCTCCATTTTTGCACTCAGGTCTAAGTCTCATGGCCCTCTATCAGAATTTGGGAAGATTGGAGAAACTTAATTTTTCGCCCAAAAAAAAAAACGTAAGGGGTACCACTGTCGTTTTTTTTTTCGGGCCGAATTTTTGAGTTTCGATATCTCAGCTCTGGAAGGGGCTAGAGCCTCCATTTTTGCACTCAGGTCTAAGTCTCATGGCCCTCTATCAGAATTTGGGAAGATTGGAGAAACTTAATTTTTCGCCCAAAAAAAAAACGTAAGGGGTACCACTGTCGTTTTTTTTTCGGGCCGAATTTTTGAGTTTCGATATCTCAGCTCTGGAAGGGGCTAGAGCCTCCATTTTTGCACTCAGGTCTAAGTCTCATGGCCCTCTATCAGAATTTGGGAAGATTGGAGAAACTTAATTTTTCGCCCAAAAAAAAAACGTAAGGGGTACCACTGTCGTTTTTTTTTTCGGGCCGAATTTTTGAGTTTCGATATCTCAGCTCTGGAAGGGGCTAGAGCCTCCATTTTTGCACTCAGGTCTAAGTCTCATGGCCCTCTATCAGAATTTGGGAAGATTGGAGAAACTTAATTTTTCGCCCAAAAAAAAAAACGTAAGGGGTACCACTGTCGTTTTTTTTTCGGGCCGAATTTTTGAGTTTCGATATCTCAGCTCTGGAAGGGGCTAGAGCCTCCATTTTTGCACTCAGGTCTAAGTCTCATGGCCCTCTATCAGAATTTGGGAAGATTGGAGAAACTTAATTTTTCGCCCAAAAAAAAAACGTAAGGGGTACCACTGTCGTTTTTTTTCGGGCCGAATTTTTGAGTTTCGATATCTCAGCTCTGGAAGGGGCTAGAGCCTCCATTTTTGCACTCAGGTCTAAGTCTCATGGCCCTCTATCAGAATTTGGGAAGATTGGAGAAACTTAATTTTTCGCCCAAAAAAAAAAACGTAAGGGGTACCACTGTCGTTTTTTTTTTCGGGCCGAATTTTGAGTTTCGATATCTCAGCTCTGGAAGGGGCTAGAGCCTCCATTTTTGCACTCAGGTCTAAGTCTCATGGCCCTCTATCAGAATTTGGGAAGATTGGAGAAACTTAATTTTTCGCCCAAAAAAAAAAACGTAAGGGGTACCACTGTCGTTTTTTTTTTCCGGCCGAATTTTGAGTTTCGATATCTCAGCTCTGGAAGGGGCTAGAGCCTCCATTTTTGCACTCAGGTCTAAGTCTCATGGCCCTCTATCAGAATTTGGGAAGATTGGAGAAACTTAATTTTTCGCCAAAAAAAAAACGTAAGGGGTACCACTGTCGTTTTTTTTTCGGGCCGAATTTTTGAGTTCCGATATCTCAGCTCTGGAAGGGGCTAGAGCCTCCATTTTTGCACTCAGGTCTAAGAGCCTCTATCAGAATTTGGGAAGATTGGAGAAACTTAATTTTTCGCCCAAAAAAAAAAACGTAAGGGGTACACTGTCGTTTTTTTTCGGGCCGAATTTTGAGTTTCGATATCTCAGCTCTGGAAGGGGCTAGAGCCTCCATTTTTGCACTCAGGTCTAAGTCTCATGGCCCTCTATCAGAATTTGGGAAGATTGGAGAAACTTAATTTTCGCCCCAAAAAAAAAAACGTAAGGGTACCACTGTCTTTTTTTTTCGGGCCGAATTTTTGAGTTTCGATATCTCAGCTCTGGAAGGGGCTAGAGCCTCCATTTTTGCACTCAGGTCTAAGTCTCATGGCCCTCTATCAGAAAGGTGGGAAGATTGGAGAAACTAATTTTTCGCCCAAAAAAAAACGTAAGGAAGGGTACCACTGCGTTTTTTTTTCG